>JARUPZ010000014.1:10721446-11306446 GCA_031213475.1 Nereocystis luetkeana
CCTTTCCGGAACGGCAGTCCCGTTTTGGCGACAAAGTCATCAAATTCCAAGACCTCGGACAGATCAGCTCACCGTAGCTCGAGCTAGCTTTTTTCGGGGGTAGCTCACCAGTC
The DNA here is from genome assembly GCA_031213475.1 of Nereocystis luetkeana. Lineage (NCBI taxonomy): Eukaryota > Phaeophyceae > Laminariales > Laminariaceae > Nereocystis > Nereocystis luetkeana. Next base: position 10,721,560 of record JARUPZ010000014.1, read on the forward strand.
AGTGAGCTATATGAGCTAGCTCGTCCGCCCCAGGCTTGAGCTATAGGCTGTAGCTCATCTGCACATGTTTCGAAGGCTCGAGCTATAGACGGTAGCTCATCTGGACATGTTTTCAAGGCTTAAGCTATAGGCGGTAGCTCATCTGCCCAAATTTTCAAGGCTTGAGCTACTGAGGATAGATGAATTAGCTCACGAGCTGTATAAAGTCGAATAATGGAGTGAATACCATACCTTACACGAACGACACCAACACGAACAACAATACTTTCTTGTACGTACCAGGTACAGTATGTGATATGAGATCGGATTTTTTTCTTTTCTGAATGTACCCAACGAACAGGTATATTAGCCGGTTGTCCCGGTGATTCAAGTGGTTAACCTCGAATTATCCTTGTGTTTGAGTCCTGGGTTCGAGCCCCAAGTGGGTCGGACTTTTGACTTTAGTTGCAAAAAAAAAAAAAAAAAAAAAGGATTCAATTGTTGGGAGCGCCTTGCAGCGTGGGTAGGCACAAATCGATGCGAGTCGACGAGGGAAGAAAGGGCTGAAATCTCCTCGCGATAACAATGAAGGCACGTACCGTAGCGGGAAGGGGGGGGGAGAGCCTGCTATGTGACCCCAGATCTGAGTTACGAGTTGGACGGAGGGAGAGAAGAAGAAAAGCGAAGATAATAAATGGGATGAGCAAAAAACAAAAAAAAAAATGGTCGACGCATGGCAGAATTGATATATTCGCTTCTTTACAACAACAGATGATGTCGGCTGGCACCGCACACACAACACGCAACAACGAGCGCTAGCGCTTGCACACAACACAACTCCGACACCAAACAGCAACACTCCTAGCATGGCCACGTCGCGGGGCAGCAGCTCTAGAAGCGGCACTTCGGCCGTAGACGAGGCTGGCGGCGGACAGCTAGGGGGCTCATCGATGGATGTGGACCCTGCGACCAGCGCCATCAATGTGGATAAGGACCACGGTCAGACCCAGGGTGAAAACATGGTGCGTCGCTGTGGTTCGGATGTCGTGCGGTCATAGGGCAGTAGTTTCAGTTTGTTATTATTTCCCGTCTATACCATCGTGCTGCTGTACGAGCTCATCGTTCAATCTGTATGCCCCTGTGTACTTCTACTGCTGTAGTCGTGGATGTACATGTATTTGTACGTGGCAAGCTGTAGCTGGGCAGGATTTAGGGTTTCATCGCTGGTGCAGATGTTTTGTGGGCGTGTGTACAGCAGTAAACAACACGGCAGTTTTGACTTTCGTTGGGAGCTGATGTTGTCTTGCCGATGTGATGTGTGTACGAGATGCCTCGCTCGTTCCGCGCTCTTACGCGTGCTTGCATCTTCTCACGCCGCGCTCACCAACAGGATGCCGAGAAGACACCCATGCTTCAGCACGGCTGGGAGTCGTATCACCGGCTCCCGGAGCAGTCTCTCCGCGGCCTACGCGTAGGTGGTGCTATTCCTAGACGGAAACCAAGACTACATTCCTATTGAAGTGCCCGCCCTGTCATCTGAGCAGGGGCTTCAGGCGGTACCTCGGAGGCTATCTAACCCTACGGCAGAAGTGGAGGCCCTTTCTGCTGGCGAAGCGAAGGACGACGACTGCGACGACGAGTACGAAGGGGGAAGCTCAAGCTTCACGTAGTAGATGCCTTGGGGATAAATGGGGGCAGACGCGGATCTTCTGTGTTTTGAGATGGGGTTGCTCGTTCGTCTTTTTTCTGCTTGGTGTTTTGGCGATGTAGATGGTTTTTTGTTTTTGCCTCTTTCTGTATATTCTTCCTTGCACCGTATGGTAGGCTGTAGCCACGAAAGCCGTGTTTAAGGAACGATGTGCACGGATTGAGAGGATGCTGTTATTCAATATAGCCTTATTAAAAGGTGGTGGGTGGGTTGGGCGGGTCGCCTTTTCGCTGGCGTTGCAGCGTATCACTAGTAGTAGTAGCCTTGTTGGTCATGTAATGTCTATTTTAGAGGTAAAGCATGCGGAAAAATACTAATATTTACACTAAGAAAGATAAATTTTTCATACTGATAATCTCCAAACTTAAACGTATCTTTAGCCTCGGACAGATCATGAGCTAGCTCGTCTGCATGGTAAGCTGTCCAACCGATTTGTAGATAATGTTAAATTTAGTGCTATTCCTATGCCTGCACATACTCGTATACATTCGCACTTGCTCCAAACAAAGGGCGGGATTTTTCGGCTACTCATCTTGCATGCATACCTTGCCGAGAAAGAGCTACAATGATCTGCGTACTTGAGCTATGATTACAATCTCCGAGGGTGAGATATAGGCGGTAGCTCATCTCCACATGTTTTAATGGGGCCTGAGCTATAGACGATAGCTCATCTACACACATTTTCCCAAGGTGAGCTATAGAAGCTACATGAGCTAGCTTATCTGCCTCCGAGATGAGCTATAGGCGGTAGCTCATCTGCACATGTTTTCAAAGCTTGAGCTATCCACGATACATGTGCTAGCTCATGATCTGTCCGAGGTGTGCATTAGTTTATCCCGAAGACGGGGCTGCAGGTATACAAGGGTTGAGAGACCCCTTCGGTACAGACAATAAACCAGAGTTTGTTTGCTGACGGCATTTAAAAATATATATTTCGTCTAATTTACATCGGAATATCACTTCTTGCATTGCACAACACGTCATCCATGACGTTCTGCGATAGAGGTTCACCGTAATTTTTATGAGGCTCCTCACTTAAGGAGCTCCTTACCTCACCCGAAAACTGACTTCAGCAAAAATCAAATAGCATCGCGGCGAATGGTCCCATGGCCTGAGTCTAGAATATATATTTTTTCGAAATCAAGATTGGCATTCCGACGATTTGGGCTCAAGGAACCCCCGTCTTTCAGAAGAAACAAAAAAGCGGAAATGTGCTACCTCTATCGTAGAACGGGTCATCCATGGCTCCCTGCCGAACACGGCAAACCTGCTGTACTACAGTAGGCCTTGGATCATGTTCGGACCAGCGTACAGTCTGTTGGTCATGGTGTCTAAGAAGGTTTGGAGCCCTACGATCTGCGAAGAAGGGAGTCAACAGGTGCTGTGTTTGAATCACGAAACGAGGTTGCTCAGCGTAAACAATTGTGACAATAATTCTGGAACACCTGGTTGGTGTCTCACATTGTGCTGTGGCCGCGTGGGTCGCTACGGACGATCGAAGTAGGTGCTCAGGTAAGTTCGCCGAGTACTCCTCGGCGTTGTCGACTAGAATCGAAGTCAAAACAGTGGAAGCTTGTTTTTTCTAGGGCACAGCAGATATCTCAACCACGAACCCTAGTACGAATTCAACACGGGCGGCGAACGTAGTCATTCCAATCCATTCGCACTTGGGGCACTCACCATGGTCGCGGTTGAGCATGAAAATTGTGTCTTGCTTGTCCAAGAACTTTGCGGGTGACTTCTCGTTTGACCTCGTCCCAATTCCCCACCGAGCCGAGGCTAAAACTCGCAAATATGCCCTTATACTTACTTGAACAAAACGTTGTCATATTTTTCGTCGATGTGTCCGGTTTCCCTCATCGCCCGCGTTTTACGCTCTAGTGGCGCTGCCGCATTCGCTGTGATCTGGCCAGTAGAGAGCACAAAACACGGACGTTGCAGGTTGGTGAATCGTCAGTCATTTTGGGCCGCAGCCTCGGTACGGGTTTTGTTTTATTAACTATTTTGTATCCATCACTTGCACTTTCCAGCCTAACTCATAGGAGGTTTTACCCTCGACCACCTTCTGGACAAGCCGTGGTCACGGGTGTCTACCCTTCTCCCCCCCGGTACGTGTCTTCAATTTTTGTCGCGCATAGGGTTCAATTCAGCATTCTCACTGCTAACCGGTTTCCATCGAATGTAGCTAGCTCACGCTCGCGCGCTTTCCGATATTCAATTTGTTTCATGCAAGAAAAAGCCCTTCGGTGGGACGTGAACCCACGAAATTGATCTTGTTAGGCACGCGAACCACCTACCAAGCCACCGGGGACGCCGGTTGGGTTACGATGACCGTTTCGGTTCGTTATATCCGTCTCATCCGCGACAACCCTACCTCGTAGAATCAGGCGGCTGGTAATCAGCCATCGCCCGAAGACACTGCGGGATGTCGAGACGTCGACGAGGACATGCCGAGATACATTGGGACGAAGGGCGTCCAAAGTCCCACTTGAAAGATAATATTTGTCCGAATGCTACATACAACAAGGCCGTCCCCGAGCCAAACCCTATGTTCGAGTTCAATTTTATGCAGATTGAGTTATCAAGAACATCAGCCCCGAAATTATGCGTAGAGGCGTTCTACGATAAAGATGCACACTTATTTGTTCGAGGCTCCTATGCCCCCCCCAAGGTAATATGCAAAATTCAACGCGGACCAACATAGGAATGCAACTAACTGATGCTACACGCATCTTGTTGGTGTATGCACGCAATGTGATCAGCAACGTAAAGCACAAGTTAAATACTCATCCCTGAAGTACGTAGTCGGGGCTCAGTTTTTTTTTACTCTGAAAAATGCGATGCCTTTATCATAGAACGCCTCAGTACTGCTGACGTAATTTAACCAGGCCACTAGAACAATGCTGTACGGGGGGCAAGAAAACCTAGGGGGGTACGTTCCTTATAATATATAGATATATATATATATATATATGTGTTTTGTGTGCTGCATCTTTAGTTTCGTGAGGGGTTTGGTATGACTTTTCGTTTCGCGAGTTGTTGCTGTGGATTGTCGAATGTATTTTTTTGGCATGTATGTTCTGTATGGATTTATCTTGGTGTGACCTTTCGCCTTCCATGTGGCTCTACGGTGCGCCCGCACATGGAATGCATACGCGTCTGGGGAATTACCGGTCCGTGGGTGCGTCCGATAGGTTGGTAGGCAGGTAGGTGCTTGGGTTTCGTTCTACGCACACTTTTGGACTCCTGTACATCGTGCGGTTGCTGGTGCGTGTGCAGGGAAGGTTGGATATATGATTACGTTACAGAACACTCTTCTGCGTTGACTGGACCAGGTGTGGAGCATCAGGCGCGTACCGACCCCGCTGGCATTGTTCGGCGGCTAACTGTCGATAATAATTTTCGCCTAAAGACCGCTTTATTTCGCGTGGCAGTCATGACCTAAGCACTCACGCATTGTGGAGCAGCCGGGGTCGCCAATTGGCGGGCTCAAACGCACCCGCTAGCAGAACGTTCGCCTGACGTGCAAGCGAAATCGTGGACACTATTTCATTGTTGTCATCACTCCTTTCATGAGTGGGGCCCTTCCGGGTCGAATCTTATCCCCGCACGACATGCAAGCTGGTCGCCGGGGCAGATTCGACCTTATATTGAACAAATAAACCTCGAAATAGCGCAACCAACTAATAGAACCCAAGTTTAGGTATCCCACGGTTCACATCCATTATCGCTACTGCTGCCTTCAACAACCCGTGGGAAAATGTGAGCAACTCGTTTCTGTTTCTTCTACTGACATTTTTATTCTTGTCATTGCCTTATCTGCAGCGTGTCGTCTTCAAGTCTAGTCTACCTCCTCGGTATTTATATTTTTCCTCGATATTCGGTGTTTTCAGTCTTCGTGCCGTTGCGCGATTTATAGCATAACAGCACCCCTCTAGCATCAGAATATCAAGGCACTTAATACAGGGTATCGGGCGTCGGCTGGTTTTCATTGGTCGCACTCCGTCCTCGTCGTGTGTCCTCTAATTTTCTGTCTTATGAGGTGTCGTCTACAAGTCTTACCGACCTCCTGCAGCTTCCAATTCACAGTACGGCGCCCCTTTAGCTCCATCATCTCGATGCACGTACTAGAGGGTACTAGAGGGTATTGGACGTCGGCCGTTTCTTGATGTCGCATGCCGTCGTCATCGTGCCTTACCAGATTAGGCCTTCGTTCTTTTGCCTACCATTTCGCGATTCATCTCGCACTCCGCTGATGCCTTCCTTGGGATTATTGGTAATACGATGATCTCCTGCCCTTCGTTCAACAACCGTTTGTATTTACTATTGCCGCTATTTGTCGGCTGCTTCACCTGTTGGAGCCGTTAATATTTTCTCCCAAGTTCCCTGGTTTGTTTCTTGTACTCGTTCGACCGGTGAACCCTTTCTCTTGCGCTTTCTAGTTTATATCGTCATGCGGTGCATGATGACTCCTGCTTGCACTGCTGGATCCCCTACTTTACGTATCTTGTTGGTTTCATTGTTCCGCCATATCATATTACTCCTCCATTCGCTCGCGTTCGCTCACTAACGTCGTGTCCTAGTGCGACTTGTCCACTCTCACGCTCGGCGATGCTGCTTCATGTGCGTGGTGTAGTCTGTACAACCAACACAAATCTACACAACTAGTGTATAATAACAACTAGGGAACAGGAGGGCAACGATTGCCTTGCTCTACAAAAGCAAACAGTCGCCAAATGAGCGTCGCGAGCCTCTTCAGCTCCTGTGCACGCCGGTCGACCAGACCCCGTGAGGCATAGATGACGGAGCTTTTGGTGTCGGCCGAATCGGATGAGCCTACGCCGCAGCAATAGCGGTCTGGTGAAGGTACAAACGGTGTCTACGGAATCAGTTTTGAACACAAAGCACTGACAGACAGTTTCGCATGCATCGTGGACGTTTGAATGTTTTCGAGGTCGTCTTGTATTTTTGTGAAACCGCCAAGAAGAAAGAGAGAACTTATGAACCGGCACGTGTATGATTGTATGTGAGCGTTGCCCTCACTCTGCAATATGTCCCTTTGCTGACCCTCGAGGTTATGTTTTGCCTCTCCTCGTCGCGCCTACTGCTGTAGGTACGAATGGGGAACGCACTCGGTGAGACTCGAACCCACACCTTGACTTCAGTAGGGAGGAGATTCACCCAGTACGATAGAAAACAATTTGGGACGCCAGTTTAACTTTCCTCTACGTGCCCCCCGGTGTTTCTGGCCATCCCTGCTGTGCCTATAGCGGCCTCGGGCGTGCGTCATGTGCTATACTGCTGCTGTTACTGCAGCTGCACTGCTGCTACTTCGTACAGTTGCTGCGTTCTGCTGTTGTTGCTGCTGCTCATCATGCGGTCAGCCTAACGGAGTAGGTCAGCGGGGGCTAGAGGAGTATGTCTGTCCTCCTGGTGCGCCACCGGGCTCCCCGTGTTCGATTAATGTGCCAGCGGCAGCCTCGGGCGTGCATGTAGTGCTACTGCTATGCCCGTGCTACTCCTGTGCTGTTTGTTATGCGGCAGCTCTTGCTATGTCTGCGATTTTTGCTGCTATTCCCCATGAGGATGGTTATTATTGCAAGTCACCCACTCTCGGGGATGTGCCTCCGCACCTTGAACTTGAAAAAGTGATCCATCTGTCTGCTTCGTAAGCCGTACGAGTACCGTCTCGGAATTGATTTTTTGTTTGGTATCTTGGCGGAGGTCTCGTGCCAGCGTAGTTTTCGGACGATAAGTACCTGTAAGCTAAGCTGCTGCTTCTGCTTGCTACTGCTGAGTTTCCTGCACCAGCGTGATCGCCGGTGCTTCGCACATGTCGATTAGATCGATAGACTGCTGCTCAATGAACTGTAAGGTGGTTGTCTTCACATGAAGTATGCAGTACGGACTCCGAGCGTCTCGTACGGGAGAATGTATTGAAAATAGTTCTGCTTGCGGCTGTATGAACGAGAAATGTGTTGTTGTGCCGGATGGCGAATGTCAATGGTCGTTGTTTCCGCGTTTCCAGCGTTTTCTTTCCTCCACTCAAACTTGTTATTTAGAATGAACCCCTTGGCAATGTTGTCGTACAAACAGCCTCGAGTTGCACCCCGGTATGTGTTCAGACATCTCGACCATGCACGGAGCCCCCGGCGGGCGTCAGCCCGCCGTGGCAAAGCCCCCCTTCTATGTAGTACAACAGGTCGATCGAGATATAGGTGCAGTATATACTCGTTAAACCGTACTCGTAAAACAAGCATAGGCCAGGTAAAACATGTACATGGATCGCACAGCCGTTATAACGAATCACCATGTACGCCACGGCACCAAAGACGTTGCGAGACTTGGGACGCCAAAATTGCAGACTGTTACTACACATGCGTCATGTTGACGGCAAGCGAAACCATTACAGTGTAAACAGTGGGCGGATTGCGAGATGTTGCTCCAATATCGTGATCGCATGTTCTTCGTGTTTCGCAGTATTTATGCCAATAATGGCTATCGCTTCGTATAGTGCATCGACATTTTCCTGAGATTAACGCACTGATTCTTACCGACGTTTGGTTGCCAACCCTACTCTGAGTCACTGCGCCATCGAACATTGTACCTATAAATGCATGCCGGTACGTACTTACAACCTTACACGACACAGAACTCAAAGCCATTGATCCGGGCTAGGCCGAGTTGCTGCGGTTGGTCACCGTACGTTGATTCGGTCGGTTTCGTTTTTGTGCGGAGAGTATCTTGGTGGATTAGGCTTCCCCCTCCGGAGGCGGTGGCTTGGACACGCTCTTTTTTATAGAGCAGGAAATACTTCAACCCTCAGCCAACTAGAATGCCCAAATATCTACCTGAAGGTTTAGTATATATCAGCAAATTACCAGCATTACTGATTGCAGCCGTTCCGCCTGTGTGGTTTCGCAGGAGTACTACACCAACATATTACGCCTGTGTCACACACACGGATGGGGAAGGTGATACCATCCAGACGTTCACCCCGAACCCATTTTGGTTCTGAATACTCCAGCTGTGTTTAATAAAATTAAAACCTGATATTTGCCTTGGACCTACAGTAAGCCATTATACGGAATGTCCAAATGCCTACTCGTAAGTGATGCTTGGCGTATGAAGCGTTTGATATATATACCAAGCTCATATTCCCATGCGTGCAAATCCATAATAGGCACCTTGTGCAAGATCAGTACCAGAGTAAACCTGGAGAAAGTACAGGAGACGCCCGAGAACAAAACCAAAGTATTGAGTTTTACTGTATATTATTTTTTGGTCCCGGGAGAGAGGGGAGGGGGCGGAGGTGGCGTGGCGTATAGGAACACGGTCCGCGCGTGCTTCCTTGTCTAGGTACGACGTTTTCTATTATAATAATGCAGAACGGGAACCTATCACACTTATTCAACACCCTCTCACCGGAATAATTTTGGATCTTCCGTCCACGGGAAGACTAACGGATGCCACGGCGAACTGGAAGTAGCCTAGCCAATCTACCACTGAACAATGAGCCCCGTCTTGAACCTTCTTCGTGTCCTCTTTTCTTTTCTCCCCTAAAGTCTCCACGAAGTGACAGTACCATATATATTCTGTCCCGTTCTCTCCGTCGACATGTTCTCTCCCCCAATCTGGCGTGACCCAGTCGCACCCCATTTCTTCGGCGAAAATCCACGAGGCTAGAAGCCGAATCGTCGAGCTCCCAACGCCATCTGCGGTCGGTGTGGAAGCTGCTAAGCAAGGCGTTCCTTGTTCTCGCAGCCTCGATGCGGTGTCCCTCCAAACCTCGACTAACCCCATACGCTGCCGACGTTCAGGTGAGATCGTGTCGACGAACTGAGTCCAAACTTCATTGCAGTCGTCCAGAGTCCAGGCCAAGTCGGAGTGTTCTCCTGTTGAGAAGTCCTTGCACGCGTCTAACGCCCCCACCTCTGTACTGTCGACCGTACGATTACGAAGAGCTGTTGGTGACACGACGGCGAAGGTGGCCTGGAAGAAGAGGCATCCGAACGAATGCAGGAACACCCGCGATAGCCCTGAGTACCTCATCCGTCTCACCCCAGGATATCCGCGTCGTTTTCCCTGCGACATCAAGATACCGGTAATAAAGCAGTAGTTGTGAACGCTTGTACTTCTTTCATTTTAACGTGTTCTTGCTTCTTCTGGCTCACTCTGGACTGCACCGTCAAGAAGGCACGCGAACGCGTTTCGAAAGCGTACCTCGTACGCATCCAATCCGAAATGCAGTGAGGGATTGGACGCCAAGTTCCGTAGTGTGAAGCTTCAAAACAGTTTAACCAAAATTACACCAATCCTGAGGTTTCTGACCCTTGTACGGCCTTGTTCGGACCCAATAAGGACCGGTCTTTACGAGGAAGACCAAAACAAACAAAAACGAAAATAAAAACGAAGACAAGTGAAGAGCACGTGAGTCTTATGGATGAACTACTGAACTAAACAGAGGTAAGAGATCTCGATACCTCCAGTGCACTCCATTTTTGACCAAATGGGTGTCAGAAAAACGAAAAACCAGGTATGTATCACCCAGGGGCAATAAGCAATATATGAGGACCTCAACGTGTTAGGATGAAATTCCGATCCTGCTCTTGTTATACGATCTTTCGACAAGCGCACGATGGCCAGGGAAGTGTATGTGGCAGCCATGCCGCTAGTGCGCCAACTGTGAGATACAAACAAAAGGACAGGGTATGACAAAGGAGTGCCCTCGAAAAAATCCGGGGGTTCAGAAAGTGGCTATGGCGGGATATATTTCGATATGAGTGCCACTCATCACTCAAACGTCTGCTATTCGAACAGCGATGGCCCAAAGACAACTTTTTCAGCGATCCGAAAAAAAGCGGGTTGGACCGCACAAGCGCCTGATGTGGGGGGGGGGCTCGTGTGTGCGAATTGTGTCTTCTCACCATTGTTGCTAAGTACTATCGCAGAGGCTCACACGCTGTGGAGGTTGGGTTTTCCAGCCATATATATCACCGGGTAAAAAGTCGACTCGACTTATAGGTAAATTTTAGTTTTTTAGTGTTTCCCGCGGTTTCCTGATGAGGACTCAACCTGCTGTTCCAGACGAAAAGACGATGGGTTGTCCGTGTTTTTAGTTTTTCTTCCTCGTTAGGATCGGAACTCTCTCACTACCTCTTACGACAATGGAACTTGTGTTTTCATCAGTATCATCGGCGAAGACCCAATGTGGGATATAGATAATCCGCCTGGGGATACCTCGTCTTTCAGTGATGGTCATGGTTTTCTCTATCAGAGGTGTAGCCAATGTACTACGCGGCAGCCCATGAAGTGAAACGATATATTAAGAGCGATTTCGCAACTGTATCCCAATTTCGAGTACATCTAAACACCTCGCCTGAAATGTCTAGCTGCCTCACACTGCTTTTACGCGCACCGGTCGACCGCACACACACAATCAGGCGCATCCCTCGATTTCGCAGAGTAATATCCTCTCAGAAGTTGTACACGTCCGTATGGTGATATATATGCAAAAGCCCAAATTAATTGAGGATTGCATATGTGTATGCCTGAAACTTCAACCGATTTGGACCACTGCGGCGCCCCTTAGTGAGCTTCTGTTGACGACTTGCGGACGTCAGCCGAAGTTCTAAACGCAGTCTGTCGAAATTGCGAATCGTTTCCCTCCTCCAGTAATACATTTACCGATTAAAGTCACCGCACGGCCGCTGACCAGGTGACGCTGGAGTGCCAGGGTGACCATGAAACCCTTATTTCTCCTCGTTCCAGTCCACGCCCAGCGTCCGTGGCAGTTCCTGAAACTAGGGATATATACTCTTCCAAGCTCTTTGGTGGAAAAACTTTCATCCTTTCTCCGTCCCGTTAACTTTCTTTTCCCTCATTGTATTTTTTCCATACGATTTACAGTACGTAGTAGCTCCGATCCGGGGCCACATACAGTCAGTATGCACCGATTCTCCCTCCCCTCCACCGTTCGTGCCCTGCAGTTTTTTGTGGGAAAATTGTAGATATCTCGTCTCTCGTCGACTCGCGTTGGATTGTGCCTACCAGTACCAACGCTACGAAGGCCCCTTCTGCAGTTGGTTACGCTCTTGCTTCTCCAATGAAGTACAAGGTGTGTTTGCCAAACTCAGGTATACCTGGTCAGGTTTAGGCCAAAATCAGTTACGTCCTAAACACTTTTCGAAAACACACTACAGGAGCCTTGCTATTATTGGCCAGGCTGACATCGTAACTGACTGAGGCTCGAAAAAGCCAAGGTATACAAGATTTTTTGCTACACTTTCTAGCTTTCATCTGATTTTGACTAACTTTGAACCAACCAGATAGGCCATGCGTACACTGAAGTTATCTTGGCATGCGACTGCCCTCCCTCGGTTGAAACTGTAATGTATTAACGAATAAACTCTGACTCGTACGTCAAACGTAAACGTAGGTATTCATACATGCATACATGCGTACGCTTGTTTCACCTTCTCTGCCTTGGGGTGTGTGATGTTCTTCGGTCAGTCGTTGTGATGTATGTGTACTTGTTTTCTATGGTCACCGCAGTTGATTCAGCACCATGGTCTCACGGCATTTCGTCTGCACTACCCCGCGTCGAGGTGGTCTCAAGTTTGGGACGGGTAGATAATTCCGTGCCTAGCAGGTTGTTCCGCGAGGACGGTGTAGAAGTCTTCAAGCTGTCAACGGGGGGGTGGGGGGGGGGGGGGGGGCGCCAGGATATATACTCTTGGCGTTCCCGCCGTGACGAAACAAGCGAAGTCTATTAAACAATACTCTCTACAGGTCAAAGTGGAGCCCGTGGTACTCACAATCCGACGAAAATAAAAGCATTCAGGTTTTGAGATTTGAGAGATTTTCAAGGGCACAACACCGCTCGTGGAGCGCGTTCTTTACTTGGTTTTAGCGTGTACCTGATTTTGGCTCAAAAGGATAAGTTATTATAATACCTCATTTTGGTATTTGCCCCAAGTGAAAATGTTACGATGGTGAGATTTGAACTCGGGTAACAAAGCCAGACGTGGTTGGAACTTGACAGTGATTATTTCCTGGGTTTTTGGCCTTTGTGCCTAAAGTCGACCACTCGATCCGAACCCTAACCCGAACGGTATCGGGGTGACCAGTGCTTGGATGCTGTGGCTTGTGAAACATGTAGTATGATTCGGCCGGCTTGGATGCTGTGCCTGTAAAGGGGTCTACCAGGCTGATTGGTCGGCTCGGAATGCTGTGGCTTGGAAACACTGTAGGATGGTTGGGCCGTTTACGAAACACCCCTTCGCCAACCAAAGTGCGTAAATAGCTACCTTCGAAATATATGATATCAACCTGCAACCAATACTGATCATTGCTGATGGAATTGAAACAACCCACTTAGATATCAACTACACTATAAGGGCGACCGTTACGTATTGACACAACGTAAATATAATATAATGCAATGCAGCTATCAGAGTGGATGGCGTAACCCGGTGTCATGCCCATCGTACCGGATACCATAGACGGAACACAGCCACGCCGGAAATCCCGACTCTTGCTGCTCTTTCTTACCCTTTCGATTTCGATCTCGATTTCGATGTCGGTTTGTCCCTCTTGTCTCCTGGGTACTAATTTTGTATGTTCACGGTTACTGTTTTGACTACTACGGCGCTTATATGCATTATTTTTCTAGGTACGTGTTGGCAAAACCACGATATCACCCGAGACACTCCTTTGTGATGGATTTCGAAATTCCCAGGGCATGTCATGGGACGCGCTTGTGGGCCGGCCCGGAATTAGACCGGGCCGGGCCGGGCGGCTTGACTTTACATTACCTTTTACACCCGAAATATCTCTAACGATGTACATCTCGAATCAATACGATAAGCAGGCCTCCTTTTCAACTACATACTGTCCAATGTGGCAAACGCGAGTCTTGATCGCAATCACCATCACTCCCAACGACTATAAAATTTTCTCATGTAACATGTGAAACGCCAAATCATGGGCCCGATTAAAAATATTTGTGGATTCCGTCAATGCCGAACATTTGAAAAAATCAAAATCAAACAAGAAATATATAGCGCTTGTCCTGTCCTGTCTGCTGCACCTAATTTTGATCAGTTGGAAACAATGCCTGGTCGTCTCCCGAGTGTTGACACGTAAGATAGACGGCGCGCATCTATGGAATGGTCTGCATCGGCGACCCGGCTGTCACAGCGCCGGCAAAAGGGCCTCTTATTTACGTTCCAGACCCGGGGCTGTGAATTATCTGCCCACTGACGCAGTCTCCGGGCTTAAACCGCCTGCTTCGACGCTCTCTTTCACCCACACAACACGAAATGAAAAAACATGCCCAAAGATAAATGTTATTTATTCACGGAAGGGAAGCAAAAAACAGTTTAACGATCCTCCATCCCCAACCATGAGTAAGGGGTGATTCAGGACATACACCGGCACCTTCGTCAAGTCTCCTCAAGTCGTAGCCTCTCCACATATATATGCTACAGACAAACAAGTGTGAGACTCCACCCGCCCACACCACGTAAACAAAATACTTTGTGTATAGTGTCAGTGATTACCACTTCTACCACAGCAGAAGAACTAGGTCGCTGCTGAAGTAAACCACACCCTCGTAGCTGAGTACAGAGGGAGCGGTGGCATAAAGTCCATCCGACCACCAGGGTCCCACCACCCCACGAGTTCGCCGTCGGGGTACGGTAGACGAATTTGGTAAAGAGTACGATCCTCTGGCGATCCACTGGTCATTGGTAAATGTCCAATACTGAGTCAGTAAAGGTATGTTGAAGAGTGCAATGCTCGAGATATCCAGTATCTCAAGTCACCGGTAGACGTTTAGCAGGAAGTCGGTGGTATGCAGGATGCCGACTCCGTTGTCTTACATCGTGTATACGTTTTCCTATCGATAGTCTTTCGGTCTTTTGAGTTCGTCCTCTGTGGCTCAACGAGGTGTAACCAGCAGGCACCACCACACCTCATCTGGTCACTCTCAACATCTGCTCCTTATCTCCATCCGAGCAATATCTAATTCCAATGGTCATAGGGCCACCAGTGAAATACCTTCCGCTGAGCTAAGTTCAAACCATATACTCGAACCAGCCTAACCACGGTTCAGGCACTCGGTCTCTCTGGAATCCTACACCAGGCACAAGCCAGTCAACATCAACAGGTTGTAGGCCTCGATACGTGTACAAGTGCCACTCGGAAGCTTTGGAAATCACGACGAGTCAAGACACACGTCTACCCGAAGTACTACTGCTGTTCCCCGACTGACGCGTACAGCGGCGCCACTGAACAAGTACAAGTCCTCGGGTCAAGACCGCTGTCCGTCGTTCAACCTCGACGCAGCCAGCTGCAACAACATGGGTGAACGAGTACCAGATACTACATCTAGAAATTCAGCATGGAGAGGCTACGCGGCCTTCACTAGCGCCCCCACCTTGCTGTGTCCGGAAATTTCTAAGCTACACTCTCTTCGTCGGGGACCATTAAGAAGACGGACACGTCTAAAAACACAAAGTATAGTCGTATGGATACAAGTACGATATATATATATTTTCGACGAGTTCGTATTTATCTCCTGGGAGGAAAGGTCTATCCATATGGTTATTTGCATCCAAACTACTGTAGTAACGCTCGTTGGTGATTTTTGCCGTGGACGGGGTCGCAGCACAAGTTTTTTCTGGCCGGCCAATCATTAACGAACATGATGGGCCGCGGCCCGGGCCGGTCCATCAACTGTTCAAATGTTAGGCCTTGGCCCGGCCAAGCCCATTACAGGTCAAACTTTCACAAGCCGGGCCGACCCGGTTCTTGACATCGGCAGCGAACACCGGCCGCCCCGCTATTTCCGTGGGCCGATCCGTGGATTTGACGGGCCTATACCCGGGCCGGCCAATATGCTTGACCCCTACTAAACGATGCACGCATAGGCGCTGACGCGCTTTTTATGAAAATACAATTTCTGGTACCTATGGTACTCGTATCTGTCCTTTGGTTGTTTTTCGGTCTGGCTTCCCTGGGCCAGCTGGTTCCAGCCCATGAAGTACACATACCTGCTACCCACACGACTCAGCTCTACAAACGAACCGGTTAGAAGGCGTCTGTCCCATCCGGTGGACCACCACCGCTCTTTCCACAGCTTCGATTCCCGCAGCAGCAGGACCTACCTGCTGCTGCAATTCCAGCTGCTGACATGACACCTGCTCTAGATTGAGTGCTGTGGTCTCAAGAGAGCAAATATCCCGCCAGATATCATTTGACGTGGGCTTCCCGTCCATGCCACTGCAGTGGTACTTAGTTCCGGTTGGACGACGACACACACGAACGTCAACGTCGCTGCCTTTTGCGATCAAACGATGCCCCATGTCGAGGGCGACGTGACAAAGTTGCCATGAGCGGTTCCGTCTGACCGAGTCACGGTACGAACGTTAAAAGCATCTTTCGTCGCGACGACGGAAGGGAATGTCCTCTATACACCCACAACAGCACGGCGGCTCTAAACAGACACGTGTGTTATTCTCTCTTGGCGGGGTGGTAGCGAGTTCTCGCCGTGAGAACCAAATCAGCATAAGCGCAGAGTGGGCGCACTAAGGAAAATGTCGAGAAATCAGGTGGGACACCACAACTTGAGGACCGCCGTCCGGGCCAGTACGCGAAAACAGGTGGGCCACCGAAGCAGCAGAGCAGAGCAGCCCGTGAAGCGGCCACATCTCATGGGGCTCGGCCCTGCCCGGTCCATCGTCCATCCAAAAATGGAGACGACAGGCCGCGGCCGGGCCCGATCAATAAAAAGTATCGTATCCTGCGCCACGACCCATCCTCGCCTGAGACATTCCCACGGCCCATGCCGGCTCCACCCATCACATTTCCAAAATATTTGACCCCGCCCGGCGAGGACCACCTGCCCGTAACAAGCCCGGGATATTTCCATCTGAGAATATTATTACTGGAGTGGACCTTTACATGTTTCTGTATTCGGTTCACCACCTAATTTGTTGTTTTGTTTGCCCCTTGATGCGTGAACTTACGCGTAATACCCGTACCCGGACCTTTTGTGAGAGATGAGCAATAAGTACCCATACAAA
Organism: Nereocystis luetkeana; assembly: GCA_031213475.1. Taxonomy (NCBI): domain Eukaryota; class Phaeophyceae; order Laminariales; family Laminariaceae; genus Nereocystis; species Nereocystis luetkeana. Next base: position 10,738,336 of record JARUPZ010000014.1, read on the forward strand.
CAATTCCGTGAGTTAGTTGTGAACGAAGTTCATATCCCTACCCGGAACGGATAGCAATTTGTTACGGCCGCTTCACCGTTGGGGGTGGAAAGGAGGTTCATTCCGCCCAGAATTTTTGCAAATACAAATCCTCGAAATCCTTCCTTCTAGAACATCGTCATTAAACAATCAATTCCGGACAAAAGTTGATCGACGATTGCTCGGCACGGGGGTGGACTTTTCCCTAGATGATTCGGGGTCACGATCATGTGGCTGTCGTGGGTGAAGTAGTCGAGCACAGCGGAACAATATTCAAAATTGAACAAGAAATGAACGAAAAATCCCTAGTTGGTTGGCGTCCTCTCGCACAGTCATGGTTGTCTCGTCTAGTTCAAGACACTGTAATGAGGTGGCACCATATGGGTTTTTGACTCTCCGCCACCGTAACCGCGTCGAAATTAACATCGTCGAAAAGGAGTATCCTCCTCCTAAACACTGCCACTTTGCCTGATGTATTTTTTTGCCTGCTTACATAACCAGAAACAAGTCCCAGTATCAATACATGGAAGTCTCCTCGGTGCAGGAAAGGTTTCTGGGGCTGTGAGTTGGATGACTAGTAGTCGCTAGCTATCAGGTAAATATCACGATATCAGTTGGCGAGGTATTATAGTTTGTTGCGTCGTAGCCCACTATCAAATCATGTTCGCTGTTTGTCTTGCTTGCTTGAAATATTGCTTGTTTGGTGAGGGGTACGCGTACGTAGTTCCCCCCGTCTCCAAGTAGTACTAATACACTCTTAGCACACATAGACGGGTTTTCAACTTGTGGCGCAAAAACCCATCGCCATCAACCGCGCCGATGCCCATAACAGTGCCGAAGATGCCGGCCGCGCTGTGCCTAACCTGTCAACTGACCGGGGCAGTGTCGCAACGTCCGTCGAGCGGGTGGCCAGCCAGAAAGATGACTAGTGGCACCATCGCACGGATGCGTTCCGCGAGCGCAGCTGCTGTTGTGGCGGTTTGATTCCGGGAGGGCGGTCAATTTCCGGGTCAACTGAGGCACGTACGCGACAAGATTCAGCCTTCGATGAGTTTACTGGAATGCAAATGTTCTCGGGCTGTCTCCGGCATAAAGCGTTAACACGGTGGATCATGGCACGGTTACTCGCGATTCCATTATTTGTACGGCACGCCTCCGCAGTGAGCGAACACCGCGTCAGTCGCGGTACAGGAATAAAAAAATCACAGCTTTTGCACATAATGCTTGCGCGGTGAACAAGATCAACGGCATTCTCGGTGCAGTAATACAAGAACACGGCATTTGCTTTTGCACGTTTCAGCGGTAATCGGCCTCCACGGTTGGCGTGTTGCTGGAATCAGCAACCGCGGTGTTCGCAGCGTTACGCGCTTGCGGTATTCAGCAGCCACGGTCAAATCGCCGTCACCTAGGTACGGTGATCAGCCACACGGTGATTTTATGGAAAACTTCACAAAAAAAACTCATAATGGAAATATCTGATAATCTCTCTATATCGTCAGTTTTAACGAGCTGAATATCTGCTTTGGCAATTGCAAACTTGTCTGTCTGTCTTTCTGTCTGTCCGCCGTGCTTATGTTTTCGAACAATTTCCGATGATCGATATATAAGGTCGTTACAGATGATACTCGTACGACGTATTCGACCTATCTATACCGACCTAATATACAGAAACGTACCATACTACCAAGTGAATTTGGCCAAATAATATATCCACGACAGCGTGCCATCGTAACATACCGCCAACGTACCATACCACATCTTGTGTTTTTCTCGTACCATACCGCCAACACTATACCATAAACATACGGTGTTTACCCATATAACATATTCACGACACCGTACGATCGTACCATACCGCCAACGTACCATACCACATACTGTGCTCTTCCTATACCATCCGTCCTGTAGGCCGAGAATTTTGGCCTGTACACGTTTTTGGCGGGTACCCGCAGGGTCCAACCCCTACTCGGCGTGCACCTCTGGGTGGATACGTACTCGTAAACTACAGCAGCAGCGTCACCGCAGCAGGAGCAGCAGCAGCAGCAGCAGTCAGTCAATCAGATTGTCAAAAAAATACGAAGACCATTTGACTCGGCACGTCTCTCCGCCGCCGGACCGTGAAGAAAGGCACGCAGAGTTGGCTCGGACGCTTCGGTCCTACGCACAGTGCAGTGCACTCAGCGCATCTCTAGGCGGCACCCGACCCTAAGAACATCTGATCTGTACGAGAACAGTAAACCCCAGCAACATAAAAAAATGGCCGGTGGTGCGTGGCGGGCGCTGGCCAGGCGTATGAAAAAATAATACCTTTGGCCGCTGGTGTGCACAAAATAGATGAAAATAATATCTCCATCCTTCTCGGTTGGCCAAACATAGTTTTGTTTCCAGGTTTAGGAGGATACCGTACGACGCCGCTCGCAGACTCTTGCCCCTTTGAACATGGATCCGCTCGATGGCTTCGAGCCCATCATCTATACTCGTTGCCCTTGCTCGCGACCAAGCGGGTTGTCGTCCTACGAGCTGATTTAGATCAGCGTGTTGACAACTTGCAACGATAAATAAAAATTGCGTCACCTGCACACAAAAAATAGAAAAATCCGACATTTCCCAACAACGGCGGTACGGGGATATTTTTGGCTGTTCTTTGAAAGCAATATTTTATTAAGAAAACCTTTGTACTTCGCGTTTCCATTGGCATAATATAGGTCTTTTACACCTGCGATATATTTTGAATTACTTTGACTTTAATAGTTTGCGATCCTCGTCGTATGTTTCGGTACTGGGAAATAGGAACTCGGCAGTCAACAATATATTTCAATTTGTCGAATGCGTTAACAACCCTCATGTTTTTCATTGGCCAACAGGGCGCTTGGACCGTCTGTTGGGCGTCTAATATATTTCGCGGTCTGAGCCGCAGAGCTCACCGGGCGGACCACCATCGTGTGCGCGCTTATTGTACCTGCCAGTTGATATCTATCAAAAGTAGTTAGGTGAGGCCCCATGGAATGACGGTCTGTGTGCCGGTTGTGCTGTGCAGTGTGTGGTGGTATTTGTTGTGCTGAGTTCGCTCGATAGATTCGGTGAAATAGTGTGGTCGATCATTTCCAGCTACTACTACGAGAGGCTGTCGGTTGAGTCACTCGTGCTGTGTCGGCATGAGGCGTTCTACGATAAAGGCCCACCCTCATTTTTCAGAGTTCTCTCACTTAAGGAGCTCCACACGTCACCCCAAAGTTGACTTCAGCGAAAATCAAATGGCATCCCGATGAATTATCCCATGACGCAACAACACAATTACGACATTTTTCGGGGGGGAAAATGGCATTCCGACGATGTTGGTCTGAGGTCCCCTGTCATTCAGATGTTTTGTTGGAGGAAATGTGCTACCTTTATCGTGGAGCGCGTCGGGTGTCCCTCAACGCTTCCAGCGTTCCTGCTGTTTTTTTTTTTCTTTTTTTTTTTTTTTTTGCTCATCCCATTTATTATCTTCGCACATCTTCTTCTCTCTCTCCTTCCAACTCGTAACTCAGATCCGGGGTCACATAGCAGGCTCTTCTACCCCCTTCCCGCTACGGTACGTGCCTTCATTTTTATCGCGAGAAGATTTCAGCCTTTTCTTCCCTCGTCGACTCGCATCGAATTGTGCTTACCCACGCTGTAAGGCGCTCTCAACAATTGAATCCTTTTTTATTTTTATTTTTGTAAATAAAGTCAAAGTCCGACCCACCTGGGGCTCGAACCCAGGACTCAAACAAGTAGAATTCGAGGTTAGCCACTTGAACCACCGGGGCGACCGCTGTTGGAGGGGGATAGCTCCGAAGTCAATCTACCTGTAGGCCGAGAATAAAGGTGTAGTTGGGTTGGGGGTTAGGATGGTATGGCCGTGGCTTATGTGGGTTGTTGCTGCAGAGCAGAGGCTACTCCTGCTGCATGCTGCGGCAGAGCTGTGCTGCGGCAGAGCTGTGCTGTGTGCCCTATAAACGACGTGCCCCCTTGTCCTGAAAGTCCGAATGCTGAAGGCCGAGGTGGTTGAGACTCTGTTGTACAGGTGTGTGACGTGGACCCTCGGTGCCTATCACTTTGCCAAGCTTCGAACGGCTCCCCACCAAGTCCTGCTGCGAGTCATTGGCTCCCGGCGCCGACGTCGTACTGACCATACCACCCTCTCGTACGCGAAGGCCCTCAAGATGACACGTTGCGAGAGCATCGAAACGATCATTCGTCAACGGCGGCTCTTCTTTGCGGGGGGTCGTAGCGCGACAAAGTAACAAGCGATTACCCAGTCGGGTAATGTTCGGGACGATGTTGATTAGGGAGAACCCGAGACATGGAGGACAGTTCAAGACCGGGCATAGACCAATAGTCGAAAACTTCACGGATTTCCGAACCACCGGAGGTTCAACGGAACTTGCCCCCTTAGTGTTGGAACTGAGACCACGCTGTGGTCCACTGCAGCAATAAAAGGCAGAGAAGTGGTACCGGGAGATCCCCAAAGCAGCCGAACGGTTCATGGTGAGGTGGCACGAAGTTGGGGCTGAGCTCAGTAGGCAGCGCCGTGCATCCGCCGTGGGTCGTGTCGAAGGGAATGGAGGGGGGAGGGGGGGGGGGTGTACTCGATAATAGGAGAAACGAACTCGATCTCATGCAGTAGTCGTATGACCATAGACGCTCGCAGCGGGGGTAGGGGGGGGGGGGGGGGGGGCAACAGGAGGACTGGCAGACAAACTGACCAAGGGAATGTGGAGAGGGGGGGTAACAGGCGTAGAAGGGCAACTGCGGTGGACGAAAATAGGAAGGAGATGGCAGACAGGATAGCAAAGCACCAGGCCGACTAGGAAGTAGAACACGACCATACTACTAGTGCCAGCAACTGGTGCGGCAGGTTCAAACGTGGTCTTTCCTTGTTTTATCTTATTTTTGTTTTGTTTTCGTTCTTGCGCTGATTCTCCGTGATTTTCATTTTATTCCTTTCTCTTCTTTTTTCGATTGATAAGCCGTATTGAGAGAGTCGTTTAGCTTGGGCGGATGACGAGCCTGCACTGCTCGTTTGGCATTGTCTGACGCCAAGGGGCTGGCCATATTAGACGAAAGCAGGACGGAGACGGCAGTCAGGGTAGCAAGGCACCAGGCGGAATAGCAGGGGGAACCTGGCTGTGCTACTCGGATCACAAACTGCTGCCGCTACCTGGAGGGTGCTTTCTGCTCCGGTCTGTCTGTTATGTTTCTTTGGTTTTTTGTCTTGCTCGGTTTACAAGTAGTGGTGTTTTTCGTCTTTTTCGTTTACTTTTTCCAGCTCTTTCTTTTCAAGTGTCTACTAGACCCCCTGCGGGGGAGGGGCACGCCATAGCTTATTAATTGTTTCGTTCTCTTTCGATCTGTCTTCCTTGTCTTTGTTTTTTATTTGATTGTTTCCTTTCGTTTCTCTGTTTCATATAATGTGTATGTCGCGCCTGTCGCATCTAGTATAATGTTGCATTACCCACTGCTGTGCTGGGTGCATACACACGTAGCAACGTATTATCTCTGTGGCGTAGCTTTGTGACCACATGACTTGTATCTCTCTTTGGATTAATAAATCGGCACGGACACTGGAAACGCTGTACTACCCAATAATATCGGGAGTATACTGCTGTACGTACTTGGTCGGAAAAGTGCCCATGTACGTATTTGTTTGGGAAAAAACATTTTCAACGCTGGTCGACACCAAATTTTGGCATCGTTTGAGACTCGATATAAATATATATATATATTTTCATCATTACCGAAATAAGTACATACACACTCAATTCGTAGTCTCCATTGTGCCTATTTTAGTACTCCCACGAGTACAGGAAATAGAGTGCATGATAACGATGATGGCCATACCCAGGCTTCAGTCTGTTGGGCAGACCGCTCCCTCCCCCCCCCCCCCGCGCCATTCCCCCTCGTCCCCCTCCCCCCCCCCCCCCCTCTTCCCTGCCATTCTGCGCACGCGCGTTGGCGTCAACGGTTGTGGTCGTGGTCGCAGGTATTCTATGCCGTTCTGCCGATGCCTCCTTCTCATATTTATGCAATTTCCGCATGAAGGTCTCCGCCCCTTCCTCGACCCGTCGGAGCCATCTGCCGTTTTTCTGTGCTGCTTCGCGCCATTCTTCGAGCTTGATGCCCAACTCCTTGAGGTCCTCCTCAAGGTACCTTATCCAGTCCCATTCCTGTCCTCCGGAGTAACCCTTACCCCCAACCCTCTCCCCAAACATCACCCTCTTCGGCAGACGCTCCTCTCCCATGCGTGTCACGAAGCCCGCAAACAAGAGCTTACGTCTGCGTACCGTCGTCTCAACGCTCTCCGATTTTGTCCTGAGAAGCGCGCTAGCATAGGATAGAATGTGGTCTTCGCGCTTTCGTTTTCGCCAGCCCATGCATCGGAGGAGCATCTTGTAATGGACCTCCCGTAGCCTACCGTAACCAGTGCTACTCGGGCTCTAAATAACGCAACCGTAGAGCAACGGTTCGACCCATGGCTTTTACGTGTGTATACAAGGTTTTGTAGTGCTGTTCGTTGCCGTGTCCCCTATAGCCCTGCGAGGCGTTCGGCCTTGTAGTATTATTCTTATTTATCTCGCCATCCGACAATGTGCAGTAGCTAATGTGCAGCATGATCTTCAACGTTGGCCTTTTGTCGTTGTATCGTATCGTTATCGTTTATCGAGTTATCGAAAATATTATCGAAATACTGAAGTTTTTCGGTTCGAAATATATATATATATTATTTATCGAACGATATATCGAAAGTTTCGGTACGATATCCAACAGCACTTTTTAGCCAGCCGAAATTCGAATTTTGTTGGTCTTCGGATTTTCCCCCGGCACCTTTGCGTGACGACGGACTCCTTCGTCGGAGATTTTGTGTAAGAACAACAACAACAACAACAACAACAACAACAACAACGAGTAGGTTGAGCAGTCTGGGACAAGGGATCTTTAGGGATGTTTTTTACTCGAAAAATGTGTAGCGTGGTCTGCACTTCGAAATCGTCCCCCGCATCTGAGAATTTTCCTGGTTCGATGCAAACTCGGCGTAGCCTCGTTTATGGCGAGCTTTGGCCCGTTTCGGCTGCGGTTTGGGGTCAGGGTTAGGGTTAGGGTTAGAGTCAGGGGTTGGGTTGGGTCTTCGCCCGTGCCTTGTTCCCAACAGGAACCAACACATCCGAACAGCCTACCAACCTAAAGATCCCTTCTCCCAGATTGTTAAAGGTCCTCACAACAACAACAACAATATTGAGCGTATAAACAAATACGTAGCTAAAAAAACGCATTCATCCGTAGGGAAGCCTTATACGGTTGAACTCAGAATAGTATTCATAGGTATACCTGACGACTAATCTTGCATGGTTGCACAAAGTAGCTCTTAGATTTAAACCTGCAGGCGAACATTCTATGGTTATACGTTGCTCTGCGCGAATATCATATTCGATTTTTGTTGGTTTTCGGATTTTCCCCCGGCACCTTTGCGTGACCACGGACTCCTTCGTCGGAGAATTTGTGTAAGAAGAACAACAACAACAACTCAACAATATTGAGCGGATATAAAAATTCGTAGCTAAAAAAACGCATTCATCCGTAGGCAAGCCTTATACGGTTGAACTCGGAATAGTATTCATAGGTGAACCTGCCGACTAATCTTGTACGGTTGCACAGAGCAGCTCTTCGACTTAAACCTGCAGGCGAACATTATATGGTTATACGTTGCTCTGCGGGATATCAGATCAGAACAGCTAGTGCGAGGAGCATTATGTTTTTCAGGATGACGGAGAAAGGGAATCCACTGGAAGGGAATGGCAACGAGTGCACGCGCGCAGGAGCGGGTGGATTGGGCCAAGGCGATGAGGCGGCCATGAAGAGCGGCAGGAAGGCGGTGCACGGAGATCCATGATCTGCGCGCACACTATCATCACGAGAGAAGCAGTCATAGTTTGTTTTTTCCTGATATTGTTTTTCACGAGGCAGAATAGTATCTACCGGTACTTGTTATAAACGTTGTCACTGGTTTTTGTAGTTTAACGAGTTGTATACCCTTCATGGGGAATAGCCTACGTAATCATCAGGGACGTGGTATCATAACTGGCTGTGCTGCACCTTTTTGTGTCAGACCGTCGAGGAACAGATGGCGATCGTTGATATTCGCGTGGTAGTAAGGTTCGATTGCTCCCTTTTTCACTGCATATCCGCGAGTCTTCACTCTGACAGCACTTCAGATAGCTGGCAGGTGTGTTCCTCTTTCGTTTTCACGACTACCGTGCGTTTCGTACGGTGCAGGCAGCACTTCAGACAGCATCCGCTGTAGTCAGCAGCCACGAGTTGGTTAGTGGTGGGAACGGTACTCTATGTTATCGTTGAGAGGATATACCCGCGGCCGTGTTAGTTCAGTTTGCACATTGGTTTTATCTCGTGTGCGCTTTCTTCGTCTCGTGTATTTTGAGGCAGCCGAATTTTCGATTTTTGGTTCTTGTTTTTCGGATCTTCCTATAGGGCTCCAGCACCTTTGTGTGACCACGGACTCCTTCGTCAGAAAGCTAAGGTGAGAACAACAATATATAACCTGTACTCATACGTACGTACGTACGTACGTATTCATTCGTACATGCACACGTACTCTTCATGTTACCCTTTTAGTACCGCAGTCCCGTTTTGGGAACAAACTACTCAGAATTTGAATGCATTGTCTCCAAAACCGGGCTGAAGTTCTAAAAGGGTTAACTTTTTGTTCTTTTTCATTTTTATCTTCCTTGGAGATCTGGGTAAAACAAGCTTACGCCCAACACACTTTCTTATTTATGTACCGGTTCTGGTCCATCTATAGGACACAGACTTTAACATCACACCCCGCCAGTGTACATGTCATGAACTTGCCGGACCACTTTGGTCGACCCCTTTTAGGTTCGATCGAAAGAGAGTTAGAGAGGTAGGGATTTCACTTGTTCTTCGTAAGTTAAGGGTGTACGATGCGCATTTCAGTTGATGATATGATGGTATCATAACTGTGCTGCACCTTTTTGAGTCAGACAGTCCAGGAAGAGATGGCGATCGTTGATATTCGTGTGGTAGTTGTTGTTGTTGTTCTCACATTAACTCTCTGACGAAGGAGTCCGTGGTCACACCAAGGTGCTGGAGCCCTAGGAAGATCCGAAAAACAAAAAAAACGAAAATTCGGCTGCCTCAAAATACACGAGACGGAAAAAGCGCACACAAGATAAAACCAATGTGCAAAACTGAACCAACATGGCCGCGGGTATATCCTCTCAACTATAATATAGAAGAGTACCCCCGTTCCCACCACTAACCTACTCGTGGCTGCTGACTACAGCGGATGCTGTCTGAAGTGCTGCCTGCACCGTACGAAACGCACGGTAGTCGTGAAAACGAAAGAGGAACACACCTGCCTGCTATCTGGAGTGCTGTCAGAGTGAAGACTCGCGGATATGCAGTGAAAAAAGGAGCAATCGAACCTTACTGCCACACGAATATCAACGATCGCCATCTCTTCCTGGACTGTCTGACACAAAAAGGTGCAGCACAGTTATGATACCACGTCCCTGATAGTTGCGTAGGTTATTCCCCATGAAGGGTATACAACTCGTTAAACTACAAAAACCAGTGACGAGTACCGGTAGATACTATTCTGCCTCGTGAAAAACAAAGCCAGGAACAAACAAACTATGACTGCTTCTCTCGTGATGATAGTGTGCGCGCAAATCATGGGTCTCCATGCACCGTCTTCCTGCCGCTCTTCATGGCCGCATCATCGCCTTGGCCCAATCCACCCGCTCCTTTGCGCGTGCACTCGTTGCCATTCCCTTCCAGTCGTTTCCCTTTCTCCGTCATCCTGAAAAACAAAATGCTCCTCGCACTTGCGGTTCTGATCTGGGAAATAAAAATTCTCGCGCAGGGGGAGGTCAATCCGTCTCTTCCCCGCACGTCGACGCTCAGTCTCCCTCCTCCCTCGTCGTCGAATCCAGCCTCCTACCGGCGCAATAGACTGTGCCGTAGTGTGGCCTGTGGTGGCGCCTGCCTCCGCGCACGGACACCCCGATTGAGCATTGCTGCTCTGCCGCAGCTGCCTAAAAAGACGCGCGAATCGTAGGTCTCCGTGCCTGACGCACCACGTACGACCCAACTCTACTGCCGCCTGAGCCTCGCGGCCACAGGCAGCAGCAAGAAGGTATCACTCCTTGAGGGTGAGTCCGGCCTTACACCCGCCAGAAAGACCTACCCCACTCGCTATTAGCCTGATAGGGCATGCCTCGCAGCATTCCTTGCCGAGGCAGCGAGGGGAACGGAAGTGTATGGTTAGGTTGCTCCTTTTTCACTGCATATCCGCGAGTCTTCACTCTGACAGCACTTCAGATAGCAGGCAGGTGTGTTCCTCTTTCGTTTTCACGACTACCGTGCGTTTCGTACGGTGCAGGCAGCACTTCAGACAGCATCCGCTGTAGTCAGCAGCCACGAGTGGGTTAGTGGTGGGAACGGGGGTACTCTACGTTATAGTTGAGAGGATATACCCAGCGGCCATGTTATTAATAGTTTAGTTTGCACATTGGTCCAGCTCGTGTGCGCTTTCTTCGTCTCGTGTATTTTGAGGCAGCCGAATTTTCGATTTTTTCGTTTTTTCGGATCTCCCTAGGGCTCCAGCACCTTTGTGTGACCACGGACTCCTTCGACAGAGAGTTAACGTGAGAACAACAACAACAACAAGGATGGTGTACTCTGTTGGTTTCTACGGATATATTGAGCACCGTGTATAGGTTCTTCACATAAAATCGTTCTTTCTACTCGTCGACATCCAGCACAACCAGTGTCCGTGCCGATTCATCAATCTTAGAAGAGATACAAGCTCTGTGGTCACAAAGCTACGCCACAGACGTATATATATCTTCACTCTGTGACAGCACTCCAGATAGCAGGCAGGTGTGTTCCTCTTTCGTTTTCACGACTACCGTGCGTTTCGTACGGTGCAGGCAGCACTTCAGACAGCATCCGCTGTAGTCAGCAGCCACGAGTTGGTTAGTGGTGGGAACGGGGGTACTCTTCTATATTATAGTTGAGAGGATATACCCGCGGCCATGTTAGTTCAGTTTTGCACATTGGTTTTATCTTGTGTGCGCTTTTTCCGTCTCGTGTATTTTGAGGCAGCCGAATTTTCGATTTTTTTTTGTTTTTCGGATCTTCCTAGGGCTCCAGCACCTTTGTGTGACCACGGACTCCTTCGTCAGAGAGTTAATGTGAGAACAACAACAACAACAACAAACAATATAATATATATATATATTTTTCTCACCCCATTCATTATCTTCGCACATCTTCTTTTCTCTCTCCTTGCAACTCGTAACTCAGATCCGGGGCCACATAGCAGGCTCTTCTCCCCCCTTCCCGCTATGGTACGTGCCTTCATTTTTATCGCGAGAAGATTTCAGCCTTTTTTTCCCTCGTCGAATCGCAACGAATTGTGCCTACCGACGCTGCAAGGCGCTCGCAACAATTAAATCCTTCTTTATTTTTGCAAATAAAGTCGAAGTCCGACATACCTGGGGCTCGAACCCAGGACTCAAACAAGTAGAATTCGAGGTGAACCACTTGAACCACCGGGGCGACCGGCCATACTACGTTGCCACGTATGCAGTAAGCAGTGCAATGTCATGTCATCAAACTACTGATATTATTGATGAATACGACAGGCACGACATACACATTCTATCCAATACAGAAACGTCAGCAAACGATAAAAGGGAAAAGGAAGACAAATCGAAGAGGAAGGTTGTCGTAGGGGCAACCTGGTGTTTGGGGGGAAACGGATAGAAAGAATAAACCAGTGAAAGAACGAGAAGTCCGGGGGTTTCGATAATAAGGGAAAGGAATGTTTGGTACGGGGTAAAAAGAAATAGAAAAGGAAAGTTCAGGATATTTGTAGGAGACGAGAAGGAACAGCGGAATAAAGAAATGCAAAGCAAGCAACTGTAGAGTCGGGTGAAGAAGGGAGTCGTCGGGCAGCGTAGTAACCAGGGGATATAGCTAACGGGCGAGGCCCTGCACGAGCTGAAGAGAACCGGGCTAGGGACGTCAGGGAGTCGTCAATTTGTTTTTTTCCCACCCACCCTCCCGCAAAAATTTCCACGGCGGATAGGCAAACGGAAGGGAAGAGGACGCAGTGGTCGATTAGTGATGGCTTAATCCCGATCGCACGGGCCGTTTGAAACGGAATCATTACATGTAATAATCGTTTAGCTTTCGTTGTGGGTTCCCGATCGCACGGGCCGTTAGAAACGGAACCGCCCGAAAGCACGCGTAGGTGGTGGTCGATTAGTGATGGCATAATCCCGATCGCACGGGGCCGTTAGAAACGGAATCATCACACTCAACAATCGTTTAGCAATCGTGGTTGGTTCCCGGACGAACGGGCCGTTAGAAACGGAACCACCCGAATCGAAAGAGACGAAGAAAAAAAGAAAAGAAAAAATTGGAGAAACAATCTGTCGTGCCCCCCTCCCGCAGGCGCGGTGGCCAACACTTGAAAAAGAACGAGCTGGAAAAAAAGAGAAGAGGAAAATAACACCACTACTACTTGTGAACAGAGTGAGACAAATAACCAAGCGAAACACCACAAAGGGAAAATAACAGGCAGGCCAAAGCCCAAGGCACCCTCCGGGTGGCCGCAGCAGTTTGTGATACGAGTACAGCCAGGTTCTCCCTGCTAGTCCGCCTGGTACCTTGCTACCCTGACTGCCGTCTCTGCCCTGCGTTCGACAAGTATGCCCAGCCCCTTGGCGTCAGACAATACGGAACGAGTAGAGCAGGCTCGTCATCCAACCGTGCCACACGATTCATTCCATACGGCTTATCAATGCCGAAAGGGAAGGGCAAAAAAAAACTCATATCACGGAAATCAGCGCAAGAAGGAAAAAAACGAAACAAAACGAGAAGACAAGGGAAGACCACGTTCGAACCAGCTGCACCAGTTGGTGGCACTCCTAGTAGTATGGTCATGTTCTACTTCCTAGTCGGCCTGGTGCTTTGCTACCCTGTCTGCCATCTCCTTCCTTCTTTCGTCTGTCGCAGTTTCCCTTCTACTCCTCCCGACCCCCCCCCTTTCCGCAGTCCCTTGGTCGGGTTTTTGGCCACTTCTCTTGTTGCCCCCCCATCCCCCCCCCCATTCCCTTGGACACCACCCACGGCGGATACGCGGCGCTGCCTACTCATCTCAGTCTCAGCCTCGTACCACCTCACCATGAACAGTTCGGCTGCTCCAGGGATCCCCCGGTACCACTTTCGCGCCTTTTTGTCTGCAGTGGGCCACAACGCGGTCTCAACTCCAAACACCAAGGGGGCAACTTCCGTTGACCCCTCGGTGGCTCGGAACTCCCTAAGGTCTTCGACTATGCATCTAGGACAAGTCAAGAACTATCCGCCTGGTTTCGGGTTCTCCCCGCAAGCTATCGTCCCGGACATTACCCGATTGTGTAATCGCTCCTTGCTTCGCCGTGCCACGCCCCCCGCAAAGAAGAGCCGCCGTATACGAGTAATGGTCGTTTCGATGCCCTCGCAACGTGTCATCTTGAGGGCCTTCGCGTACGAGAGGAGTACGAAGTCGGTGCTGGAAGCCATTGACTCGCAATAGGACTTGGTGGTGAGCAGTTCGAAGCTTGGCAAAGTGTTTCGCTTTGAGGTCCCACGTCACACACCCGTACAGCAGGGTCTGAATCACCTCGGCCTTCGGTATTCGGACTTTCAGGCTAAGGGGGGCGGTCGTCCTATCATACAACTCCGGGCGGAACCGTTTGAGGCTTGCTCGCATGAGGCGAATCCGTCGGTCGATTTCGAGCGAGAGGTCAGCGTTTCCGTGGATAATGCCGCCTAGGTATAAGAACTGGCTCGTCAGCTTATACCTCTGGCCTGTCGCTTCGATGACGAGCGGTGGTGCGGGGGTTGTCTGGTCTGGTGTTTGTAGGAGCATCGTCTCTGTCTTCGTTTCCGACACCATGAGGCCTGCTGCTTCGAAGACAGTCACGTTGACTTGTCATCATTATCGCGATCCCTTCAGCCGACTTCGAGTGGACACACACGGCAAATCGTCTGTCCGAGGTGCTCTCAGGTTTGGTGCGGGAATATATTTTGATGTCGACGGTGGTCGAGTCGCTTGAAAGCTGGAGACGGGGAAGGGGACGGCGGATTAAGTACTCTTTATTGGCGCCCTCGTCGTAAACAAACAAACGACGCCCAGTGACCCTCTGCAGGAGGTACAACTGGAGCCCGTGGAACATTCACCCTATAAACAACGAGCCAATCAAGATGATAGAGGCAGGCTTGATGTTCAAGCGCAATATTTTAAAACATATTTTCATGGACAGAAAACCACTCGTCGCGCGCGGCTTTTACTCAGGTTTAGGACTCAAATTGATCGGGGATACCTGATTTCAGCCACAGCCCTTGATAAAAACAGGCTCAGACTGGCACGAACAACAAGACAATTGAGACACCTCTCAACAGGGACTCAACTCTAAGTCCTATACATCAGTGTTGCTGTAAGTCAAGGTCGGATAAAGTACGAGTCTGGCCAACAAGGTAAAACGTTTCTTAACACCGGGCGTCCACTGTATAACAAAAACGAGAAATCTATCCGAGGCTTGACTTATTCTTTGAAAAGGGGTCGCGCTCCCCACTACATTCGAGTATAAACACTCCCAATGTTCAAATATTTCCTTTTTAGGGGACGCTGGCACGCGCAGGAATGCGTCGTCAAAGTACGAGTACTCGTAGCTGTGCGTAGGCGTTTCGGCAATATACGTATGATTACATAGAATTAAAGCGTGATATCTTGCAACAAAGATCCGTGTTACGTGGTTGTGGGACGGTTGACGCACATATACGATAAAGCTTTGTTTGCCCATTGCTGCACTTTTTTGGCCCACATACAGTAATAGCTATTGCTACCATCAACATCCATCCTGGGAACATCCGCGGCATCTTCGACGACGACTGCCCTACAAGATAAATCATCCGACCGGAGAACAGCAATCTTCTACTGTGAAGACCATTCCTTCACCGGTGATGTAGCTACTGTGCTATGCTCCCTGGCGTGAACTGAAGCATTTGAGCATTTTTGCGAGCTTTTCGTGCTCCTCGCTCGCAACTTGGGATACACGGAAACACCTCGTGAGTCTTCTTTCGCTGCCCACGACCGCCGTCTGGCACACCTGACTCCCTCGCAGACCTCATCATGAGCATCCCTCAGTTTCGTGGGCTGCAGTAGCCCGAGAAAAGCTGTCGCTGTCCGTAAGCGAAGTGCAAACGTTTAGTTGGGGTTTGTTTTTATTAATAGTCACATTTTGTGCACCCCAAACGTCGAGCAATTTCGACCAGTGGAGCACCTCTTTAGTTGAGGTGTAAACCTCTGTTGAGAACCTGGGGGGGATCAATCTCGAGAGAAACACAAGCTGCTGTGATGAACCTCTAACAAGTTACCGTCGCTCTGCGATGACAACGAAACAGCCGAAGTTCTAAACGCAGCGTGTTTTGATAGCGATGTGTTTTCTGTTGCGATAAAACGCCTAGAAATTAGGTGACCGGAACTCCTGGGACCAGGTGACGTTTACGTGCCAGCGCGACAATAATATCGACCTTCCATTCTTAGTGCTCGTTTTCTTTCCACGTGTCCTGTACTGCCGCAAACGTACCACGTACGAAAACCAGGTACCAGGTACTTGTTGTCTCCAACAGGTAATTTGATGGTGTTACAGTCAGTGTGCTCATGACCGGATAGTATTCCTGTACGATATACTATTGTACCAGGTATTAGGGTAATACCGTTGTCCCCGTGTCCAATATACCCCTCAAGGGCGTTCGCCCCGTCATCGTTTTGTCGCATCATTATAGTGGCATGGACAAATCGAATAAAGTAAACGAATCGATATATTTTCATCAATACACCAAAAGTTTCCGGGCTCTTTACGGTGCGGTTTTTCCTATCGATTCGGTGTGGTCAACCGCACCGCACCGTGAAATGTTTGCCTCCTGAAAAACGCACCGCACCGCACCGTGGGTTTTACGAAATAGGAAAAACCGCACCGAACCGCACCGTAGGATTTCAAAAATAACCGAACCGCACAGTTAGATTTCCGAGTTTCTAAAACTGCAACGAACCAAACCGTAGCATTTCCGTTTTTTGAAAACAGTACGGAACCGCAAAGTAGGATTTATTACAAAACCGCCCCGCATCGTAGGATTCACAGTAGTATTTGAAAACCGCATGGAACCGCACCGTAGGATTTCTGATTTTTGAAACCCGCATCGAACCGCACTGTAGGAAATGAAATAAACCGAACCGCACCGTGCGTGTCAAGAGACGGTGCCAAAAACCGTTTGATCGGTTTTTGAACGGTATACTAGGTGTAGCTCACCTGTTTGTCGCATTAGATGTATATACAGCAAAAAATACAATACACACATACATGCCGGTAAATACAACACCACCAGGATTAAAAGTTTTTTACCAGAATCAACGTATCATATCATATACCAGGTATAGGCTGCTGGAGACATAATATAAGCAAGGAGCCTGGGCCGGGCTGAATTTTTTACTTGATAAAGGGGGCGCGTTGTGCCACTAACTCCGGTAAAATGACTCCCTAATTTCCTAGTTTTTGTTCTTACTCGAGACAGGAGGCGCGTTATCCACCAGTTCCTGTATAACAATTCCCGAACTTATTTTTTCACTGTCAATCCCAGCCTTCCCCTCTTAGGCCACTTCTTATGCAGTCATATTTTGAGTCAGTTGGAAATGGTGCTATCGGCACGTTCGCACGAGCTTTTGCCCCAAAACTGTTCGAAACTGCTCTTGCTTGCCTCAGAATGACTTGGACTTTTCTCCAAGACCTATCTAGAGCTGTTTCCCGCTACTCCAGGTGGCCAGTTGCAGGAAATTCCCCCCGGTAATTTTCCGATCCAACTGGGTCAAATACGATTGCAATCCCCGATTGGATCGGGAAATTTTTTTCCGATCCGATCCCTGATCGTAACAGTATTTGACCCAGTTGAATCGGAAAAGTACCGAAGGTGATTTCCTGCAACTGGGCGCATGGAGAAGCGGGAAACAGCTCTAGATAGGTCTTGGAGAAAAGTCCAAGTCATTCTGAGGCGAGAAGCAGCAGTTTCGCATATTTTCGGGGCAAAAGCTCTAGCGAACGTGCTGATAACACCATTTATTTCCAACTGACTGCAAATCCGACTGCATAATATATATGAGCCTTAGGACTCGTTCGTACCAGGTACATACACACACACCTGGTACTAGAATACTTCAACCAAGTATTTTGATGGTGTTACACGCATGGCCTGATAATATATTTAGGTTCATTCTTATCGGAGAGCGTGTTTTCAATAATTTCCGAAGTTTGGAACTAATTAGACATAATATGCATCAATATGCGGAGGCGTTCTGTCCCTACTTTCTCCAGAATCAAACATATCAACTTCGTTAACATTCCAAAATTTATTGAAAAAAACAGCAAAATATGGAAGCTTGAAAAATTGCGCGAAACAAATAAATGTCGAAAACTTGGACAAAAAGCTCTCCGATAAGAACTACTGCCCTATACGTGTATATTTTATTTTTCAGATCAGAACAGCAAGTGCGAGGAGCATTATGTTTTTCAGGATGACGGAGAAAGGGAACCCACTGGAAGGGAATGGCAACGAGTGCACGCGCGCAGGAGCGGGTGGATTGGGCCAAGGCGATGAGGCGGCCATGAAGAGCGGCAGGAAGGCGGTGCACGGAGATCCATGATCTGCGCGCACACTAATCATCACGAGAGAAGCAGTCATAGTTTGTTTTTTCCTGATATTGTTTTTCACGAGGCAGAATAGTATCTACCGGTACTTGTTATAAACGTCGTCACTGGTTTTTGTAGTTTAACGAGTTGTATACCCTTCATGGGGAATAGCCTACGTAATTATCAGGGACGTGGTATCATAACTGGCTGTGCTGCACCTTTTTGTGTCAGACCGTCGAGGAACAGATGGCGATCGTTGATATTCGTGTGGTAGTAAGGTTCGATTGCTCCCTTTTTCACAGCATATCCGGGAGTCTTCACTCTGACAGCACTTCAGATAGCTGGCAGGTGTGTTCCTCTTTCGTATTCCCGACTACCGTGCGTTTCGTACGGTGCAGGCAGCACTTCAGACAGCATCCGCTGTAGTCAGCAGCCACGAGTTGGTTAGTGGTGGGAACGGTACTCTATGTTATCGTTGAGAGGATATACCCGCGGCCGTGTTAGTTCAGTTTGCACATTGGTTTTAGCTCGTGTGCGCTTTCTTCGTCTCGTGTATTTTGAGGCAGCCGAATTTTCGATTTTTGGTTCTTGTTTTTCGGATCTTCCTAGGGCTCCAGCACCTTTGTGTGACCACGGACTCCTTCGTCAGAGAGTTAATTGACGTGAGAACAACAACAACAACAACAATACCGTGTTCTGTAGTGCTGCTTGTTGCCGTGTCCCCTATCGCCCTTGAGAGGCGTTCGGTCTTTTATC
The DNA here is from genome assembly GCA_031213475.1 of Nereocystis luetkeana. Classification (NCBI taxonomy): domain Eukaryota; class Phaeophyceae; order Laminariales; family Laminariaceae; genus Nereocystis; species Nereocystis luetkeana. The sequence continues at coordinate 10,756,908 of JARUPZ010000014.1, forward strand.
TTTTTATCGCATCGTTTATCGAATTATCGAAACTATTATCGAACCACCAAAGTTTTTTCGGTTCGATATATATACGGAGTATATATTTATCAAACGATCTATGGAAAGTGTCGGTACGATATCAAACGCTAAAGCAAAGAATCAGAAAGGTATGGGCCTGTGTGAGGTGTCTGGATGACGTCAAGATCGAAATCATCTCCACCCCAGACAACTATCGGATACAAGTTTACCATGCATTCACACTTAAACCAAGTACATGGGGTTATGTCGGTAGTTTTACATTTATTTTCAGTTTTTTTTTGTTTTTGCAGGTCATTTCGAATAGCCTGCCGCTTGTTCGGGTCGAAACAGGCCTGCAGTCCAGCCCCTGTTTTCTTCACATAAAACCGTTTTTTCTACCCGGCGACATCCAGCACAACCAGTGTCCGTGCCGATCCTTTCAATCCTATTAATATATGAGATACAAGTTCTATGCTCACAAAAACTGCGGCACAGAGATTGTGCGTTCCCAGGTATAATATGTACAATATATGCAGTAAGCACAGCAGTGGGCGATGCGATGCTCTGCTATGTAATCACGTGTTTTTTTTTCTGTTTCGATTTGTCTACCTTGTTTTTGTTTTCTCTTTGATTGTTTCTTTTCGTTTCACTATTTCATAGATTGCGTATGTCGTGCCTGTCGTATCTAGGCCCAATCTTCTAAGACGTGTCTTAAAATACGTCTTGATCCGTTTCTCAGAGAGAGGCCCGTCTTACTCGCTATATCACGTCTTGGCACGTCTTAGATTCGTCTTAGAATGCACCAGGCGCCGGTCAAGGCGCCTTAGGGGGTCGACACGACCACAGCGAGCTGTGGAAATGGGTGGAAACAAAGCGGGGACAACAAATGAGTCGACTACTCCAACTTGCTTCTTTCGAACCTTCTTTCCTCGGGCCTCCATGCGCTTTTCCTGTCACCGGGGGCATCGAACCCGGTTCTCCGTATTTTCGAGGATGGCGTTATTATCTTAAAAAAAATGAAAAATAAAACATGATCTCTATCCTCTCTCGCCACATGGCAGATAGATGGGTGTGATGGTGAAGGTCCGCTCCAATTTATTCGGCATACTGTTTTGTTTCAAGTTGTGTTGGTTCTCAACGTCGTAATATATATTGCAAAACAAAAGTTGCATGCTTTAGGGCGACTAGTCTATACTGCTGTTCATTTTCTCGTTTTTTTTGGCTTTTTTTGTTGCTACGTTAACCGTGGTACATCGGTATAATACTATACCTGGTAGGTGACATAATGCCTTATTTGGGACGCCCAACATAGATAGGACAACAACTGCTCTCATTCTGTGTTCCGTGGGCTGGGCAGTTACTATTGTTATAATATTAATAGTGGTTTGCGCAAAATCCGTTGGTATGCTCACACCGCGGATGCATCACTACCACCGGTAGCAACGTGTCGTTCTTTGAACGACATCGTTTAGGACAAATACTAAATACTGCAGTTATCTCTTGACCCCTTTAGAACCGCAGTCCCGTTTTGGGGACAATCCACTCTAATTTCAAGTACTTTGTCCCCAAATCGGGACTACGGTTCTAAAGGGGTTAAGACTTTCTGTTTTTTTCCGTTCGTTGGTGGCTTGGTAGGCTGCTATTAATATTAATAATACTACTTCGTATTAACTCTATTAATACGTGAAAAAATATATCTGAGTATGTTGGTATCCACGGCTGCCGACGGTATGATATTCGTCCTCGTGGAAAACAAACGACGCAATATAACCAGGTACCTGGTGGTGCCTTCTATTCGCAATGCGATTTCGGAGCTTTCACTTCGAATATGGGCACGTATGTACGAATTAATGTACAAAGACACACATACCTGGTATAGATATTCAAATATACCAGGTACTACCTGGTATCGATTACCAGGTATGTACTACTACTTGTGCGTGACGTCAAATGCCAACAAACAAGGAACTACCACGTAGGAGTACCAGGTACGTGATAATGCTGTTTGTTCATCCATCATTACACGTAATAATCGTATTAAAGTTTATGGCGCAGAACCTACTAGGTATGGCGATTGGCGTGTGTACCAGCTCGTAGCTGGTGTGTACGCCTAGACTCGATTGCCGATGGCCGGCAATACACAGTCAAAATGTTCGAGGCAAACACGTAGTCACTGTCAGGTGACTTGTACGTGAAGCTTCAACATAGAAGAGAAGAAGATGGTGTGGTGACCCCAAGCCACATTGTTGATTGATTGCTCAGCTGGAAGCTGATGATGGTGAGCAAAAGTAGAGCAAAAGTACAGTGAGCTCAAAGGGGAGGGCGGTGCGCGTGTGCGGTCGCAGCTCGCAACAAAGGACGACCCTTGCGCTTCGGTCAAACAAAAACAAAATGAGGGAATACCCTCGTATTCCGTTCAAAATAAAAACAACGAAGAGAACCCCCAGATTTACTGTAAAGAACAACATATCTTGGGGTACATATCCATGACCCCAGTGTAGCCTATGTTCTTTCTCCAACCAGAACTACAGTAAAACTATGCTACCGGTCTCGGAGGGATACTGAAGATATCCTTTCCATTATTTACCAATGATAGCACGTACTAAATGTGCTGTCTACCGTAGATCATGTACGTACGTACCACAACAACAGTAGATCCATGGCACTACTCGTCATTGGGACTTTATTCTGTGCGTACGGGTGCACAGCAGTATATGCGTAAAAAGACAGCTGCTGCTATCCTACTATACAGTATAACTCAGACTGGAAAACTGTCTGTTGTACATATAATGCGTAAATGTATACCAGATGATGTAAGTGTAATCGAGTAACGAATATGATGGTTACTGACAAGTAAGTATCATCTCTAATAAATCGCACTTATCAGGTACCGGTAGCTCGATACTTGGATTATTGCCGTATTTACTGGCGCTCTGCGTTGTTGTGTGGATGCTGTATATTGCTGTTGTTGTACCCGTGCCTCGTTGAAGTAGCTAACTGTTAGTTTTCGACATAATTCTTGCTTTAGTACTGCCAAGAGCTTAGACGTGCCTATAGACGAACCTAAGACGTGCCTAGACGAACCCAAGACGTGCCAAGACGAATCTAAGACGTGCCAAGACGTGTCTAAGGCGCGCTAAGACGAGTCTAAGATGCGCTAAGACGCGCTAAGACGAGTCCAAGACGCGCTAAGACGCAAAATATGGATTAAGACGATTGAAATTCGCGCGTCTTAGTCGATTTTTTTTCGGCCTGCGGCCGTCTTGATACCTCGCTACGCTCGATTTCCCAGTCCGACTTACGGCTCGCTTCGCTCGTCTTAGAAGATTAGGCCTAGTCGTATCTAGTATGATGACATGGCTTTGCATTGCCCACTGCAGTGCACACTGCACACGTGGCAACGTAGTATCTCTGTGGCGTAGCTTTGTGACCACATAACTTGTATCTCTTTTAGGATGGAAGAATCGGCACGGACACTGGTTTTGTGTGTGTGTGACCGTTTTGCTGGATGTCGACGGGTAGAAAGAACGGTTTAATGTGAAGAACACACACTGGATAGAACAGGCACGACGGAAAATAGAGGAACACACGACTCCCTATGTACGACGTTTTGATAGAATAAAGGGAGAGAAAGAAGTAAAATAATATGAAAATCACGGAGAATCAGCGCAAGAACAACAAATCAAAAAAAAGAAAATACAAGGGAAGACCACGTTCGAACCAGCTGCACTAGTTGGTGGCACTATTATTAATAGTAGTAGTATGGTGATGTTCTACTTCTCAATCGGCCTCATGCCTTGCTACCCTGTCTGCCATTTCCTTCCTACTTTTGTCCACGGCAGTTTCCTTTCTACTTCTCCTGTCCCCCCCCCTCTCCACATTCCCTTGGTCGAGCTTTCTGCAACATTCCTCCTGTACCTTCCCCCCCTCCCCCCATTCCGTTGGAAAACATCCACGGCGGATGCGCGCCGCTGCTTAGGGTCATTCTTATCGAAGGGCTATTTTTCCAAATTTTCGACATTTATTTGTTTCGCGCAATTTTTCAACCTCCCATATTTTCCTGTCTTTGTTTCCAAATATTGCAATGTTAGCGAACTTGATATTTTTGGTTCTGGAGAATTTCACGAACAGTTACAGAACGCCTCCGTATATTGATACATATCTCCAATTATTTTCAAACTTTGAGAATTATGGAAAAACGCTCTCTGATAAGAATGAACCCTTTGAGAACTCCAGTCCCGTTCGGGGGACACATCAGTCAAATTCCAAGTAGTTTGTCCCAAAATGTCCCCAAAACGAGACTGCGGTCCTAAAAGGGTTAATCATCTCAGCCTCAGTCTCATGCCACCGTACCAGTAACCGTAAAAATAAGTCGTTTGCCTTCTAACGAACCGCGCTGTATCGGAAAAAATTCAATATATATAATAGAGAAATATTTTTTCTGCCACGTTTGTTTTAATCACTTTTTTAATTATGATTATTTTTTTATATTTCTTCATATTTGCTATCTTCGCCCATCTTCTTCTCTCTCTCCTTCCAACTCGTAACTCAGATCCGGGGTCACATAGCAGGCTCGTCTACCCCCTTCCCGCTACGCTACGTGCCTTCATTTTTAACCCGAGAAGGTTTCAGCCTTTTATTCCCTCGTCGACTCGCATTGAATTGTGCCTACCCATGCTGGAAGGCGCTCTCAACAATTGAATCCTTTTGTTTTTTATTTTTGCTAATAGAGTCAAAAGTCCGACCCACCTGGGGCTCGAACCCAGGACTCAAACACAAGTAGAATTCGAGGTTAACACTTGAACCAGCGCCGACTTCGTACTGACCATGCCACCCACTCATACGCGAAGGCCTTCAAAATGACACGTCGCGAGAGCATTGAAATGACCATTCTTAGACGGCTGCTCTTCTTTGCGGGGGGCGTGGCACGGCAAAGCAAGAAGCGATTTCCCAGTCGGGTAATGTTCGGGACAATTACTGGTGAGGAGAACACAATACGAAGTCGGCGGACAGTGTAAGACTTAAAAAAGAAGCATAGTCGAAGACCTTAGTAGGCAGTTCCGAGCCGCCGAAGGGTAAACGGAAGTTGTCCCCTTTGTGTTTGGAGTTGAGACCGCGTTGTGGTCCACTGCAGCTAAAAAGGCGGGGAAGTGGTACCGGTGGATCGTTGAATCAGCCGGACGGTTCATGATGAGGTGGCACGAGGCTGAGGCTGAGATGAGTAGGCAGCGCCGTTCATCCGCCGTGGATGATGCCCAAGGGAAGGGAGGTGGAGGGGGCAACAGGAGAAGTGACAGAAAGCTCGACCAAGGGAATGTGGAGAGAGGCGGGAACAGAAGGAGTAGAAGGGAAACTGCGGTAGACGAAGGTAGGGAGGAGATTGCAGACAGGGTAGCAAGGCACGAGGCCTACTATTAACAGGGAGTAGAACATGACAATACTATTCATACTATTGATAGTGCCCATAACTGGTGTAGCTGGTTCAACCGTGATCTTCCCTTGTCTTCCCTTTTGTTTTGTTTTTTCTTTCTTGTGCTGATTCCCTGTGATTTCCATTTTTTTTGTTTTTCTTCACTTTTTTATTGATAAGCCGTATTATTATTGAAGGAATCGTGTGGCGTGGTTGGATGACGAACCTCCTCTTCGGCCAGTTCCGTATTGTCTGACGCCAAGGGGCTGGGCATAGTTGACGAGCGCAAGGCGGAGACGGCTGCCTGGGTAGTCGGGAGAACCTGGCTATACTACACGACGTACCACAAACTGCTGCCGCCACCTGGAGGGTTCATTGGGCTTTGGTCTGCTAGCTATTTACCCTTTGTTATTTTTTCCTTGGTTCTTTGTCTATGGTTCATTCTTATCGGAGAGCGTTTTTTCCATAAGATTCAAAGTTTGGAAATAATTGAAGATATGTATCAATATCCGTAGGCGTTCTGTTACTATTCGTGAAATTCTCCCGAACCAAAAATATCAAGTTCGTTAACATTCCAATATTTGGGGAGAAAAAATAGGAAATTATGAAAGATAAAAAAATCCGCGAAAAAAATGTCGAAAATTCGGGAAAAAAACTCTCCGATAAGGTTCATTCTTGTCGGAGAGCGTTTTTTCCAGACTTGCCCACAGTTTGGAAATATTTGGAGACGATGTATCAATATACGAAGGCGTTTTGTCACTATTCGTGAAATCTTACAATAACAAAAGTATCATGTTCGTTAAGTTAACATTCCAGTATTTAGAAGCAAAAACACAGGAAAATATTGGACATTGAAAAATTGCGCGGAAAAAATGTCGAAAAAGTGGAAAAGAAAAGCTCTCCGATAAGAATGACACTTACTGTTTACAAGCAGGGGTGTTTTTGTGATTTACATATTTGATTATTTTGTACCTGGTAGTTGTTTTTTTCTTCAGCTCGTTCTTTTTCAAATGTTGGCCACATCGCCTGCGGGGGGGGGGCACGACAGATTGTTCCTTATAGTTTTATTTTTCATTTAATTATCTTTCTCTTTAGATTTGTCATATTTTCAATTGTTTTTTTTTTTATTGTTTCTTTTCGTTTCTCTATTTCATAGAATGTGTATGCCGTGCCCGTCGTACCTGACATGGCATTGCATTGCCCATTCATTGCTGTGCTTACTGCATACCAGGTACGTGGCAACGTAGTATCTCCGTGGAGTGGCTTTGTGACCACATGACTTGCATCTCTTCTAGGATTGAAGAATCGGCACGGACACTGGTTGTGCTGGATGTCGACTGGTAGAAAGAACGATTTTATGTCAAGAAAACACACACTGCAGTCATGATTTGAGTTCAAACCGATCAAATTTATAGCACGTTCTGCCCAACCCAGAACTGAAAAGCAAAGATGTCAGAAGACAGCACTTTTACCCCTAGACAGGCAGCGTCTAGCAAAATGTCTTGACAGACAGAGCAGACAGCAGAAAACCGGGAGCACCTCAAAGAATCCCCTGTTTATGGAAAACGCCTGACCATATTATTGAAAAATACTGGAAAATGTTAGCTTTTTTGAACGCCATTCTGTTTTCGCGAACAAAAAAAAACATGCAAAAAAACGCGTTCAGATCTGCGGGATTATTTTGTACCAGGTATTAGTTTCGCTACGTGCAGCCGACTTACAGGGATTTACAAATATTTTAAATATGATATTTCCAACGCTTATCACAGTGACTATGAATAATGGCGGGACGGGACGGGACATATTTGTTTGGCGGGAAAACAAAAGTCAACGGGACGGTATAATTCAACGGGACAGATTTTCACGACGGGACGAGACGGTATTTGTTTTTTCCTCGGGCGGGACGGGACGGTAATTGGTTTTGTCCTCGGCGGGACGGGACGGTAAATATTTTTTCCCTCGGCAGGACGGGACGGTAAATATTGTTCCCCTCGACGGGACGGGACGGTATATAGTTTTCCGCACTCCGGACGGGACGGTAATTTCATTCTTCTTCGACGGGGCGGGACGGTAATTATTTTTTCCTCGGCTGAACGACGGGACGGTAAATATATTTTTTTTTTGTCCTGCTGCAAGGTCGACGCGGTATTGTGTATGAAGACTTTACCGCACACTGCGCTGGTTGCGCAAAGAAAGGGAGCCGGCCCGACGCAGACGTTCTTCTTCTCGACCCTAACCCTAACCAAACTCCGAGAAGTGCTACCACTACACGGGCGACGTTGTTTTTCAGATTTCTTCCCATCCCTGTGCCATGTACCCTCGTTGCGGTGCCAGCTCATTGTGGCTGTTCTGATGATTATATATTGTGCTTGCTTGCGCTGTGATACTGGTGTTGTTGTGGAGGTAAGTAAGTGGAGAGATAGGTGATGGTGGAGCTGGTGGTTGGGGCGATTCTAGTGCCGCTCGCTGCTGGTCGATCGACCCCGCTGCCCCGCCCGTGAGATAGGTATCCACGGCGACCGTACCGGTCATACTAATAAAGATGCTACGAGACAGCATTTTTACCCCTTGACAGACAGCAACTTTGCCTTGTGACACATCATACAGGCTTTGACTGACACCAAACTACCGGGTCTAGTGTGGAACACTCGGCCCGACAGCGCACGTGTTGCGTCTCGCCTGATGGCATGTCACCTGACATATTTTTGCGCCACACCAGTAGATACTGGTGGTGTGGCCGTGAGTTGAGTGATCTCTGTTCTATTGGTGTGTGGTGGAGAGCTTGCGGCTACTACTTACTACCAGGTACTACTGCTGCTGTGGCTTTTTTTATTTTTTTTCATCACCACTTTCACTTTCCGGACTAACTCGTATTAATAGGAGGTTTTTACCCTCGACAACCTTCTGGACAGGCCGTGGTCACAGGTTTCTACCCTTCTCCCCCCCGGTACGTGCCTTTATTTTTTTTATCGCGCATAGGGTTCAGCATTCCAACTGCTTGTTGTCGATTTTCATCGAATCTAGCTAACTCACGCTCTCGCGCTTTCCGCCAATCAATTTATTTCATGCAAGAAAAAGCCCTTTTTACGAGCATCCACGAAATTGATCTCGATAGGCACGCGGACCACCTACCAAGCCACCGGGGACGCCGGCATTCAATTATATCTCATGTATACGTACTTCATTCATAGTAGTATGGGAGTTGTGTAATATTCATGATATTTATGTACCAGGTAGTTTTATAGGAATTACTACCAAATTTTAGTACAACTCGATTTTTTTCAAATGATTTCGTGATTCGTGGTGGGAACGGATGGGTACACACGACCACGAATGAATGTATCTCGCAGGGGAATCTCCGCCGGAGGCCATAATTTGGCGGGAGAGATAATATCGACGGGACGGGACGGTATTGTTTCGGTGCGACCGCGGGACGGGACGGTAATTGTTCTGTGTCACAACGGGACGGGACGGTAATTGTGGTCGGTGTCACGGCGGCACGGGACGGTAATTGCTCGATGTCGCGGCGGGACGGGACGGTAATTTTCAACGGGAAAGATTTTATCGGCGGGACGGGACGGTATGTGACGAAGGTCAGGGAATTTGTCGGCGGGACAGGACGGGACGGGACGGCGGGACCATTTTGACGGCGGTTTTACCGTCCCGTCCCGCCGTTACCGCCTTTACCGTCCCGCCGAATCACCGTGATAAAGCCTTGGATATATCTATGTGATATATACCAGCGTACCAGCGTACGCATGGGGACATTGACACAAGATAAGAAGCCCATCGAACATGAAACGGTGCAGTTTTAAAGATAAATCAACAGAAGTTATAGGGGTTACCATGCAGACACTGAGGCGTTTCTCTGACGGGCATAGAGGGCGTATGTCTAGACAAATGGATTTGCCTGGACAGACAGCCTAGACAGGCAGACAGCTGAAGATAACACGCCTCCTCCTGAAAATGTCATCTTATTTATATACGTGATTTTTTATTTACGTTGTCTTATTATTGTTGTTCCTGCATACCAGGGTACCTGGTACCAGGTACGTATTCATACTACATAAATGAGTCGTGGTCACAAAAAAGTTGTGGATCCCTACAGAAATCGGAAACCCATACCTGGTATTGTACAAAAAAAAACCTCAAAAAAATGTTTCCCTAAAACAGGTATCAGTACCATAATCAATCGAGGAATGCACGAACTCAACCTGGAATGAAATCAGTGTGCAAACCAAACTATACCTGGTATATTATAATACGCGCGCGGATCCACTCGATTATATATAGCATAGGGTTCTCCCCCGTTCCAGCAACTACCGGTATATAACAAACTCGTTCTGCTGACTATCGTGATCGTTTTCTTAAGTGCCTTTTTGTTACCAGGTACTTCGTATGTTTTCTATTTTCTCTCCAGCTTGTTTCTTTTTAGGTGTCGGCCACCTCGCCTGCGGGTGGGGGGGGCACGACAAATTGTTTCTTCTGGTTTTTTCTTTCATTTTTTTCTTTTTCTTTTTTGATACCAGGTACCAGGTATGTCTTTTTTGTTTTGTTTTTCCTCTGATTGTTTCCTTCTGTTTCTTTATTTCATAGAATGTGTATATCGTGCCTGCCGTATCTGACATGTTATTGTATTGCCTACTGCTGTGCTTACTTTTTTTTTTTTTTTTTTTTTGCTCATCCCATTTATTTTCTTCGCACATCTTCTCTCTCTCTCCTTCCAACTCGTAACTCAGATCCGGGGTCACATAGCAGGCTCGTCTCCCCCCTTCCCGCTACGGTGCGTGCCTTCATTTTTATCGCGAGAAGATCTCAGCCCTTTCTTCCCTCGTCGACTATAATAGCATCGAATTTTGCCTACCCACGCTGAAAGGCGATCTCAACAATTAATTGAATCCTTTTTTATTATTCTTTTTGCGAATAAAGCCAAAGTCCGACCCACCTGGGGCTCGAACCCAGGACTCAAACAAATAGAATTCGAGGTCAACCACTTGAACCACCGGGGCGACCTACTGCTGGTACGTGGCAACGTGGTATATCTGTGTGTGTTCTTCACATTAAACCGTTCTTTCTGCCGGTCAACATCCAGCACGACCAGTGTCCGTGCCGATTCTCCAATCCTAGAAAAGATACAAGTTCTGTGGTCACAAAGCTACGCCACAGAGATACTACGTTGCCACGTGTGCAGTAAGCACTGCAGTGGGCAATGCAAAGCCATGTCATCATACTAGATACGACAGGCACGACATACGCAATCTATGAAATAGTGAAACGAAAAGAAACAATCACAGAGAAAACAAAAACAAGGTAGACAAAACAAAAGAGAAAAAAAACAAAAAAAAATGAAAGCAAATCTAGGAGAAACACTCGGTCGTGCCCCGCTTTGTGACCACATAACTGGCATTTCTTCTACAGTATTTATGACTCTCCGTGATTTTTTTTTTTTTTCTCTTCCTCTTTTCTTTTCTGATTGATAAGACGTATTGAAGGAATCGTGTGGCGTGGTTGGAAGACGAACCTGCTCTGCCCGTTTCGTATTGTCTGACGCCAAGGGGCTGGGCATAGGTGACGAACGCAGGGCGGAGACGGCAGTCTGGGTAGCAAAGTACCAGGCGGATTAGCAGGGGGAACCTGGCCATACTACTCGTACCACAAACGGCTGCCGCCACCTGGATGGAGGGTGCTTCGGGCTTTGGTCTTCCTGTTATTTTCCCTTCGTTATTTTTTGCCTTGGTTTTTTGTCTTAGTCTGTTTACAAGCAATGGTGTTTTTGTTGTTTTTTTTCTTTTTCCAGGTCGTTATTTCTCAAGTGTTGGCCGGCACGACATATCGTTTCTTCTAGTTTTTGCTTTTATTTTTTTCTTGTGTTCGTTCGATTTGTCTACTTTGTTTTTGTTTTCTCTGTGATTGTTTACTTTGGTTTCTCTATTTCGAAGATTGTGTATGTCGTGCCTGTCGTATCTAGTATGATCACATGTCACTGCATTGCCCACTGCAGTGGTTACTGCATTCCTGGTACGTGGCAACGTATTATCTCTGTGACGTAGCTTTGTGACCTCATAACTTGTATCTCTTCTAGGATTGAAGAATCGGCAGTGAAAAAAGGGCAGTCGAATCGAAAATTACCACACAAATATCAACAACCATCTCGTCCTGACGGCCTGTCTAGCAAAAATCGCAGCACACCTGTAAATACTACCAGTGGTACCAGGTTCTTGTTGTTGTTGTTGTTCTCACATTAACTCTCTGACGAAGGAGTCCGTGGTCACACAAAGGTGCTGGAGCCCTAGGAAGATCCGAAAAACAAAGTACCAGGTACAAGGTATATCTTACCACGTCTCTCTTAAGTCGGTCGTCCCGGTGGTTCAAGTGGTTAACCTCGAATTCTACTTGTTTGAGTCCTGGGTACGAGCCCCAGGTGGGTCGGACTTTGACTTCATTTGCAAAAATAAAAATAAAAAAGGATTCAATTGTTGAGAGCGCCTTTCAGCGTGGGTAGGCACAATTCGATGCAAGTCGACGAGGGAAGAAAGGGCTGAGATCTTCTCGCGATAAAAATGAAGGCACGTACCGTAGCGGGAAGGGGGGAAGAAGAGCCTGCTATGTGACCCCGGATCTGAGTTACGAGTTGGAAGGAGGGAGGGAAGAAGATGTGCGAAGATAATAAATGGGATGAAAAAAAAAAAACAAAAAAAAAAAAGGGCGGGTGTCATTCGCCAGGAAGGGGACCACCGCCCCAACGGGGATAATTGACCCTACCCAGTTAGCTAGACCAAGTCCGGCGGGAAATCTTCTTAGCCTACAACGGGTAGAATTGACCCTATCTAGTTAGCTAGACCAAGTCCGGCGGGAAATCTTCTTAGCCTACAACGGGGAGAATTGACCCCATCTCAACCAAGTTGGCAGGAAATCCTCTTAGCCTACGTTATCGTTGGTGGGTGAGCTCGCGCGAGTCCAACACTACCCGGGAGAGAGACTCCCCGAGGAGGCTATCCCCACCGCACCTGCCCCTCTCGGTGGTCAAGTTCGGTCGACGTGCCCAAGCACCAAGAGCAACAACAACAGCTGGTTCTGAATTCACAAAATTGACATACGACCCGAACTTCGAACGTGGAAGCGTGTTTCACCAATCCATCGGAGGAATAATAAAAAAACAAAAAAAACGACACCACGTGTGTGTTACGAAGACCGGTGACATGAAAATCAGGTATATGGTACATGCTACGAGTACTGCCTCGTATAAAAGAACGATGACAAAAAACGATGCACTGCTTGCTGCTTTCGTGATGGTGTGCGCGCCGGTCGTGGGTCTTCGTGTGCTGTGCTGATGCCGTTTTCCACGGCCGCCTCGCGACCTTAGCCCAATCGGTCCACTCCTTCGCGCGTGCCCTCGCCATTATGTCCTTCTATTGGTCGTCGGTTCCCCTGCTCTCCCTTCCTAAAAAAAAAGATACTCTTTGCATTTGCGGTTCTGATCCAGAAAACAAATATTTCGGCGCAGGGGGCATTTTACCCGTCGTCAACCGCTAATCGACGTTCGGCCTCCCTCCTTCTTTGTCGTCGAGTCCAGCCTCCAGCCGTCACAGTTAGACAGTGCCGAAGTTTTCATCTGTGGTGGCGTCTTCCTCCGCGCACGGACATCCCGGTTGAGCACAGGTTTCCTGCCTATGCTGCCTGAACAATACCCTTGAATCGTAGGTGTCCGTGCCTGACGCGCCACGAATGATCTAGCTCTACTAGAATGCCCCCAAGCTCCGCGACACGGTACCACTCGTCGAGGATGAGTCCGGCATTGCACCCCCCCGAAATACCTACATCACTCGCTTTAGGCCTGATAGACCATCCCTGGCAGCATGCCTTGCCGAGGCAGGGAGAAAAGCGAGGGTAATATATACCTATATACTTCGTACTACTCGTGCTCTACTGATGTGCCACGTGTGTGTTAAATTAAACCGTTCATTCTACCGGTCGACATCCAGCACAACCCGTGTCCGTGCCGATTCTTCAATCCTATTATTATTAATAGAAGAGATACACGTTCTGTGGTTACACAGCTACGCCACATCAGAGATACTACATCGCCACGTATGCAGTGAGCACAGCGGTAAGCGATGCGATGCCATGTCAACATACTCACGAGAGAAGCAGTCATAGTTTGTTTTTTTCCTGGTATTGTTTTTCACGAGGCAGAATAGTATCTACCGGTACTTCTTATAAACGTCGTTACTGGTCTTTGTAGTTTAACGAGTGGTATACCCTTCATGGGGAATAACCTACGCAATTATCAGGGACGTGGTGTCATAACTGTGCTGCACCTTTATTGCGTCAGACAGTCCAGGAAGAGATGGCGATGGTTGATATTCGTGTGGTAGTTGTTGTTGTTGTTCTCACATTAACTCTCTGACGAAGGAGTCCGTGGTCACACAAAGGTGCTGGAGCCCTAGGAAGATCCGAAAAACAAAAAAAATCGAAAATTCGGCTGCCTTAAAATACACGAGACGGAAAAAGCGCACACAAGATAAAACCAATGTGCAAAACTGAACTAACATGGCTGCGGGTATATCCTCTCAACTATAACATAGATAGAAGAGTACCCCCGTTTCCACCACTAACCAACTCGTGGCTGCTGACTACAGCGGATGCTGTCTGAAGTGCTGTCTGCACCCTACGAAACGCACGGTAGTCGTGAAAACGAAAGAGGAACACACCTGCCTGCTATCTGGAGTGCTGTCAGAGTGAAGACTCGCGGGTATGCAGTGAAAAAAGGAGCAATCGAACCTAACTACCACACGAATATCAACGATCGCCATCTCTTCCTGGACTGTCTGACACAACAAGGTGCAGCACAGTTATGATACCACGTCCCTGACAATTGCGTAGGTTATTCCCCATGAAGGGTATACAACTCGTTAAGCTACAAAAACCAGTGACGAGTACCGGTAGATACTATTCTGCCTCGTGAAGAACAATACCAGGAAACAACAAACTATGACTGCTTCTCTCGTGATGATAGTGTGCGCGCAAATCATGGGTCTCCATGCACCGTCTTCCTGCCGCTCTTCATGGCCGCATCATCGCCTTGGCCCAATCCACCCGCTCCTTTGCGCGTGCACTCGTTGCCATTCCCTTCCAGTCGTTTCCCTTTCTCCGTCATCCTGAAAAACAAAATGCTCCTCGCACTTGCGGTTCTGATCTGGGAAAAAAAAAATCTCGCGCAGGGGGAGGTCAATCCGTCTCTTCCCCGCACGTCGACGCTCAGTCTCCCTTCTCCCTCGTCGTCGAATCCAGCCTCCTACCGGCGCAATTGACTGTGCCGTAGTGTGGCCTGTGGTGGCGCCTGCCTCCGCGCACGGACACCCCGATGGAGCATTGCTGCTCTGCCGCAGCTGCCTAAAAAGACGCGCGAATCGTAGGTCTCCGTGCCTGACGCACCACGTACGACCCAACTCTACGGCCGCCTGAGCCTCGCGGCCACAGGCAGCAGCAAGAAGGTATCACTCCTTGAGGGTGAGTCCGGCCTTACACCCGCCAGAAAGACCAACCCCACTCTCTATTAGCCTGATAGGGCATGCCTCGCAGCATTCCTTGCCGAGGCAGCGAGGGGAACGTAGTAAGGTTCGATTACTCCTTTTTTCACTGCATCCCCGCGAGTCTTCACTCTGACAACACTCCAGATAGCAGGCAGGTGTGTTCCTCTTTCGTTTTCACGACTACCGTGCGTTTCGTAGGGTGCAGGCAGCACTTCAGACAGCATCCGCTGTAGTCAGCAGCCACGAGTTGGTTAGTGGTGGGAACGGGGGTACTCTTCTATCTGTGTTATAGTTGAGAGGATATACCCGCGGCCATGTTATTACGGGGGACCATAGTTAACAGGACCTATGGGACACATAAAAACCTATATGTTTAACCATTTTTACTAACAATATTTGGTCCTGTTAACTATGGCCCCCCGTAATAGTTCAGTTTTGCACATTGGTTTTATCTTGTTTGCGCTTTTTTCGTCTCGTGTATTTTAAGGCAGCCGAAATTTCGATTTTTTTTCGTTTTTCGAACTTCCTAGGGCTCCAGCACGTTTGTGTGACCACGGTCTCCTTCGTCAGAGATTTAATGTGAGAACAACAACAACAACAACAACTCACGACAGGAACGGCATGAGTATTCTATGAAATAGAGAAACGAAAGGCAAGCGAAGGAAAACACCAAACGAATCTGACGAAGACAAATCTGAAGAGAAAACGACCAGAAGAAAAGTGCGCAGCAAGGATGGAGTGTTTGTGCTGTGAATTCTACTGTATTGTGGGACTTCGGAGGGGTGAAGACGACGACGAACATTAACGATTACAACTTATAGTATCCGCCACACCAACTATAGCAGCCAGTTCATGGGCCATCGGGCTGCCCGAGTAGGTGTCTGGATATGAATGATTTTCAGGCGAAGTTCAAGACAATGAATGAGACAGACCCAGATACGTTTTCAGGAGAAATGCAAGACAAAGATAGGCGAGACACACGCGAGTCGCAAATCCTTGCGATACGGCATGCCCCCCCTATGATATTTATAAACACTTGGCGGAAAGAGCGCAGTTCGTTTGTTGGGTCACTTAACCTGGGCCCCAACAGGGTTGACAGTCCACAGAAGACTTAAGTGACAAAGCGTGATCGACAGAGCTATGAGTTGCCTGAACAGGAATGAGTATGTACAGGCTGTGCTTGAGTGCGTCTTTGTGTCTGACTGCTGCTGGGGCGTTATTGTCTCGGATTACGTTTTTTTTGCAAAGAATGGCGAATCGAAAGCAGTTTTTCAGCTCAACTTGCCACAACAAGGTATGCTCTGTATATGATAATTGCGTAGAATGTAAGCGTATCCAGCTAGATCAAAGTCGCCTCCCTGTTGATGGGTAAGGTATGTGGGGTCGCTCTGTATTCGGCGTTGTTAACTATTTACCAGGTAGACAACGCGTTGTTTTGGGCGCTTGCCGTTCTTGTCTCGTTGATGCACCCGTGTCATGCTCCACTCACCTTTTGTGCCCAAGTACAGATACTGAGAAAGGCACAGGGCGCTGCTTGCTTCTCGTTGCTCGTGACCGCGCTCGTCTGGTGGCGGAGACTCAATAGACGACAGGCCACAGACAGCAGTGGCCTTGATCCGCGAAAGGCAGTGAAAAAAGGAGAGTCCCACCGACACAAGTGAAATTAATCTGGAACAGAGCAGATACCTGCCCTTCCTGAGTACCTATGCTTTCCGTCCATTGTATTAAGAGCTTTTCTAAAGTTCTTGCGTCGTTTGGATTCTGTTTTTTTGTTTTTGTTTCATTTCAGATTTTTTATTTGGTTTTTATTGTCTTTTTGCTCGTATGTTTCCGGTTTTGCTTGTATTGTTGTGTTCTCGTACCCGGCTCGCTGACACTTCACTTGTTCGACACTTGAATTTGATATTTAGTTTTATTCTTGGTCTTCCTCTGTCTCACAGTCTGTGACCACAGAATCAGTATCTCTCTAGGATCAGGAATCAGGACGGACACTGGGTGTACTGATGAAGCTGGGTAGAAAGGACGGTTTAATGTGAAGACAACAACAACAAGAGGACTTTGACTCCGTTTACCCTAACGAACTCGTTTGTTTGGTTTTGGCCTAACCCTTTTAGAACTCCAGTCCCGTTGTGGGGACAAACCACTCAAATTCCAAGTAATTTATCCTTTTTTGTCCCCAAAACGAGACTGCAGTGCTGAAAGGGCTAAATAAGGGAGTATATCTAGCCACTTTTGGGGCAAACATTGTCACATACTTAAAATAAGTGCCAATACTAGCATTCGATATCGTGCCGAAAATTCCCCGATATATCGTATCGAGATATCGTATCGTCTAACGTATCGTGAGGATTTTGACTTGCAGATACCATACGATATCTTCCGTTCCCCTCGCTGCCTCGGCAAGGAATGCTGCGAGGCATGCCCTATCAGGCTAATAGCGATTGGGGTAGGTCTTCCTGGCGGGTGTAAGGCCGGACTCACCCTCAAGGAGTGATACCTTCTTGCTGCTGCCTGTGGCCGCGAGGCTCAGGCGGCCGTAGAGTTGGGTCGTACGTGGTGCGTCAGACACGGAGACCTACGATTCGCGCGTCTTTTTTAGGCAGCTGCGGCAGAGCAGCAATGCTCAATCGGGGTGCCCGTGCGCGGAGGCAGGCGCCACCACAGGCCACACTACGGCACAGTCAATTGCGCTGGTAGGAGGCTGGATTCGACGACGAGGGAGGAGGGAGACTGAGCGTCGACGTGCGGGGAGGAGACGGATTGACCTCCCCCTGCGCGAGAATTTTTATTTTCCAGATCAGAACCGCAAGTGCGAGGAGCATTTTGTTTTTCAGGATGACGGAGAAAGGGAAACGACTGGAAGGGAATGGCAACGAGTGCACGCGCAAAGGAGCGGGTGGATTGGGCCAAGGCGATGATGCGGCCATGAAGAGCGGGAGGAAGACGGTGCATGGAGACCCATGATCTGCGCGCACACTATCATCACGAGAGAAGCAGTCATAGTTTGTTTTTTCCCTGGTATTGTTTTTCACGAGACAGAATAGTATCTACCGGTACTCGTTATAAACGTCGTCACTACAGTTCACACTGCACACGTGGCAACGTAGTATCTCTGTGGCGTAGCTTTGTGACCACAGAACTTGTATCTCTTCTAGGATTGAAGAATCGGCACGGACACTGGTTGTGCTGGATGTCGACGGGTAGAAAGAACGGTTTAATGTGAAGAACACACACACACTGGTCTTTGTAGTTTAACGAGTGGTATACCCTTCATGGGGAAAAACCTACGCAATTATCAGGGACGTGGTATCATAACTGTGCTGCAACTTTATTGCGTCAGACAGTCCAGGAAGAGATGGCGATGGTTGATATTCGTGAGGTAGTAAGGTTCGATTGCTCCTTTTTTCACTGCATATATATCCGCGAGTCTTCACTCTGACAGAACTCCAGATAGCAGGCAGGTGTGTTCCTCTTTCGTTTTCACGACTACCGTGCGTTTCGTAGGGTGCAGACAGCACTTCAGACAGCATCCGCTGTAGTCAGCAGCCACGAGTTGGTTAGTGGTGGGAACAGGGGTACTCTTCTATCTATGTTATAGTTGAGAGGATATACCCGCGGCCATGTTAGTTCAGTTTTGCACATTGGTTTTATCTTGCGTGCGCTTTTTTCGTCTCGTGTATTTTGAGGCAGCCGATTTTCGATTTTTTTCGTTTTTCGGATCTTCGTAAGGCTCCAGCACCTTTGTGTGACCACGGTCTCCTTCGTCAGAGATTTAATGTGAGAACAACAACAACAACAACAATGTAAATAATAAAAGCACCGAGGGAGCCCTAAAGGTATTCCAGGTACCAGGTATGAAGTAGCGTAATAATGAGAATAAACAGTAAACACCCCCCTCACAATAAACGCCCCGCAACAGACAAATCGGAAAAATGGGAATGAAACACAAAATGAGAACGAACGTTTTACAGGACAAATCTGAAAAATGGGAACGAAACAAAAAATGAGAACGGACGTTTTTTTTTAGAAAGCAAACCAATTGTGTACAACTCCAAGAAAAAAAGTTGACAGTCCTGTGGGGCTGTACAGCAGCCTTCGAATGAGCTGTCGCTCAGGCTGGAATTCCTCGGCATCGCCGCGGTATCCAGGATCTAGAGAAATCACAATAGAGCCAGCGTATGTCGCTTTTTGCGCCCCCCCGAAGGCACGAGATGGAGCATGACCGTTCTGACGAGCTCTTCTCACAGGGCTGGCCAAGGGGTTTCGCAGGATCATTTTGGTTAGGTGATAAACCACATGGTTCTGGAGATACGGCTTGGTTCTCATTTTAGGCTTCGTTCCCATTTTTCCGATTTGTCTGTCCAGGGGCCCGGGGTGTTTTTTTGCTGAGGAAGACGGGAAAAATCCGGGGTAAATGCCCCCTGTCGAAGCCAAAATTCGAGAAACGCCCCGGCTTCACAGAAAACATCCCCCCCTACTTTTTTTTTCTGTAAACACCCCGGGGCCGACCTGACAAGGTTTCGAGTGTGAGAGATGGAGGAGCTGTTTCCGATGCAGGAAAAGGCGTGATTTTCCGAACATCATGCCTTGGATGTGGGTTGGTCATGTTTTGCGGAACAAAAGAGAAAGAGACAAAGTCAGACGCGGATACGGCCCCTGCCCTAGCCCGGTCGCCGCTCCACGATTTCCCACGAGGCTGCCGTCTTGCAATGAAAGCGGGTGAAGTAGATCACCCTGAGCTTTGTTCACTTAGGTCCTTTTTCGCGACATGCCGTGGTATGCGGTTGCCTGCCGTGGCACGACACCTGCCGCACACCCGTCCACAGCATCTTCCACGGCATACCACGGAACCTTCCCCGGCATACCACGGAACCCTAACCCTAACCCTAAGATAGGTGTGGTGGACACCGGGGTGACGTGGGAGTTGCCATGACATGCCGTGGCGTTGTTGTGTGATGCCGTGGCGGTTGTTGCCGGGTCGCCGGGGTTGCTATAATGGTACCACCCGTGGCATGCCACGGCACCCTCCACGGCGCCATGGAATCCTATGTCACGCCATGGGATCCCGTGGAGATATCATGGTATATGCCATGGGTGGTACCATATCCATGCCACGAATATTATGTCGAATAAAGAGTGTAGAACCCAGGAACTGAGGCGGGCGTGCCTCCCCTCCTGAGCGCTGTTTCACCAAGACGACGGAGGTATCCCCAAGAGTTTGACTAATCGACAGTTCATTCGTCGGTGATGAGTGCCTTGCCGGTGCTGCTGGGTTGCGACATGATCAACACCACCTGCTGCTCTCTTGCTGTTGCAGTGTGCCTGTGAGATGGACCACTAATTTCATCCCTGGTACATACCGAGTAAACGCTCCCCGGGCCGCCACGATTTTTCAGGTGTAAAAAGAAGCCAGGGGGCGTTTCCTGTGATACCGGGGCGTTTCTTGAAAAAAAAACTTCGGTGTTTTTGGCCGCCCGGGCCGACACGAATGAAAAATTGATCTATTAATAGAAGAGCTGGTTCCCGCTTCTCCAGGTAGGTGCCCAGTTAGTTGCAAGGAATCACCTTCGGTACTTTTCCGATCTAACTGGGTCAAATACGATTACGATCGGGAATCGGATTGGAAAAATCCCAATCCAATCGGGGATTGTAATTTTTTTTTACCCACTTGGATCGGAAAAGTACACCGGAGGTGATTTCCTGCCAATGGGCACCTGACCTGGAGAAGCGGGAAAGAGCTCTAGATAGAGGTCTTCTTGGAGAAACGTCCAAGTCATTCTGAGGCGAGAAACGGTAGTTTCGCACATTTTCGGGACAAAAGCTCGTGCGAACGCGCCGATAGCACCGTTTCCAACTGACTGCAAATCCGACTGCATAAGAAGTGGCCTCAGACCAGGGATCTAAGTAGCTGTTGTTGTTGCGCAGTTGCGCTGGCTCAACATAATGGTCAAAATGGCTGTTTTCCTGAGCCCCTTCAATGAATTCGCCGCGGGATTTGTTTATAGGCCCTTTCCCCATTGTATAGGTCGCCCCGGTGGGTCAAGTGGTTAACCTCGAATTCTACTTGTTTGAGTCCTGGGTTCGAGCCCCAGGTGGGTCGGACCGTTGACTTTATTTGCAAAAATCAAAATCAAAAAGGATTCGATTGTTGAGAGCGCCTTGCAGCGTGGGTAGGCACAATTCGATGCGAGTCGACGAGGAAAGAAAAGGCTGAAATCTTCTTGCGATAAAAATGAAGGCACGTACCGTAGCGGGAAGGGGGGGAAGAGCCTGCTATGTGACCCCGGATCTGAGTTACATGTTGGAAGGAGAGAGAGAAGAAGATGGGCGAAGATAATAAATGAGATGAATGAGCAAAAAAAAAAAAAAAGTATAGAACAAAAGACGTTTGGTTCTGATCCCGATACACGCCTTTTTTCGAGCTTCGGGAGGCGTTTAGACGCACTTTTTTACTTGGCACTTGGGCATATATTCGCGCATAAACTGTTTTGCTGCACCGATCGCCCCGGTGGTTCAAGTGGTTAACCTCGAATTCTAATTGTGTTTTGAGTCCTGGGTTCGAGCCCCAGGTGGTTTTGACTTTATTTGCAAAAATAGAAATAAAAAAGGATTCAGTTGTTGAGAGCGCCTTGCAGCGTGGGTAGGCACAATTCGATGCAAGTCGACGAGGGGAGAAAAGGCTGAAATCTTCTCGCCATAAAAATGAAGGCACGTACCGTAGCGGGGACGGGGGAGAAGAGCCTGCTATGTGACCCCGGATCTAAGTTACGAGTTGGAAGGAGAGACGAGGAGAGAGAAGAAGGTGGGCGAAGATGATACATGGGATGAAAAAAAAAAAATTGCTGCGCGCAACAGACACACCGGACCACTACGAGTAATTATACTCCAGAATCAGACCTGAATATATATGTAGGTGGCGAAACTATTTATTAAGTGTAAACCCCTTCATGAATAGTTTTACCGGTTTACTACAACCCCTTCTACCCGCTCTTTTTTCCTAATTCCCCTGTGACTTCCGCCACCCCCCTCCACCTACCACCCTGGTACCTTTTACTGCATGTTTTAAATTCTCTCCTCTTAAAGTATTAAAAAAAAAAGTCGAATGACAGAGTTCGCTGTTCTATCAAATGGCCAGGCTTTATTACTGCAACGCCCAGAAGGTTGTGCGGTGCAGCTGCTCACAACACTGCTTACAGTCGTACCTATAGGAGGGTCTTTTCCCACACCGTCCTTCTTCTCCTCTGCTCTGTAGTAGCCGTATTCCCTCTCCACGCACCCCTCGCCGTGTAAATAGTGACACTTACATATGATGACTCCGCTATATCCACCTATCGCAATATTGTTATACTTCAGTGGTATCCAAATTACACTCAATTGACAACAAAAAACAGGGAAGCTGGCTTAGGATAGATTTATTCAGTGAAAATGGGCGCGTTAACCTCATTTCAGTATACAGTAACAAATCCCGAATTTCAATGTTTGTTGTTAATCTCTGCCTGCTATTTTCATTGCTCGTTGTATACAGCCAAAAATACATTGCATAGATGCCGGTAAAGACAACACCTGGATTATTAGTAGTTTTTTTTCCCAGAATCAACGTACGATATTATATATAGGCTGCAGGAGACATAATACAAGCTAGGAACCTGGCCCAGGCTGAATTCCTTACTTGAGAAACGGGGGCGCGTTGTGTCTACTAATTCCAGTAAAATGACTCCCTCATTCCTACTTTTTGTTTTTACTTTAGAAGGGGGGCGCGTTATCCAAAAGTTATTCGATTAAAGAAATCATTCCTTGCGAACTTACTATTTTCCCATCAATGTCTGCCTTCCTTTCTTAGGGCCACGTTTCCTTACCGCGTACCAGGTACATACACACACATCTATCTGGTACTAGAATACTTCAACCAAGTAATTCGATGGTGTTTTACCCATGGCCTGCTCTTAAACGTGTAAATACCAGGTTTTGTAGTGCTGTTTGTTGCCGTGTCCGCTAACGCCTTGCGAGGCGTTCGGCCTTTTATCGCTTTATCGTATCGCTATCGTTTATCAAATTATCAATACTATTATCGAAATACTGAAGTTTTTTCGGTTCGATACATTTTTTTTTTCATCGAATGATATATCGAAAGTTTCGGCACGATACCCAACACTAATGAAGATACTATGTAATGCAACATCCCTTGACGCGCCTTTCAGCGTGGGTAGGCACAATTCGATGCGAGTCGACGAGAGAAGAAAAGGCTGAAATCTTCTCGCGATAAAAATGAAGGCACGTACGGTAGCGGGAAGGAGGGAGAAGAGCCTGCTATGTGACCCCGGATCTGAGTTACGAGTTGGAAGGAGAGAGAGAAGAAGATGTGCGAAGATAATAAATGGGATGAGAAAAAAATAAAATATTAATAATAATAATAATACGTGGTATCCTGTATAGAGATACTATGTTCCGTTCCCCTCGCTGCCTCGGCAAGGAATGCTGCGAGGCATGCCCTATCAGGCTAATAGCGAGTGGGGTAGGTCTTTCTGGCGGGTGTAAGGCCGGACTCACCCTCAAGGAGTGATACCTTCTTGCTGCTGCCTGTGGCCGCGAGGCTCAGGCGGCAGTAGAGTTGGGTCGTACGTGGTGCGTCAGGCACGGAGACCTACGATTCGCGCGTCTTTTTAGGCAGCTGCGGCAGAGCAGCAATGCTCAATCGGGGTGTCCATGCGCGGAGGCAGGCGCCACCACAGGCCACACTACGGCACAGTCTATTGCGCCGGTAGGAGGCTGGATTCGACGACGAGGGAGGAGGGAGACTGAGCGTCGACGTGCGGGGAAGAGACGGATTGACCTCCCCCTGCGCGAGAATTTTTATTTCCCAGATCAGAACCGCAAGTGCGAGGAGCATTTTGTTTTTCAGGATGACGGAGAAAGGGAAACGACTGGAAGGGAATGGCAACGAGTGCACGCGCAAAGGAGCGGGTGGATTGGGCCAAGGCGATGATGCGGCCATGAAGAGCGGCAGGAAGACGGTGCATGGAGACCCATGATTTGCGCGCACACTATCATCACGAGAGAAGCAGTCATAGTTTGTTTTTTCCTGGTTTTGTTTTTCACGAGGCAGAATAGTATCTACCGGTACTCGTCACTGGTTTTTGTAGTTTAACGAGTTGTATACCCTTCATGGGGAATAACCTACGCAATTATCAGGGACGTGGTATCATAACTGCTGTGCTGCACCTTTTTGTGTCAGACAGTCCAGGAAGAGATGGCGATCGTTGATATTCGTGTGGCAGTAAGGTTCGATTGCTCCTTTTTTCACTGCATATCCGCGAGTCTTCACTCTGTGACAGCACTCCAGATAGCAGGCAGGTGTGTTCCTCTTTCGTTTTCACGACTACCGTGCGTTTCGTACGGTGCAGGCAGCACTTCAGACAGCATCCGCTGTAGTCAGCAGCCACGAGTTGGTTAGTGGTGGGAACGGGGGTACTCTTCTATATTATAGTTGAGAGGATATACCCGCGGCCATGTTAGTTCAGTTTTGCACATTGGTTTTATCTTGTGTTCGCTTTTTCCGTCTCGTGTATTTTGAGGCAGCCGAATTTTCGATTTTTTTGTTTTTCGGATCTTCCTAGGGCTCCAGCACCTTTGTGTGACCACGGACTCCTTCGTCAGAGAGTTAATGTGAGAACAACAACAACAACAACAACTATCATTACCCCGTAAATTCGGTATGAACATAATACGTACGTACATCTCTACCTCCCCGGCTACTCGGATACTATTATTATACTGCGTATCCTTTCTGCAAAATACAACTATCGTATTTACTGATGGTTGGTCTATATACAATTAGAAAACAGTCCAATAGTCTTTCAACAGCTTCCTATTTATTATATATATTTTTTTTTTGCTCATCCCATTTATTATCTTCGCCCATCTTCTTCTCTCTCTCGTTCCCACTCGTAACTCAGATCCGGGGTCACATAGCAGGCTCTTCTCCCCCCTTCCCGCTGCGATAAGTGCCTTCATTTTTATTTTTATCGCTATTGCGATTGACTGTCTACTGTGCTCCCGAAGACATACTTATCGAGAGCGAAGTTTAAGTGTTGAATTTCCAAGATACCCGCCAAAAAAATCAGAACACGCTTCCGATGGGCCACGTAAAAAAAATAAGTTCCTAACTTTTGGAAAAGCCCGAAAAAAACAAATCTGGCCAACATCGGCTTGAGAAAAACTCAGGCCGATCTTTGGTTCAAAGCGGCGAGTTTTTTCGAGTCCTCGCAGACATCGATCAACATAACCAAAGATTGCGTCATGGATTCTGAACGGAGTGCGCTCGTTAGGGGCTCCGACCCAAGGGTCACCGTCTTCACACGATGGCCAGTGCCATGTGGCGGGAGCTCACCAGGCGTAAGATTAAAAAACATTTCGCCGCTGGTTTGCACAAAGCAAAAGAAAACAATTCTGCATCCGTCTCGTATGGCAAAAAATAGGCTTTTTTTCTGGTTTGTGAGGATACCGTGGGACGCCGCCCGCAAGCTCTCGCCCCCTAGACCATGGCTCCACCTGATACCTTCGAGGCCGTCGTCTATATTCGTTGGCCTTGCCAGATACCGAGCGGGTTGGCCTTGGGCTGAGTCTATGTCGAGATCGAGCTCCGATCGGGGCACGAGCTGATTTCGATCACCGTGTTGACAATTTGCAACCAGGAAAACGAAATTGCGCCGCCTGCAGCCGTGGGGGGGGGGGGAATCGAAAATCAAATATTTTTCGCTTTTTTCCCCACTCACTGCGGCGGTACGAGAAAATTTTCGGCTGTTTTTTTTAAGTAAAGTATTTGAAAAACAAATTGAACTTCGCGTTTCCATTGGCATAGATAGGTCTAACTCCAATTAATAGAAAGATATCGATCTCTATTATTGTCGAGGCAAATTCTATTGAATGACCCCTACCTGACCCTAGTGTCCAGACACCTCCATTTTACAGGCAGTCGCCGTAATCAGTGGTCCGGGCAATTCCAATCTATAGACCTTCTCCGAAATAAATTGTCTGTCCAATTCCAATTGGGACCTCTTGCTGGACCAATTGTCCCGACAATTCCAATTGACGGACGGCCCCCCGAATCAGTTGTCCGGACATTTTCAATCAATAGACTGCCGCCACAACTACTTGCCCCGACAATTCCAATTTATACACAGCTCCAATATCAATTGTCCGGAAAAATTCAAGGAGCAGACTGCCTGCAAAATCAATTGTCCGGGCAGTTCCAACTGGTAGACAGTATACAAAATCAATTATACGGACAATTTCGACAAAATCACTTCTTCTTCAGGCAATGCCATTCAAATTTGCAGGCAGTCTCCTTACTCGATTACCCGGATATTTCAATATATCAGTGCATACGGATTATTTCGGTTCGTGTGTCTTTCTAATGATTGACATCGGAGCACATGGGCTAGGCGGTATCGAAGCGCCTTACGTGCGGACTTGAAATACGAAGCTAAAGTTGAGATGTCCCGCCCTTTTCTGATTATGCTTTGGACAATAGACCTATCAATAGACTATTGCCCCTACAGTTACAGCAGAGTCACGACGTTGTCTATTAATTGGAATCGTTGGGACCAGTGATGTCAAAAACTGTCTAGCAATTTTAATTGTTTAGACAATTGATCTTGGATTATGTCTATCAATTGGAATTTTGATAATTGATACCTGGTATCGGGTACTACTGTCTAGCAATAATTGGAATTTTCCTGACAAACAATATCGGAGACTCTCAATCAACCGAAATTGCCCTAACAATTGATTTCAGAGACTGTTCATGAATTGGAATTGTCTGAACAATTGATGTTTGGTGCCGTTCAATGATTGGAATTGTACCGGTAAACGAGCTCGGAGACTGCATGTTGATTGAAATTGTGCGGGCAAATGATCTCATAGGATGTTTATTAATTGATACCAGTCTTAGTAGGGCCTAAGCTTCTATATTCTGCGCGGGTGTTACGAGCACCACGGCCTTCGGCGATACGCGCCGAGATCAGCACGTACGTGTAAACAGCAAAAGGATGGGCAAGCGGTGTAGCTTGGACAACGGAACGATGCAGACAAAAGAGAGTGAGCACGGGTGGGTGATCAAGCACACCCGCCCGCCAACTCACGGCGTCGACATGGTGGTCCGCGGTATAGTAGGGGACACGACGCCATAACTAAGCGGATAAAGAGACAAGGACAAAAGCCCTTCGGGGTGTTAGCCCTGTGGGGGGACGGGAGTCCATTGTGAGGGGACGGACGCCTTGAAGTTGGTGCCGTGTGACCAGGGGGTTTCCACATATATATGTGGCATGTTGTTACAGGGGACCTGACAGTAACATCACCCCCCAGTTTTTGTGGTGTCGAATAGTACTCCACGAAAACTAAGTAACGTGACAGGAGGGTAGTTGCCCTGCAATTGGTTTCGGGCGATTTACATGAATTGGAGTTGTCGGGGCAACTGCTTAGAGAAACCGCCCATTAATTGGAATTGCCCGGATTAGTGGTTCCGGAAGTGATCTACTAGTGGGAATTGTCACGAGTTTAAGAGGGCTGTGTCATTTGAAAACCGGCAGCTAGCTGCTGCTTGTAGAACGACACAGTTGATTTGGTCAGTACACAACAATACCATGTAAATGTTGCCTCTACGACTGGATCGGGAATTTCCCTGTAGGCCTAGTTATCTGCAAGGTCCTTTACTGTACTGTATTACGAGCAGGATTAATTCATGAATCAATGGTGTCTTATCATAATACAATAAATAGAGGTACACGGCCACGACATTTATCGAGCAATTGGTTTCTTGCGCGGCATCTGATTCTGCAATACATTGTGTGGACGATTCCAACTACTCTCCGACCGCCGAAGTCCGTTTGGACAATCCATTTGATTCACAGCATGCACCCGAAATCAACTATTTGGACAATTAATTCCATTCAATAAGAAGAATCCGAAATCAAATGGTAAGACAAATCCTATTTATAGGCAGCTCCTGGAATCAATTGTCTGGACAATTCCAGTTAGTGGACAACACCCGAGATCAATTGTTCGGACATTTCCACTTGTTGGGGCAGCACCCACCCGAAATCAATTGTTTAGACAATTAATTCAAATTCATAGACTACAGTTGACACTCGAAACCTATTGCTCACACAATTCGAGTTCATAGATGATCTTCGAAGTATTCTGCCCGGACAATTCCAATTCTTGGAGAATCGCCGGAAACAATTGTCTGGCCAATTTCTATTAATCGGCAATAATAGCCGAACTCATTGTATGGACAATTTCAATATATAGACAGTCGTTGCCAAAAACAATTGTTGAGACAAAATTTAAATCCAATTAACACACAGCCTCCTGAATTCATTGTAGACTCAATAGACTAATGAAATAGGAATTGTCCAAGGTGTGGTCATAATTACTGATGGTTGGCATATACCTGGTACCTGGTATACTATAAGCCAAGGTCCTCTATCACAACATCTGTAAAAACTGAAAAAAATATCAGAAACCGTAAATTGCCTGCGCATATTATTTTTTGTGTATCAAGGATTTCCGTCAAAAAGATAGTCAAAATCGAAAGCCTTCCGTCATACGCATAATAATCGGAGACGGAACAACTGCTAAATATTGGATTCTTATGTTTTTTTTTTTTTATTACCCTTGCAGCAGCGCCAGCACTTTTGCAGCATCCAACGAGCAGAACTGAAGGCGTACAAGCAGCACTACCCACCTGCAGCACAGCAAGCAGATTCTGAAGCAGAAGCAACCAACACCAACAGGCAGACGTGCGATCTACCTTGCGCTCCTCGATACTCGCTGTGCAAGCAAAGCCGCCACAACGAGAATATCGCCCCTCCTTCTTCTTTGTTGTCCTCTCTGCCCGAGGAGGAATCGTAACGGCGAGGATCACTGGAGCGTGGCGGCAAGGGTGCGCCCGCTTGCAGCAGCAGCGGCGGCAGCCGCAAGCAGTAGCAACGCCTGCAACAGGGCTTGCAGGAGCGCTTGCTTGAGGTGGCTC
Source organism: Nereocystis luetkeana (assembly GCA_031213475.1). Lineage (NCBI taxonomy): Eukaryota > Phaeophyceae > Laminariales > Laminariaceae > Nereocystis > Nereocystis luetkeana. The sequence goes on from JARUPZ010000014.1 coordinate 10,785,883, forward strand.
TCTTGCTTGCAGCAGCACTTGCTTGCAGCAGCACTTGCTTGCAGTAGAGTGTGCTTGGGGCAGCTCTTGCTTGCAGCAGAGCTTGCTTGTGCAGCAGCGCTCGTATGCGTCACGTAGAGCCCCGAGAAAACGCGTCGGAAACCGTACGAAACCGCGGTTTAGTACGGTATATATACGGTGCACCAAAACCGCGGTTTGGTAAGGAAACATATATATACGGTGCACCGTAGAGAAAAGCGTGTGTTGTACGGTATTCCCTAAGGGGATTGGAACTGCACGTTAGAAAAACCGATTCAACGGGGAATCGAACCGAACAGAACCGTATGATATATCACTAAAACCGAACCGAACTGTAATATTACCAATTTCTTAACACCGCATCGAACCGCACCGTAGGATTTCTGATTATTGAAAACCGCACCGAACCGCACCGTAGGACGTATCACAAAAAAGACTCGCACCGTAGGATTTACAATACCTGAAAACCGCACCGACCCGCACCGTGGTAGGATTCACAATATCTGAAACCTGCACCGAACCGTACCGTAGGACGTCCGATTTTGAAAACCGCACCGAACCGCACCGTAGGATATATCTCAAAACCGAACCGCACAGTAGGATTTACAATACCTGAAACGCGCACCGACCCGCACCGTGGTAGGATTCACAATAATATCTGAAACCTGCACCGAACCGTACCGTAGGACGTCCGATTTCGAAAACCGCACCGAACCGCACCGTAGGATATATCTCAAAACCGAACCGCACAGTAGGATATACAATAATAATACCTGAAAACCGCACCGAACCGCACCACCATAAGATTTCCGATTTTTTCGAACCGCACCGAACCGGACCGTAGGAGTTTCGAAACCGCACCGTGCACGGATGGATAACCTCAATGGAGAAATCCCGGTACGATACTCAACGCTATCACGCACACATGCAACCTCCTTGGAAGTTTGAAGTTTGATCATATGACTGTGCTCAATAGACACGACGTAGATGTTTCATTTAGTATCAGGGAGTTCCATATATTGATGTGGGATTATAAGAGCGGGAGATTAATTGTGCCTGCAATGTGATGGATAATCGTGTGGATGCGCCGCCACCTGAGTCACTCGACAGCACTGATACGTAATAATATATATAAGAGAAGTTCCGTGTTATTGTCTGGAGTCAACCACGCGTTCCCGTGCCAGCTGCGTCTATACCTTTAGAGATCAATCAACACACTATTAATAGTGTACCGGTGATCTTCTATTGGCAAGCGTAGCCGAGGCCAACCTAGAGAGGTGGGAACCTTCCGACATGTCTGGTTCAGATGGCATGTCTAGTCAGGAAACAAGCGTGGCCATGGAAGAGATGCTGAGGATGAAAGAGAAAATCGAGATCCTGGAGAAGATGATAGAAGAGCAGAAGCTGGGCGCCGAGAGGAACGCGCCGCAAGAAGGAATGGAAGGGGGGGCCGGTGGGGGGGCGAGAGGAGAAGCAGGTGCGAGGGAACCAGCAGCATCGACGGTGACGACACCTGGGCTGGGAGCCCGTCCAGGCATGTCACCAAACACTTCTTTATACCGCCCTAGTTTGTCCCAGTCGAGACCCCCCAAATTCGATAACATAGAAGCCCACTTTAGTATGTGGCGTAGCAAGTTCGAAGCGCACCTGTCATCCCTAGGGTGCCTTCATGTGTTAAGCACGTCAACCCCTGTTATGGTTGGTGACGTGAGGGTGTCGGAAGAGGAGCTAGCATCGAGGCATTCTCCTCAGGAGATTAGGGATGCCCGATTAGTTTATGGACTGATGATGGAAGCAATGACTGGATACGCAATGGCTGAGTTCAGAATGCAGAAGGCAATGTCGCCAAGTGGTGCATGGAAGGAATTAGAAGATTACTACATGCCAAGGACAATAGCGGCCACCCATAGACTGAAGAGAGAGTTTACAACCATCAGAATGATCGAGGACGAAAACCCCGTGCTGTTCCTAGGGAGGGTGGATAAGGCAGCAGATGAGCTGGCCATGCTTGGCTGTGGGATGAGTGTGGAAGAGGTTAACCGACATATCGTGACGAACCTCTCGCCTCTATATATGATACAAAGCAAGTCCGTTCTTTCCCGCCCGTCCATCCCCCGTTCCGAGATCGATGAGATCATCCGCGATGCGTACGCAAACGATAAGGCAGATAAAGAAATGGTTTCCATGGCGTTGGGTGTGCAGGGAGTGGGAAACCAGCATGCTTTGTACGCCGGAGGTGCGCAGCCTACCAGTGGTGGAGGTGCGGGTCCAGGAAGGGAAAGGAGGGACAGGAGAGGCGGGAGGTACAAGGGTGGGCAGCAGCCGCAGCAGCAGCAGTATCAGCAGCAGCAGCAGCAGCAGTATCAACAGCAGCAGCAGTATCAGCAGCAACCGCAGCAGCAGCGGCGGCAGCAGCAGCGACCCCAGCAGCAGCAGCAGTACCATCAACAGCAGCAGCAGCAGCAACAACCCCAGCAACAGCAGTACCAGCAGCAGCAGCATCGTCCCCGTCGGCATGATGGCAACCGGGGAGGAGCTTCGCCGGGGGGAATTACCGGCCCCAAATGGCGTTGGGATGCCGTGGCCTGCAGGTACCGTTGGGATAACTCCGGTCCCGACCCCTTCGGTGCGGGTGGGGCGGTCCCGCCCATGGGTTGGGTACCTACCGAGCCACCACCAGGGGCAATGCCCCCTATGCCCCCGCCGCCCGTAATGACTCCGGCGGGCTGGGGTTTCCCACCGAACAACACGCAACCGAGGAGCAAGGGGGTCTGTTTTCGGTGTGGCAAACACGGCCACTACGCCGCAGCTTGCCCGGCAGCCGCCCCGCAGATGAACGTCGCAGTCCCGAGTACTGCTGCCCCTCCCCCTCAACAGATATACTACGGAGGTGGCTGGCAGCAGGAGACGCCCTACGGCAGTGGTGGGTATACCTCAGCCGGAGCTTTCCCGTCACAACAACCCTCCTCGAGCACTTTCCCTTCCCCTGGCCCAGTGAACAACGGCAACCCTACGCCTACGTTCGACCCGCGCCTCCTCACCGCGCAGTTTGCGCACCAAGGCAAGAGTATTTTTAGCGACGATTTGTTTTGGGCTAGTGGGAGGGAAGAGTGGGTGGCGGATTCGGGAGGAACCTTTCACGTAACTGGAAACCCCTTTGGTATGGTAGGCTGTTACCCCCCTCCCCCCGGTAAGAGTAGTTTGGTCGTCGGTGACATGAGGTCACTGAAGGTCGAGTACTTCGGACAGATTCCGATGGTAATGCACAGCCCGCAGTGTGATGTCCAGGTTAGGCTTTTGGACGTAGCCTACGTGCCCGGTGTTCGGTTCAACCTGTTTTCACTTCACGCAGTAATGCTGAAATGCCCGGTGACTTTAGATTCCCAGGGAGCTCACTTGTTGGATGGGCAATTGTCCTTTATGCGTAAGGACGCAGGTTCGTACGTAGACGCCACGCGGGCTGTAGAGACCCCGATTGCTGCCGCTGTTTTGGCTCCCGGAAAAATGCGGAGGATTGATATTAACGACCTTCACGTTTCCCTTGCCCACTCCCATGCTGACACTCTCCGTGAGACGGCACGCCAGCTGGGCATTAAGGTTTTTGGGGAGTTGGTTTCGTGTGCTGGATGTTCTGAGGCGAAGGGGAGGAGGATGGCGGTGCCATGGACGACCGAGTGCCGCTCCACCAGGCCCCTGGAACGTCTGTTCGTGGATCTGTCGGGACAGCAGTCGACGTCTGCTGGCGGTGCGCAGTACATGATGATGATCGTCGACGACTACTCGCGACTGGGATGGCCGTATTTCTTGAAGCGGAAGTCCGACGTCCCGAAGGCCTTCGCTGGTTTTCTGGCCGACATCAACGCCAAGGGTGTTCCGTCCATCGTGGAGTGCCTTCGCTCGGACAACGGCACCGAGTTCACCAAGGCGGAGTTCGTGGAGCTGCTCAACCACCACGGTATCCGCCGCGAGCACACGCCCGTCGATTCTCCGAAGTATGACGGCGTGGTCGAGCGGCGAATTGCGATGACGCTGGAGCTTGCAATGGCGTCCCGCCTGGAGGCCCCCCGCCTGTTCGGCGATGCAAGGATGCCGGCGACGCAGCCCCTTTGGGCTGAGTCCTGCGTGTACGCGAGCGACTTCATCAACATGACGGCAAGGGTGAGGGACAAGCCGGAAATGCACTCGCCGTACCGCAAATTTTACGGGAGAGCACCGTTTGCGCGGCTGCTCCCATTTTTGAAGCCAGGTTTCCACCACGTCAGGAGGAGCTTGAAGACCGAGCCGAAGGCGGAGGCTTGTTTCTACCTCAACGGTGGCAACCACCACGCAGCTGACTGCAGCAAGATTCTGCTCGCATCTGGCCGGAGGTCGTTCTCCCGCGACGTCACTTGGGAGCACCCGAGGAAGCCGTTCGTGGGGTTACTGCCTTCGGAGGAGGAGAGCTCCCCGCCGCCGCCGTTGCCGTCACCACCGCCCCCGGGTACGCCGGAGCCTCTGAGAAGCCCTGACGTATGGCCCGAATTACCGTCCCCATCCCCACTTCTGCCGCCGCTACCGCCGTCATCACCGCCGCTACCGCCGCCGCCGCCGCCGTCGCCGTCGCCACCGCCCCCGCCGTCACCGTCGCCGTCGCTGCCGCCGTCATCGTCACCGCCGCCGCCACTGCCACCGTCACCGCCACCGCCGTCGCCACCGCCGCCGCCGCCGTCGCCGTCGCCGCCGAGATCATCGCCGTCGCCGCCGCAGCAGTCATCGCAGCCACAGCTTTCGCAGCGTGCTGCTCGGGAACTGGGTTCTTATATCCCGGACCCGGAGGATGGCGACGTACTGAGGGGGCGGACCAGGGGGGAGACTGCACGACACCAGGAAGGTGGCGGCGGTGTGCAGGGTTGTCGGACAGTGGGGGAAGCTGGACGACACCCGGAGGAAGGGGACGTACTGAGGGGGCGGACAAGGGGGGAGACTGCACGGCACCAGGAGGGTGGCGGCGGTGTACAGGGTGGTCGGACAGTGGGGGAAGCTGGACGACACCCGGAGGAAGGGGACGTTCTGAGGGGGCGGACAAGAGGGGAGACCGCGCGGAACCGCGAGGCTATGGGGCATGGGCTGCTATCGCTGATGGCAGCACGGGAAGGTATAGGCCATGTACTTTTCCACCAAGCCCCACCGCGCGAGAATCCTCCCCTTCCCACGCGCCCGGCAAGCGAGCTTTCGACGCCGAACTCGTATGCTGAAGCGTGTGTGGACGAGTATTCGACGATCTGGAGGCAGGCGATGGACAAGGAATATCATGGACTGGCGGACGCGGGGACGTTTGGAGCGACGTAGCAACCAGAGGGGCTCAACGTCATCTCGGCGAAGTGGGTGTTCGCCTGGAAGTCCAACGAGCATGGTGATGTGGTGCGGGCGAAAGCAAGGCTGGTGGCACGAGGTTTCAAGCAGCGTGAGGGTATTGATTTCTTTGAGACTTTTGCTCCGACCCCTGTAGCGTCTTGTTTCCGTTTGCTGGGTGCCGTTGCGTGCGAGTTGGGTCTGGATTTGTGTCATTTTGATGCTGAGCAAGCGTTCGTGCAGTCGAGTTTGGATGAGGATGTTTTCATGCGACTGCCCCCTGGCTGCGGCGAAATGTCCGGTAAGGTAGTCAGGTTGAACCGCAGTCTCTATGGCTTGAAGCAAGCGTCGAGGTCGTGGCACAACCACCTTCTCACTCACATGAAGAGTCTAGGCTTTGAGCAGAGCCCCGCTGACGCGTGTGTCATGAGGTTGGTCGAGTCGGGCTCTGTCTCCATAGTAACAGTGGTTCATGTGGATGATATTTTTGCTGTAGGGCGCAAGGCTAGGTGCGACCAGTTCTGTGAAGACCTGAACAGCCTTGTTCCGATCAGCAATCTGGGCGAGTTGCGGTGGTATGCTGGTTGTTGTTTTTCGAGGGATTGGGATGCTGGTACTTTGACGATTTCGCAGCAGGCGTTCGCTGAAAGGACCGCGACGAGGTTTGGTGTTAGTTCCGGGAGGAATAATCCGCTTTCGACTGGTGTGAAGCTCGAAGAGTTCGACGAGAATGAACCCGTGGGTGATTGGCCTTTCCGCGAGTTGGTGGGGTGCTTGATGTGGCTTGCGAACCAAACACGACCGGATATTGCGAACGCGGTGAGGGCGGTAGCGAGGTACACGAATAGGCCGAGGGAAGTACACTGGGAGACAGCGGTCGGTATTTTAGAGTATGTTTTTTCTACGAGTGATTTCGGCATTACGTTTCAGAAGGGTAGCGGGCTTGAACTGGTAGCGTTTGCGGATGCGGACTACGCCAACAAAGCCACTGACAGGAGGTCAGTTTCAGGTGGGGCTATCATGTGTGCTGGGGCGTGTGTGTGCTGGTTTTCTAGGACGCAGAAATGCGTTACGCTCTCGACCACTGAGGCCGAATATGTAGCACTAGCAGACACTATCAAGGAGGCGATGTTCTTGCCCTACGTTTGGAGTTTCATTTTTCCGGGGTTCGGGGAGCGATGCATTACGGTTTTCGAGGATAACGAGGGGGCAAGGCACCTGGCACAAAACCCAGTGTGCACGTCGAATTCTAAGCACATCGACGTTCGACACCACTTTTTGCGAGAGCTTATTTCCAAGGGGGAGTTTGTTATTACCCATGTAGAGTCGGAGGAGCAGCGCGCAGACTTCTTAACAAAGCCGCTCAACAACATGGTTTTTCGTTACCACCGGGATTTTCTGATGAACCTTTGACGCCTTGTTTCCGAGATGTTTTATTTTACTTATTTTGAGTGAAGAATGTGTTTGAACTATAAAATCGTTTTGTTTCTGGTAACGGATTTTAAAAGTTTTTTTGGTGTTTTCCGAGTGGTCACAACGTCAAATAAATTTCTAGTAGGGAAACCTATGTGCTATCTCGCATTACCGTCGCGATCTGTGTATCTATGGCGGGAGTAGGGGATAAGGGGAGACTCTTGTCCGGAGGAACGGGGTTCCTCGCGATCTCTGGCATTAAGTTTATTGACTTGATTTTATTTTGATTGGCATGACCACTCCTGTGGTATTTTTCTGATGATACTTGTGATTTAGGTTTTTGACAAGGCTGAAGTGAGACTAGGAAGCGCCTGGGGGCGTGTGCCGTCCACATGAAAATGTTTTCCGACGAGGGAAGGTCTGGATAGTATTCGGAAATTGAGAGAGGTCGGTAGAACTGAAGAGACACTGTGATATATATTTGAATCAATTCCGCGGAAAATGCCGTTTTACCTGGCTGAATCCGAGAAGAATGCCGTTTTACCTGGCATTGGATTTCGGTATTTTTATATGTTTGCAACGGAGAGAGGCTATGGATTTGAGCATTTGAATACTGGTTTGAGGATTTGAGTGTTGATTCGAGAATTTTATTTTTGAGTCACATGTTGGGTATTTGAGTTTCTGAAGTTCATATGAGTTGGTCATAAAAGAAGAGATATATCGACCCAGCGAAGTCGTACATTGTCATGTTGCCGACCTGGGGGGATATTGAAGTATGGTCCGTGTATAGTGAGCAGGGGGGATATTGACTGTGCTCAATAGACACGACGTAGATGTTTCATTTAGTATCAGGGAGTTCCATATATTGATGTGGGATTATAAGAGCGGGAGATTAATTGTGCCTGCAATGTGATGGATAATCGTGTGGATGCGCCGCCACCTGAGTCACTCGACAGCACTGATACGTAATAATATATATAAGAGAAGTTCCGTGTTATTGTCTGGAGTCAACCACGCGTTCCCGTGCCAGCTGCGTCTATACCTTTAGAGATCAATCAATAGATCACTTCTGGTGTTTACGTATACGCCCCGCGTACAAGCTCTGGCTCCAGCGACACACATCGAATTCCATATTCGGGCAATAAAAGCCGGAGTAGGTCGGGTTTTTTTCCAACATCGAAAATATCCACATGCCCGCATGGACAAGGGGAACACATCGCTGAAGAGTGTTTCGGCGTGCGAGGTGTAGTTCGCGAGATATGACGTCGTTCGTCTTACTTGCCGAGGCGTTGCTGCATAATGAGTATATGTTAGTTCCCGTGGGGAGGTGGAGTTTGTGGAGGTCTTTCGGAATTCGAAGAAATTGGCAGAATCGTGAGATCAGATCAGATCAGACGATAGCCGAAAGCGTCCAGTACCTAGAGCTGCTAGGGCTTAGACTGCAGCTGCGGCAACAACGAGAACTCTTAGCATATCTCGTAAGTAGTGTGCCAAGACAATTGATCGATTTTCTGGGCATGGCCGACCAGTCTTCCCTCCTAGAGGCAGGTGAGCACGCCCCGTGGGATGTGGTGGGAGGTGAGGCCGCCCCTCTGGACATGGGCGGTGAGCAAGGGGAAGGAGCTGGCCTGTCTGGCTCCGGAGCACAGGGTGGAGGCATCGGCCAAGGCGCAGCCGCTGGCATCGGCCCAATTTTGCCTGCAGCACCAGCCGATCCTGCAATGATGGCGCTGCTGCAGTAGTTATTGGCGAGCAACCACGCGATCGCGGATCAGCTCAAAGGCCTTGAAAGCATGCAGGCCCGAACGGGGCAGCAGAAGCTACATAAGCAGCAGCAGCGGCCGCAGCCGCAGCCGCTGCAACTTCAGCCTCTTTAGCAGGTTCACCGACCACGCGTGGGCGTTTCCACCGGGGGCCTGTTGTCCCCGTGGGCTGGCGGCGCCTCGGGATGTCCGCCGCTGCCAGCACCGCAAGACGCTAACCTCCAGGCCATGATCTCCGCGGGCGTAAAAGCTTTCGCAAAGCAGGCAGCAGACCCATGGCACACTTTGGAAGGCCCCAAGTTATTCATCGCGCGCGGGGGTTTCAATGTGCAGGAAGTCATGACCCGCCCTCTTCTGTTTCTCGTGCTCGACTAGGTGGCGTACGTTCCAGAAGTGTTGACAAAACAGCTCAGGGCGTTGTCCGAATTCGTCGTAGAAGGTTTGCACCCTCCTCTGCCAGCCGGGAAGGAGCCTGTGAGTATGCCAGCCGAGGTACACTTCGCTACTTTTTTTGCAACGTTCTTGGCGACCGTGAAATACGGCATGGAGGGAGCGCAGGCAGTGTGCAAGAACCGGGTTCACAACCTGGGAGAGGAGCTGAAGCAACTACTAAATAAGTTGGATGTCTACCTGCGGTGCCACTGCAAAACACTCTTGGAGTACAAGGGCAAGGTTCGCGAAGTGCTTCTCACAGCCATGAACAGAGGTCTGAAGGCGGGGATGATCGACCTCGTACAGCAGGGGGGCGCCTTGCAACGGAAGTACCAATAAGCGCCCCCTCTGTCCGTCACAGGCATCCCCATGGACAGGCTGGCTTTGACGCGGCTGAGAGAGCTGGTGGAAGAAGGCTCTAAATCCAGCAAAACGGAGCATCAAAGATTCTGGAAGCAGGCGCCCGGAAATGCAACCTCTGAAAGCAAAAGAGCTCTCAGCACGGAAGGGCAGCGGACGGGCCACACGCAAGATCGGATAGGCGCCGGAGGAAGAGCCGGGTCCGTATTTAAGGCTCGCGTGCTGGAGCGGGAGACTCCGCCGGGCGAGTGGGATTTTGCATGGCGCGGCGACGTGTACCGGCGGGTAAACTGTCCGTTCTCTCACCTCCTAGCTGCCGGCACAGCTCCGTCGGTCGCCGTGCAGCAGCAGCAGCTGCAAGCAACTACCGCCACCTCCACCTCCGCTGCCGCTGCCGCCGCCGACCCTGCGGCACCAGCCGACGCAGTGTCAGGCGACTGCCACAGGTGGGGGCGGGGCAGCAGGAGAAGTGGACAGATCCTCCCGGCCGCCGAGCGTCGCACGCTTGAGCAGAAACAACGCGGCCGGCGATCGGGTCGGGGCTTCCGCCGGGGGCGGAGCGGACCGAAGGACCGGCAGCAACTGGCAGTACGGGCTCTGCCATCTGGAAAGGCCGACGGACGAGGGCGTAGGGGCAAGTAAAGATAGGCAATCTTCGCAGACGCCTGGAGATCCGTAGGAATTCTCCACGCACCGGCTCCCGGGTCGGTGTCGTCGGCGCTGTTTCACGGTGAGAGTCGGGTACCGAGACGAAAACAGTTAGTTAAGCAGGAGATCGTTTGAGACTGCGCCTTGGCCGGTGACTGTACGGCAAGAAGGGAATGTGATTCACGTAGGAGCACAGTGCGCAGCAAGCCAGACCACATGTCCCATCCACCCTCGCATGTCCGACACGAATCACCCCCCCCTCCACCCCCCAGACGCCCATTGCTCCGTCCCGGCATTGTAGGGATGCGAGGGTTTTCGGTCATACACCTACGGCCATGCATGAGATCGAGTACGTCTCTTTTATCGAGTACACCCCCCCCCTCTACCCCCCGCCGCGTCATGCATGCACGGGGACCCCTATGGTCAGCGTACACAGGTCCTGGGGGAAGACTTTACGATGCTTGCAGGTCAAACAGCATGGTCCGTTCGCACGTGCAAATGCAGCAAGATATTTCACGTTATGAATCAGGTTGCCAGCCTCGCGACGTGCATACACCAGCGATCCCCAGAAGAAGGGAGTACTTCATAAAAGGGGCTTTCAGCCTGAACAGAGGGCCAAATTTCCCCACTTGGTTGCGAATCGGGACAGTACCGAGGTTGCGGAAGGTTCAGTACAGCGGACTTGGTGTGAGCAGAGGGCTAGATTAGCCCCTTCCCACCGAACACGAGGCAGTACCGGCGACGAGGAAGGCTCACACTACCGCACAGAACAGCTTAAGCAGAGGGCGAGATTACCCAACTTCCACGCGAATCGATACAGCAGTGTCAACACCGCAGAAGGCTCAAATCAGAAGGCCCGTCCACCCATTCAATACACAGAAATCCCCACAGCAGCACAGACGTCACACCTAGTTTGGCAGAGAGAACAAGGGTACGACCAGTGATCATTGCAGCAGCCAGATAAGCCCACGCTCGTGTCGGTCGACGTGCGGGAGAGTATCGAGTCAGTACCTTCAAGGCTTCCTAATGGGGAGTCGCGGGCAGTTGGAAACGATCAGACACCATGGTGCAGCAATGACACGCAGAAAAATAAAATCTCCTCAATAACGATATTGACGCCCCAGAAAGAGAAGAACAACTGTAAACGCTCGTCAATATTTCCACAACCATGACGAGAGATAAGCGAGGCGTCGTGAGAGACGTAGCTCGAGCAATCGGAGAATCTCTGGTTGCACCACCGATAGACCCCGTACACATGCAACGATACTTCATACACTTGAAAGGGTTCGGGGCAGTCGACGAGCTAGTCATGATAGTCACATGAGGGGTACCAGTACGCGGAGCGGCGACGAGCGTAGATCTAGAGCGCGCCTAGCTGTACGGAAACCCCCTCAGTGTCAGCGAGCATTTGCAAGCAGTTTGGAAACAAATCGGCGAAGATGTAAGACGACAGAAATGCTTAGCAGTACAACAATCAGCTGCGCACGGCATCCCCAATCTAAGAGTGTCTTCGTTGGTGGCCGCAGTGACCCACAAGGTCAGGGTCATAAATGATGTATCGTTCGATGAGCAGCGTGAATGAAAGAAAGGTAGACTCAACGGAGATACTGACCCTGATACTGTTCCCCAATGCCTGTGAGCACACGCGCTGCCCAAGATTCTTGACAAACACGTGACACTATAATAGAAGTTCCCAGTAGAGAAGTTACTGATGAGTAAAGCCAGGGAGAGTAAAGCAGGGGAGATATTTCCAACGCATTTTTCGCGACCGTGTACGTACGTAGACGACTACCAGGTACCTCTTAATCAGGGTACAACATTCAGACGACGACAAGACCACCTTGATTGCATCGGCCTCCCTTGCCTTCGATGACGTGCGCTTATTCGGACTGGGGGAAGAAGGGATATCGTCCATTTTTGCCTTGGAGAAGAGTACGAACTGCGACTCCACGATTGACGCGTTAGGGTTCACTATCAATTCGCACACAATGAGAATCTTGTTTCCGCGAAAAAAGGCCAAATAGAATATAAAGGCTGCTGCTTGATCAGTGGCCCTCGAGCAGGAGGCGAGCGTCTGCGACTATCGCTCTTAGCGTGGCAGGGACGCTGTGGAACCTCGCGTACGTGGTGCGAGCGGGATGGTATTTCGTATGGAGGTTGTCCTGACTGACTGGAGTACACCACGCAAGCGCCAGGAATAACCAGAACCGCATGGTAGAGCTTGGCAGCGAGTTTCACGCGGATCTCTTCATTTGGAAGTGGGCGATAGATCACGACCTGCTACTAGAGGGAGAGGCGTTTAGCACGCCCTGCTACACGGCAATGCAACGACCCGCCTAACGGCACTATCTGTCTGACGCACGTTTTGAGGCGGTGGGAGGATTCTGCGTTGAAAGGAAGATATTTTGGAGACACGACTTGCCGACTGGGTTGACTGCAGAACTTGAAAAAAAAAAGATATTCAGGAGACCAGTACCATCACAATCAGCCTCCTAGAGGTTTTGGGAATTGTCGTGACCGCGTGGGTTATGCTCGAATTGGTAGAAGACAGGCCAGATGCGGCAGGTAGCCCGGTTTTGATGCGAGGCGATACCATGGCGGCCGTATCATGGGTGTCTCGAAGTGGGGGGGGCATCGAAAAAAGGGCCTGCTTACTCATGTGAATGCTATGGCGCCTCGAACTAGCAGGCGGATGGGACCACACTGCAAAACATATTCCAGGCGCGCAGAATACGTTAGCGGACGGTACGTCACGGCGGCCTTGAGAGTTGTTAGCACACAAGGTCAGGGAGCTGACCCACTCGAGCTACTGGTGCGAAAAATCCATTGGTCCGCGGGATCGGAGATTTTGTTTTTGTACTCCAGACAACGAACATCCTCATAAGACACGACGACGCTCTGTGGATGCTCATGATGAACGGAGCAGAAGAACTCGGTTGACTCGCGCGGCCTTTATGATGCATGCCTCGCTCAACTCATGGCATTCATGCTGTACACGAACGTCATCACAGGAACAGGGGACAACAAAGTAGGAAACAAGGAAGGTTGTTCGAAACCCTCGCGCTTGTTCCGGTCGAGAAAAGTACCCAGAAAAACTACTTAGCAAAATGGAACACCAGGGTAAAAGCGAGAAAGCGCAGGCTGAGGGGCCTTGGTTCCATGATGTCGACAAACCAAATGAGGCGCTGACCGAACTGCTCGAATTCATGACCTATCGGTTTTTGTGCATAGTAACCAGCAATCGACCGTCAGAGGGTACTTAACAGCGATGAACTTTTTACACAAGATATTCGCAGGCTGGGCGCTACCATTGTCGCATTGCATGATCGTCGCAGTGGAAAGGAAGAGGGTAGACAGGGCGCAAGATATACCTACCAAGAAAAATAAGCTAGGTTGCCCTTGACGTAGGCAATGCTTGCGGAAGGGCGACAGACAGTCGTGAGTATAGAAGACGGGGGTTACGTCATGTGTTTACCACTCGCCGTGTCTTATGTTCTTTTGTGCCGAGTGTCTGAGTTGTGGGCGTACCGTAATGAGCAGGTACATCCCGAGTTTGTTCAGACACGGAAACACATTTCTGTATCTTACGAAGGAATGCAAGTAGCGTTTGAGAACCACAGATCGATCGCTACAGCAGTGCAAGTAAAGTGTTTGGCGTCGAAGTGTGACAAAAAAAGGGCAGGCCATCACGCGAACCCGCCTCTTGCAAGAGAAGGAGACTGGGGGGGCGTCGATGGGAGCGTTCGAAGCTCTGTTGGAACTGCTGGATGTAGACCCACTGCTACCAGCGGAAGCGCCCTTGGCGGTTAGGAGCACCCCGCTTGGGTGGAAAGTGTTCACTAGAGCAGAAGTGGTCCCGGCGTTGATATTTATTTTGGGTGGCGTCGGAAGAGACCCCATGCACTTCGCGCTGCACTCCGGAGGAAAATCGGGGGGGAACCCGGCTAGCGTCCCAAGGAATCTTGGAGTTGCAAATCCAGCGCGCAGGACCGTGGACGTCACGGGCGTTCATGACGTACGTGAAGGAGGCAGGGGAAGGGGCAAGCTCCAATTCGGTTGCTCTCGCCAAAACGGAGTATAATATTCGTGACAGCATGAACAATTGTTTTAAAATGGTCAGGCGTCTTTATGGTGTGATTGGTAGATAGTCTCGCAGGGATTGCAGTGGGGCCATCAGTATTCGGGCTAGCCTGATTCAGTAAAAGTAAGGGGCGTTTCCACAAGAGATAGAAGAGGGAATGAGACAGGGGATATTACGGAGTGGTCGTTAGAGTCAATTTCGCAGTGTTGGGGCCTGAAAACTCCGTGACTTAGTCCAATCGCACTCACAAACACTACCTTCATTGTTCTTTTCGTACGCTGATTAGATGAGACAAAGCTGATTCTGCCGCCGAACGCAGCAGCAGAAGCGCCTCACGGAGGTTTGAAAGCTCGATGGAGAAAGCATCCGGCAACCCAGGGGCCAACCCAGCCGGGGACACTATTGGAGGGGATGAATTCTATGACTGGACAATCGAGGAAGAAACTGGGGTGGAAGCTGCGGTAGCAAGCTTGGAGGTGGCTGTCAAAGAAAAAAGAGACATCGAACAAGCGGCAAGGGATCGGCAGGGAGCTATTGAAAGGGAGATAGCGAGGTGCGAGAAGGTGCTGAAGGACACCAAACCTGGCGAACAAGGACGCCACAAATGAGTAGAAGAAAAATGTGCATTGGTCTGTGGCGTCGTCGTGATTGATTGTACTTAGCAGGTTTATTGCATGCCACCAGGTACGATGTTATATAGTGCAGTCAACTAGCCGGAATATAATACCCGTTTGACGTTTCGATCAGAGATCAAGCGGTGATTGCATTTCTGCCCACTGTGTGTGTTTTTTATGTGTAGTACTTGGTATACTCCAAAGCTACAGCAGTGCTCACCGGAGCACTACCTGGTGCGTACACGTATGTACTCGTAGTCGTGTGGTGTAGTCGTATGGTAATACGGTAGGTCCACATAGCAGCAGACCTCACACAGCAGTAGACGCACAGACTCCTTCGTTTCCCTCGGCGTCAATTACGTCCCTCCAACCCAGTATTTGCTACGGTGTCCAAAGTGTAACGTCCAAACTCCACACCGAACGTACGAAATCGCTCGCACACTCTGTCCCATTCGACCTCGTTGCGGTTCTATTGTGAGCGAACGAAGGCGATACAGGTCACCAGAGATGAGGCGAGGGACGAGCTCAAAGATCTGCCGAACGGTATCCTTCCTGGCGAGCAGGCACAGCAACCCCAACCAACCGCGGATAAATTTCAAAGCCTTGGAGCCAGTGTGTTCTCTCACGATCTGGCTGCCCCTACGAATATTCGGGCGGTGGGCCTGGGTGGTGGGCGGGCACAACCTACGCAACGCGCTTCGAGAAAGGTTGCCACACAGACTGACCGTTTGCGTGATGGACACGGCAATGGTGGAGGAGTAATTAGAGCCAGAGAATCTGAGGGGGGGTACGATTCACGCTGGGGTCCGGAGGAGGAGGAGAAGGAAGAGGAAGAGGAGGAGGAGGAGGAGGAAGAGGAGGAGGAGGAGGAGGAGCAGGACGAGAGGGACGTGGATGGAGGAGGCGATGCGAAGGTGGACAAGGAGGCCGGGGAAGAGTTCTACTTTAACATGTCGCTTGCGGCAAAAGCACGGTGCTAGCAGGTGAAACGTATTCCCCTTTCAGGATCACAAATATCAATATACCTGGTACAGTAGGTTTACATCCGCTGCTGTTGTCTGCACGCGCTTTCAAGTCGATTGCAGCATGTTGAACTAGGGTTCTCTCCATTACTCTGTGCAGGTTACACTTGCTTGATGAATCGGAGGGTTGGCGAAGCTGCAGTCCCCTGTCGTCGGACCTGTCGACCCGCTGAAGTCCTCGTCGAACACACGCCTGGAAGGGTATCTTTATTCGACCGTCTAGGCACACGCCACCCATTTGTACTTCGCCTCACAGGGTGTGCCACACCGACCCCCGTGCAAGAAGTACGGATGGAAGACCGTGGAAGACGGGCAGGTAATAACTCGTAGGATAACCGTTTGTTGGACGGCCCCTGTGCAAGGTCAAGAAGACGCACTCGAACTGCGAACCCTGTACAGGATTGCGAACCCAGGTCGATTAGTTAGCGGTTGACGCTGACGCTTGTGAATTGCTCTCCGTTATCAGGTGATCAGCAAGGGATGGACGCAAGGTCGGCGACTTTCGGGCGTGACCGTGGACAGGTGGATGATTGGCACTAGACATATCTGGAAGCTCAGCCACCTTGGCCATGATAGGTTAAACGTGGGTGAATCTGTTCCGGTGTGCTGCATGGTGTCCCGTGTCATTGCTACAGCTATGATACCATGCACAACACCATTCTGTACGCGCTAAACAATATCGGGTATCCTATAATTTTTGCAAGTATTCTCCTCCCGGCTTCTGGGTTTTTGTGTACAAGTCCGTATGCAGGAGTGGCAGGGCGAGGACGTCGAGAAGTAACGGCGAGTCGTCGAATGGAAGGAGCACTCCTACAAGTTCACGTCGTACGACCTGGGCGTCACGCCCATGTAGAGTATACGGTTCTCGTGGGTTGGAGCGAGGAATCTGGTGGTCGTATGCACTAACAAGACGGTCATGATCCTCGATCTGGCGCTCTTGCTCAAGAGATTGATTACTGCAGGCAGGGTTTTCCGAAAAATGCAATAGTTTTTGTACAGTACTGAGTACGAAGCGGCTGTGTTCAGAACTGACCGCGCACACCGCGCACGTTGTTTGTTCACCGCTTTTCAGGATCGAGCCCCCACTCCATGATGAAACTGTTGAAAGAGATGAACAGTGTGAAGCACAAGCTCGCGCAGACGGTGTACTACGGTTTTCAAGCATTCCTCAAAAGCGAAGACTCAACAATGTATACAATATATTTGAAGTGGCCGTTTCTCGTAGATGCCGCCGAAGTATTACGTGTCCTGCCCACTTCTGTTTGCACAGACTGACGGAGCGGGGTCAAATAACGCTTCGCCGCGCTGCCAAGAAGCGGTCACGAACGCGTTTGACTGGAGGTGGTTCGTCAACGCGTTAAGGAACCAGAGCCCGATTCCAGACTATGGCCACTTCGACCTACAAATGTTCGACCCACTCATGAGGTCGTCAGTGGGCTGGTCTGGCCGAAATGGTAAGTTATTGTCGGATTTTTTATGCACGACAATTCGTCGTGGAATATTAGGTGAAGCGCAGCGTCATGCAAAAACAAGTACGACTGTTGCCATTCCTCAGCGCGTTTAGCGTGCTTTACCTATCTAATGAGACGCGGTTCTGTCAGAAATGCGCACCCGTAGCTCTGGACTGGAAAGTCGAGTCTCCAATTTCAAGTCTGTGCCCTGACCGGATAATACCTGGCAAACGGCATACGGTCGTGCTGCCTGTACTGTTTCACATCTGATCCAGCCGAACTTCCACCGCTAAGCATTATCATGGTCACGGTTGTTCCTGACGTCGGGTTGTTGTGGGCCGTGAGCCTCTTGTGCGGAATGAGCTGCACTCCACAACGACTCCTCATCTGCTGACTTGGTAACGGTACCTCCAGCCCGCTTAATGATATTTTTTCGGTACCTCCGTATAGTGGTGATGAGGGAAGCGGGCGCGTCCATGCTCTTGATGGCCCCGACAGGTGAATACTTTGCACGCATGATTGGACTGTGTGAAAGAACAAGGTTGCGAAGTCTCAGCACGGCTAGTGACATCGAGTGGTTGTTACAACATACTGGCTGTCGCGATCAGTTCCCTCTCATCACTGCCGATGCTTTGCGACGCCGCGTTCTTTATCTTGGACCAGCTGCGAACATGTTCGCCGAGGGCGCTGCCAAGCTGGTGCTTGTGTGGTCAAAACTCCGAAGCAAGGACAAGGAGCACCTCCAACCCATGGAGAGACTTCGAAACGGTTCGTACCGACCTTGCGACGATGTCGTGGCTATCGTCCCACCCAGCGTGCTCCCACCCCTGCCGCAGAGCGACGCCAGCACCAGTAACAACGGATGGGTCGCTGCAGAGCCCTTGTTGCACCTTACTCGGCAGGCATGTGTTCTCCATGTGGCAGCATGACTGCAAGCATTTGTTCCTCGCCTGGCAGGGAAGGAGATTTGGCATTTACACAAACTTCTGGTGGAGAGGCTGTGGATGCCAGAACAGGGGGTGATGCTGAAGACGACGCGCGCCAGATGTCCTACACGCAAGTAAGGCCTGTTGCTGCTACTAACCCACAGCCAATGTCGATGGGCGGCTTCGTGGCCGACGCTGACCTACACCGGGGGGCGGGTTTGGGGGGAGTTGCGTCAGGCGTTGAGGGAGTGAGGGAGTGGCCGGAACGGGTGTGAGCCGGTTGGTGCCTGGTGTGGGGAGGACGACGCCGGGTGTTGGAGGAGCGGCACCTGGTGTCGGATCGACGGGTGTGAGCAAGGTTGCTCAGAGTGCGGGGGGAATTGTGGGTGGAAGGTGACCCCGGGGGTCGGGGGGGGGCGATCTTTCGTGTCGGATCGGCGGGTGTGAGTCGAGCGCTGCAGGGCGCATGGGGAGTGGCCCCTGGTATCAGAGGGCTCTTACAGGGTGTTGGGGTACTTGTACCGGTACCTGGTGTCGAGGGGCTCCTACCAGGTGTTCGAGGACTACTACCGGCACCAGGTGTCGGGGGGTTGTCGCCTTGTTTGGAGGACTCCTATCGACACGTGGTGTCGGGAGATTCGCTCCTGGTTTTGGAGGACTCTTATCGGGTTTGGGTGGATGCTGGCAAGGTTTTGGATCAGCTGGGCTTGGAGGAGTAGAAGCCCTAGAAAAGTGTAAGACTCGACCGCAAACGAGCAACGAAAGAAAAAAAAGGTGCCGGACTTACGACTTCTGACTCTTGTAAGCCGGATAGCGCGAATATTTTAAGAAGGAATGATAGTTGAATACCCCAAGCACCTGTATTATGCAATGCGCTAAGATAGTGTTGGATCTTCAAGACTTACTCGGTTAGTCCCGCCCCAAGGCATCGGATCTCTCCGCTCCTCTTTGAATTGCGTTCAAGGCATCAGATATCGCTGTAGCTTCCACCACACGTGCCTTGTACTCCACCAGCCTTTCCCTTGTCTGGTGGTAATCCTCCCTTAACACCATCATTCGCTCAGAAATACCGGTATGTATACTCCGAAACCGTTGGATACACTTCTTCATCATGACTATTAGTTCGGCCGAACCATCGACGGTGTTGTTTTGAACATGAAAGTTGGCTTATTGTTTTAACCTTCGGTAGATACACATCAGGTGATGATGGCCCTCCTTGATCCCGCGAGCAACTATAAAAAAAAACACACACACACACAAGGAAAAACATAAAAAAATATATATGAATCGCATGAATGCCTGCATGCTTCATGCCGTCCCATAACAATAGCCAGCAAATCCTTGATCTCTTTGTGTCATAGTCCATCCATCCCATCACAATAGCCAGCAACCGTAAGCTCACTTTTATCATGGCCCATCCATGCCATCCAAATATAAATAGTCGGCGAATATTTTTTCAATTTGTATCATCGTCACATCAAAATAGTCAGCACACATCATTTTGTTTGTATTGTGGTCCCTCAATCCCCTCACAAGAAGAGCCGGCGAACGTCGTTCACTTTGTGTCATGGTCCCATCACAATAGAGTGCTTAATCATTCACTTTTGAACCGTGATCCATCCCTCCCATCTCAGTAGTCAGCGAACATTCGTTCACTTTGTATCACGGTTCGTCCCTTTTCCTTTACTACATACATAACGTTCGCATACGCCTGATTCTTTAGTTCTTCTCATGTTACGGTCCTCCTTGACGCACCAGTTTTGTTTCCTTGGTGATATCATTTTCTGTAACCTCCTCCTTTCATAATCGTCTGTACACATAGTTCGCACTCAGTCATGGTCCATCCTTGGGTCGTTGTAAGATTGATAATGCCGATTGTTCTGCAGTCGGAAACATGGATTGAAAAGGCCAGTTTTAGTTTCCGATTGGAGATTTTCCCCACCGGATTGTGAATTAATTGCTACCTGATACTCTTCTTACCGTCCGCTGGATCGAATATACAGCTAGCTGTGTAGGTTTTTGTTTCTGGGGGCGCTTGATGCAAGGGAGTGACTAGCTTTTCTAGCTCCAAGTCAAAAGTGTACAGGGTAGGCGGGTGTCGGTTCGAAACTGCTTCGCGTAAATGCTTGTGGGGTCAGAAAGTTCTTCATCATCCAGCACCAGCACCTGCGCCCAAACACGCATGCGTACACGCTGATGACGTCTCGCTTCTTTCTCGAGCAGCGTGTGAACTTCACCCGCAGGATGTTCTCCTCCATCTCGTCCTCGAGAACAATCGCGACGCTGTGGGTTTCTTTGAAAGCCGCCAAAGCTACAGCGAGCGCAGCAGATTACAAAATAAATGTCACTGATACAGCGCACGGCGGCCATCGGGTGCTGACGCGTGCTGCTGACGGGCATGAATACGGATGTATCACGTTGACTCCGAGCGAGCGGTAGCAGCAGAAGTGACAGCAGCAGCCAGCGTCGCCGATGTTGAGGTGGTGGGTCGTGTCGAATGCCACGTTGCTGTGGCGTGATTGCGGTGGCTTGATACTCATATCCGACGGGAAATTCCAACTTTTCAGAAGCATGAATCCGGCGGGCGTGTTGGATCAAAACTCTTAGTTTTCTCGGCTGGCTGGTCCAGTTGAAAATCAGGATCGAAAAACCTTGGATTGGAAAGGCGCTTTTCAAACTGCGGAATGGAGCCAAGTTTTGTCTCCCATCGGAAACCGGCTTTATCAGTCCATTCTTCCGCCTGCATAAAATAAGCACTGCCCTAACAACACGAAAACACATAGGTTTACCTATAGTCCCTCTTGTAGCATAAATGACAAAACATATCCATACCTACCACACAATGTCATATTATATACTATTTAGGTGTTTGTACCATTTCAAGAGCAATTTTTATTATTGTCCGTCCTTAGACCATCCTTTATAACATTTATTTGGTGTATTCATAAATCCCATCATATTGTGACCCTCCTTAACAATAGAAATTATTGTTGAATGAACATTGTTAGCTTACGCGCACTATTATCTTCCACAATATGGCATTGACGTATATCATCATTTACCTGGTATAGCCCACTTTCTACCATGGCCCATCTATTTGTTTTTCTTCACAATAATTCAGTAAATGTATTGATCCACCTCATATTATGGTCCTCCTCGATAAAATTATATGATTCCCATACATACATTGAATATACCAGGTATCGTTTTCTTTGTCTGTCCTGGCAAAAACCTTGTGATACTCTCAGCAATAATACCATCACTATCCGAAAACAAAAATAAAAAGCATGTCAGTTGTGATTATTTGCGGTACGCGCCATCCCCTCACGAAGTGAAAACTAAAAAAATAATGCGTAACATCCCAAGACCCCCCCGAAATCAGCAAAAACAAACAAAATGATCACAACACAAACCAAGCAAAAATACAAACCAGCACCAAAACCATTTTTCTTCCGAATCATCGTTCACTTCCAAGACATATGTACCCAGCATATCCAAACAAATATACTCATTCGTAATATTAGTGCCGCCCTAATATTCCACTCACCCATTACATCCCTCAACGCAACTGACTTTGAGAGAGGCGTACCCTGGTGTTCTAACAACCTAGACGATCCGTCAAAGTTAGGAGTCAACGACGCTGGCCCCCATCTCCCCTCCTGGAGCACATCTCTTGTTGGTCGTCTAGTTGTTGAGCCGGTTAAAGAATGGAGCCGGTGTCCGTATCCTCAGATAGTACCACCCCACCCCCGGTCACCGAAACCACCCTCACTCCCAGACATTGGAGCTGAACCGAAAGAACCCTCGGACGGAGCCCCGCCTCCTCCGTCCCTTCCGCTCCCCCCTCCAACTCGTCCGAAACCACCCCCACAACCGAACCGCCCGACGCTGCTGCCCCCCGCGCCGCACCCCCGGATCTGCTGTTTATCGCCTGCATGTCATGCTTCAATCGACACGACTGCCCCAACAAACATGTCTCAATCTTCTAATGGTAAGTGCACGAACTGCGTAGGCATCAAGAAGCTTCCAGGTTTCTTATTCTCGTTGAGAACACAAGAGCTTGTGTCGCCTGTGCCGGCTGTCGCGGATACGGAACTCCTCTCACCGGCGTGCCCTTCTTCTTCTCCAGCCGGACTTCTCCGTCTCCATTCCTAATTTTTGTCAACGAGGCGTTCTACGATAGAGGTTCACCCTAAAAATTCTGGGGCTCCTCACTTTAGGAGCTCCATACCTCACCCGAAAACTAACTTCAGCAAAAATCAAATGCATCCCGATGAATAGTCCCATGGCCCATACAAACAAAAATGTCATTTTTTCGAAACAAGATTGGCAGTCCGACTATTCAGGGTTAAGGAACCCCGTCATCCAGAATATGTTTTAGCGAAAATATGCTACCTCTATCGTAGAACGCGTCCAACCCCATCGAAGAAAAAAATAACACCTGTTGCTGCACCCCTCTAATCCGATCAGTAGATAGATGAGCGAGTCCTGGGGAACTCCTGCGGCGGAACATCTGGAACACTCTGACCCAGCATGGGCGGCCGTTCGACAACAACGACTTGATGGCGGCAGCTACATGCCCGAACCCTTTTGTCACGCCCACAAAATTCTGATTATTCGCCGCAACAACAATCATATCAGATATGTGGAGACCGAATTCCCCTACTATTACGGGGGACCATAGTTAATAGGACCTGTGGTATACATAAAAACCTATATATTTAACAATTTCTACTAACAATATTTGGTCCTATTAACTATGGTCCCCCGTAATAGGACGTTCTGGTATCTCATCTGCGTACGTGAACAATAGTTGTGGGATCTCGCGCAAATACTGGAGAAAAGATCCCGCCCGAGATATTTCCCCAAAACGACCTCGCCACCCCTTCCTTGTGGTTGCCCCGAACATGTCTTAGACAGTTACCTTCCCTACCGACGGCGTCGCTTTCTCCACCAACCCCCCCAAAACCTCTTCTTCGGCGCGACCTGGTCGATGTGGACCCGAAGGCTTTTTGTCAACATAGTTGGAACAGCGTCGTTCATCACCAGATCTCCCCCAAGCATTTCTTGGATCCGCTCCTTGGTGAACGACACTCATTTTACTGCTGATATTGCATTAAATCGCTTTGTAGCATCCTTGCTCTATGCCGTAATTCTGCGATCTCTTTTTCTTCAATGGCTTCGTTAGGGTTCGAAAAGACGACCACCCTCCTCCCCCTTAGATTCCCCTCCCCCCGCCAGTTGAGCGCCCACTCCAACTGCCGGTTGTTGATGTTGCCAAGTGTGTACTTGCTCAGCCAGCTCTTAAATCCTTGGACGAGCAACCACGAGATGTTTGATGATCCTAGTACTGCAGACGGAATTATCTTTGATATGATCTACCACTGGTATCGGCATCGCAACACCCTTACCGGCGACACCACCCCGCTGACCCCCACTCCCACCATGAATAGCTCCTCCACTCTCGCCTGTAGCTACATTCGACCCATCCCTCTCGACCTCACCTCCAACAAGCGCCACGTTCTCCTCTACAGCAGCCGCAACAAGTGCAGCAACGTTCTCCGCCTTCGCATTGGCAGCTGCATCGGCTGCCGCAGCAACATTCTTTGCGTCAACAACAACAGCTGCCATTGCACCAGCGTTCGTCGAGTCCGTTAATCGCCGCAAAAGCAACAGCAACTGCCGTACCTTCACCAGCCCCCACGTCTTGTGACTCCCGTTCCCGTGCCTGGCCGACACCAACCGGGCCGCCAACAACTGGATGTATTTTTTTCCAGGCTTCGGCAGCAGCTGCTGCTGCTTCTTTCACGCTCGCGTGGTGACTCATTGTTGTCTCCCTTCTTCTTGCACCTTCTTCGTTCAACACGTCGACCTCCTACCGAATATCAGAACATATCAGAACCCTTCTCGCTCACAGCCACGAGTAGAGTACTACAGTAGATGGTCTTCTTCCTCACTTTTTCAACCCTATCCGGTCTCTGTCACTTCAATTCAACTAACTACACCCGCCGTCAATTCTATGACCCAAGTGTCCCTCCCTATCTTCAAGCATACCAACGATTCAATACCTCTGCACAAACCCTAGACTTCCTCTATATAATCAACGACATGTTCACATCCAAGGGATAATGTAACACCCGCAAAACACTTCTCTACGTTGTGAGGGGAAACCGCGGGGACGGGACTACGCGCTAACATAGTGTTAGCATCGGAGGAGCAATCACGGTAACGCGGCCACACAGTGTGAACTGAATCCCCCAGAAACCAAACGCCTTGACATGTTTTTGAAACTCCGCCAGTACGCCATCTATAACATCAGTATGTTGTCGTCTACCTGGTACAACGTAATCTTCATGCTCGCAGGTGCAAGTTGACACGGCGGCAGCATTTTGTTCATGTTAGATTGGGGATGTACGTTATCTATCTGGTAACTTTTGTTGCTATTTTATCTGTTCGACGTAGGTTATGGTAGCAAGACTTCCATTATTAGCACTTTAACATAACGTCGCTCGATCCAAACTGCTGCTGCGGCCGATACGGCAACATAATGTTGGCGTTACATGTATCATATACGTTTTCCCTCTATTATGGTGTATTACGATAGTCCCTAGGAATTACACTACCCCACTAGCATAGTGTTATGTAAGCGTTTAATTGGACATGTAGCGTATCCGTTTTAAGTGTGCTACGGTAGCAAGTAAGAATCTCCGCTGGAACACTAACATTACGTGACTCGCTACGGGCTGATGTCGCTAACCCGGTAGGGTAAGGAAATGTTAACATCCAATTGATCATGTACGTCGTTATTCCTAGTACGTGTGTTACGACAGTCACTATGACTTCCGACAACATGGCAACATATTGTTACTCGCTATGGGCTGCCTAATCTACCACCGTGGCATATATACTGCGGTCAATACGAGATCAAGGTAACACTCTCAACATATGTTGCGCGATCGCCCGCCAACATCATCACAGAATCCAGAACGTAGTTCAGTGTTTTCCCTTGCCGTACCAGCAGTCTCGGGCGCGGCCATGGGTTCGGTTCAGCACTATCTTCCTCAGCTGTGAATGCGTAAGCCTCTTCCCGCGCGTTGAATCTGGGTTCCGCACCCCCGTTGTCAGTAGAGGCTAGCCACCACACCCGCCTTGGCCTCTTGCCACCTAAGACTAGGTAGATTCCAGCTGCCGCTAGCTCCTTGACGGTCTTCAAGTATCTCTGGTTTTTATGCGTGCCTCCGCAAAGGTTCCGTAAATAGGTGCTGACGGTCTGCTCTTCGAGCCCCACACCACGCTCAATTTCTTCCTGCTCGCGCAAGTGACTCCTTCGTGGCTGAGCGCTCAACATTGCAGCAACATCCATCGCCGGAGCATCGCTCAGGACAACCGCTATGTATGTGCAAGCAAGCCTGCGTATGATCCCCACAGCACAAGATCCCCACAGCACAAGACATAACGGTTTTGTAACTGAACACTACACAGATTTTTGCAGTATGCTACACTCAGTCTGACGGTTGTGATGTGTTCTTTGCCACATCATCATACAAAGACAGCTGAGGGGTGTTGATAGAACCGTCTCGACGTCACCTATTTTTCATCCCTGAGAGGTTGTGAGTAGTATATCGAAAACAGGATGAACAGCAGCGCCCAAACGGCCCCTTTTACGTGTGTTTGTTACAGACAGGTGTGCTAGCTACCACATAATAATGGTACCAACTCATCTTTTTATTGGTAACAAACGATATTTTTGAAGTGTACTATTTTATATGTATGTACCTGGTATATGTTATAGATATATATATATATATATGCGGTACTACTGGTATTTCCTATTTGGCCGCAAAATGCAATACCACGAGGAGGGTGGTGTTCAAGTATCCGTCTAGAATTCAGCCAAAAGTAACATAATATAGCATAATGAGCCCAAAAAGCAGAGACCGGATAGCACATCATGTTATTACGGGTGGATATCACACCCTTGTGTACCGGTGAGCGACCCTGCACATAATAAAAATGGTATAATATCTGTTGCTTCCTTTATTTTTTTGCAACACTGTAGTAGGATGCTTGCTGGGTTTGTGGTGTTGGTGTTTTAGTGTCCGCAACGTTGAACCTTGAGCCTCAACATGGTTTTGAAACGATTCGTCTAGATACCAGCAACCTTTCATCTACCAGGTACAGAGTCCTGAATGGAAAACCCGCGGAGAACAGCAGCCCCCATCACGGGCAGATATGACCCACTTTGGTACCGGTGGCCTAGCCTGTACATACTGAAAATGGTACAATTTCCAGGATTTTTATGGGGCAAAAAGCCATACCAGGGATATTATATATATATATATATATATGTATGGTATTAATAGGATGCTAGGTCTACGGTATTATTGGTGTTTACCGCGATGCCCCTACGAGCCATCAGACATAAGATGTTGTGTCTAAAGATGCCGCCTAGGCGTCAGCTATCTACCCCTGGGACAAGTTTGACCGAATATGCAAAACCCAAAGAGAACTGCAGGCCTCAAAACGGGTAGATCTGGCCCTGCTCTGGCTTGTGGTGGTCTTAAGCATAATCTTACATCACCAACCAGGCCCAAGTAAAACATCGAATTCTACTGCTGTACGGCACCTCGTGCGCCAGTTCCACGACAGGTGATAGGCCATGCTTCTGGGCAACGACAGTGGTGACTCTCGGGGGTGGCGTGCATTTGTGATGTCGTTGCAGCGTCAGTACCTGTACAAGTATACCTTCCTAACCCTAAGATAACCTAAGAAAACCCTCGTGTCCAGTTTTTGACCCAAAGGCAGACCTTTCAGCCCATATACTTGACCGTTCGCGAAATGGCAAAATGCGAGTCTGCGTTAAACAAACACGGCCGTGAGGATGGAGCCCGGGTATGACACCAAGCTTTCTTGGCAGGCGAGCACTGGGGTTAGGACCCTGACTGACAGGGTCAAGCGGCGGCGCAACCTCTCTCTTCGGTGGTCAAAACAAGCCCTAACCAGCTCTCGACATACAGTGCACCGAATACCACCATTTTTTCGCAGAACACTTGCCTAAGGACCCTCGCAAGACTCTTACCTTGTGGGGACGCCATAGTCCCGCAGTCCCAAGTTCCGCTGACCACGCCGATAAGCCAGATGGCGGGCCGCACGCCCATGGTCTTACCTGGAGCCGGCAATTAAATAAAATTGGCACGAAGCGCCAAAAAACGAGGGAGCAGCCAAAAAACGAGGGAGCAAAGCGACCGAAGACTTACTATGCCTATTATATATGAGAAAAATGCTTCGTCTGTCTGTAACTAAAGTTGTGTTTTTGTAGTACTGATTGCGAGAGCTTTACGTAACCGACTTCCACACACTTAATATACACAGAAGTACAAAACCGTGGGGTTTCCCGTGGAACGTGTTTCACCGCACAAGTTGTCTCGAGTCGGCCACTGTCGGAGTGCTGCTATGGTCTTGGTGATGTTCTGGGAGCTGTAACACTTCGTTTGTATTTTGGCTTCGTTTTCTGTGAACGCACACGGCCTACGGCATGTAACAGACAAACTTGCTTCCTTTTTCTATCTACTGGTACTGGCCGACGATACGAGTATCTACAGCATTTGAGTATGTTCACACTACTTCTCCACAACACAGATGGTGTGTGCGTTTGCCTCACTGTTCTCTATCTAATACCTGGTACACTTTATTTCTCCTCGCCTTTCCTCGGGATTGTTTCTATAGGTCAGACGATGTTTTTCTGCAGCGATCGGTTCAGTTTGCCTGTGATAACACCACGAGCACTAAGTCTTACCACGAGTAAGCAGCTAGCCCGACCGGGTGAAGACAATAATTGTTAACTACGTGCAGGTGGAAAAACGTGCACATGGGAAATCATCACCGGGTTCACAGATGTATGTGCGCATCGCATCTCCTTTTGCACCTGGTACGTAAATATTGAAAAAATTCAGTAGCCTCTCAAACAAAACCTATTTTCATTACGCTCGTGAATCCTCGATGGGGGCAACGCGCAGAGAGAGGCGGTCTTCGTCTCTCACTACTCCTACAGGCCCCCGAAACATATACACCCACTAAGTTCTTCACATAGACTGGCTCAAACACACTCCACTCTCAGAAGCTGTGCACCGCCCGTAGTGTCGATTGTAGTTTGCAAGGACAGCATGCTACATTCCTTGCGTATCAATCAAAACGCGTGAACCAAACGTTGACTGACAGAATGCCCAACACAATAATCCAACCATCCTCGTAATATCAACAAAGTAAAAACCTCGGGTACAAGTCGTGGCAGAATGTATCCCTGAAGCATATTGAGACAGTGCATATGCTGCACGCATCGCACGCCATAAGTGAACAGTATTCTTCTGACCGCCCGCACTCAACATGCACCATCATTGTGGCCAGGATTGCAGCCCGCCTGATATATTTCGTCTCGGGCACAATCAACTCGCACTCCCTACTGAATTTCCAAGTTGCGTTCGTCTCCTTCGGATGCTTAAAGCCCCGAGACAGCTCGTCGGGTGCACAGCAGCAGTTGAACCACCTTCCACCTTCGTGCTGCTGCCAAGCGTGATTCTGGTGGTATTTCTATGCCTCCACTGCCATCTCATGCTCCGTGGCAAACGCGCGAAAATCTCCATGGCATAGACCACCGCACAGCCACCCTCTCTCTACCGCCCCCTGATCTCGAGCAGCTTGATGTTCTGCATACTATCTGCGCAAGCTGAAGGTCATCGGCGATTCAACAAGTAAAGCCTTTGCCCCGAGTGGCACTTGCGGGGCCTCTACTGACGACGAAAGCGCGGCAGTCCGTCTTGATAGGTGCACCTTTCGCGCAAACAGCCCGTAGCGGTTCCCTGGTGTTGACGTGGCCGTGATGCCTGCGTCACCACCCGTGAGACATGGAATGTGGGAAGGGCATGCCATTTAGCCCAAATGCAGGAAGAAAATTACCGGATCTGTACAGGCCCTCACTCGGGCACCCAAAACTTTAAAATACGAAAACGGGCTGGGTTTCACTTACTTGCTGTTTGAACAGTTCGCCTCGAGCTGGCGGGAATTGTTGCTCAAAGTGGGGACAACGATGTTCTTCACCGCTTCCATAATATTCACGATGACATCGTGCTCCTTCAATTTTGCATCAAGGCAGCTAACCTCCTCCTGTACGTGTGAATATAGCGATACCTGTCCCGTTCCAATGTTATGTCCACATTATCTTGGCGCCCACCCTACTGGCGTAGAGGCTACTCCACTACCGCGAAGGTTTATGGCAGAGGGTCGCCTCCACAACCGCGAAGTTTTCTGCACGGAATTTCGAAAAATAGATGTTCACCATTCCCAGAACATGCCAACTACTGCTGGTGCCGTGGCAAAGTAAGATAATGCATCGTATGGAAACCTCTGGGCGCATGCACACTTCGACCGACGGCCGTGGCAGGGGAAACAAGAGTAGTGGCACATTGAACATGGCACTCAATATGATAGAACTTACACCCATATCGCCGGTTCTGCTGAAGCATAAACGGCACGACCTGCCGTACCCTACCTACTGCTTTGACACTGCACGAGAGGGCATAACGGTAGGCTTAAGGCTCACAGATGTAGGTGGTGTGTAGCCTTAGTCTCCACGAATAAGTAGGTAGAGGTCGGGTACGATCAAACTGCTAGTTTAACCTTAAAGCTTGATACAACGTGCGCAAAAAGAGCGACGAAAGACGTGCCGGTGGCTACTTCGTGTCAGTGTTGCTCATCTGAATCGGGATTTCCTCCCTATCTTTTCCAATGAAAAACGCCGGCGTTTGCGTTCACACCAATGGGCCCTTGCTCTGCGTTGCCGTTCGGGACTCACCCATCGTGCACGCTTGCTCCCCCCCCCCTCGCCCCACCTCCACACCTGGGACGACTGGCGTGGCTCGGCTGAGAGCTACGGCACCGTGGAGTGTTCCACCCAGGAAGTTCATCCGGCGGCGAGGCGAGTTCCCTCTGCCCCATCTCCGTCGCACATAGCTCACTCGCCGCACGGGGCAGGTGTGGTGGCCTTTCCTGCCCGCCATCACCAGCACCTTTGCCATTGGCGTTTTCACCACGGCGTGTGGTCTTGGCATGGGGTTGAGCGTACAACTGTAATCACCGTCAGCCGGCGGGTATGCTCCTTGCACCGATTTCCATGCGCGACTATTGTTTACTACTACTGCTTGCTTTATAGTCTTCCGTCAGCGAAATGACTCCCTCAGCAAGCAACGACTATGTTGGTCCTCCTGCTCCCTCTCCGCCGTTGCCGTCGCTGCAAGGGCATCGCTTTCAGCTGCAGGCAAGACAATCGCACGACAAATACCACGTGTTTCTTGTCAGTATGCGACACCCCTTTATTTAGCATATCATTTTATTTTTGGGGGGGCTAGGTTATATTTCTTTTCATGTGAGGCAGGGTATGTCCTACTCCACTTCCGTGTCACATTCTTATCTTTGTCCAAATCTCGAGCCTGAAACTATCAACTCCTGTCAAGTACTGCACGAAGTTGCTTTCTCTGGTCTCAGCTAGAGTTGCAGCCCGGCCTAAATATTTGGAACCGGGTACCCGACCGGTTTTGGGGGGCAGTTGAGGCGGAACCGGAACCGGGTACCCGGGTCCCGGCTGACACGGATACCCGGGTTACCATACACTATTTGCTCCCCTTTTTGCGTTTGAGCGGCGGCGGATGAGATGGACACGGGTATCTGGGTACCCGGGTACCCGAGTACCCGGGTTACCATACACCATTTGCTCCCCTTTTAGCGTTTGAACGGCGGCGTGGTAAGGCGGACACGGGTACCCGGGTTTCCATCCACTATTTGCTCCCCGTGTAGCTTTGGAGCGGCGGCGTGGTAGGCAAGGCAGGTAATGTTAGGGGAATTCTCTATAATCGGTCTGTTGTCTGCACGGGCGAGAGGCGAGAGTATAGAGGTACAGCCGCTGGAGTGTAAATAAACCTAAGGGTCATTCTTATCGGAGAGTTTTTTTTCCGAATTTTCGACATTTTGTTTCGAGCAATTTTTTCATCTTCCATATTCATTCTCCAGTTTTTTTTCCAAATAAATATTGGAATGTTCACGAACTTGATATGGTCACAAAACTAACCCTAACCCTAGGGTTCATTCTCATCAGCATTCTGTGTGTGTTCTTCACATTAAACAATATTTCTACCCGTTGACATCGTATCTCTGTGCGGGGCGTAGTTTTGTGACCACAGACTTGTCATATCTCTATATAGGATTGAAGACCCGGCACGGACACTGGGTGTTTGTGTGTGTTCTTCACATACATTTAATCGTTATTTCTACACGTCGACAACCAGCACAACCACAGTGTCCGTGCCGATTCTTCAATCCTAGAAGAGATACCTGGTACAAGTTATGTGGTCACAAAGTTACGCCACAGCAGAGAAACTACGTAGCCGCGTACCTGGTACGCAGTAAGCACAGTTCAGTGAGTAACGCAAAGCCATGTCATCATACTGGATTCAACAGGCACGAGAAACACATTCTATGAAGTAGAGAATCGAGAGGAAACAAAGAAAAAAAAAACAAAGAAGCCAAATGTGCGCTGGGTGTCGACGGGTGGAAAGAACAGCAGTTCAATTCGAAGAGCACACACACCCGACGGCATCCAACACAACCAGTGTCCGTGCCGATTCTTCAATCCTAGCGGTGTACTCCATTGTTACGTTAGTTAGCCTTAACCCATTTAGTACTTCAGTCCCGAATGGGCGACAAACCACTTGGCAATAATAATAGAATGGTTGGTCCCCCAATGGGAACAAACTGCAGTACTAATGGGGTTAACCCTTTTAGAACCGCAGTCCCGTTTTGGGGACAAGCCAGTCAAATCCCAAGTGCTTTGTCCCCGAAACGGGACTGCGGTTCTAAAAGGGTTTAGCAGCACCGTACAGGTAGCATCAAGGTGTGGAGCCTTAATAATAAGCTGCTATAATATTAACATCATAATTCTTTATAGCAGTGATTTGTAGTGGCGCACTGGGGTGGAACCCGTTGAGTTTTTCCAGCCCTGTTCTTTCCTCCCATTGTGTTGTCGGTCTATTATTATACATATATACTATACCCACCTGGTACGTATGTGACAACAAACAGCGGCAGCAGCAGCCGTGGTAGTGCTGTGAGAGTGGCAAGCCTAGCTAGGGTAACAATATAGCTGTACCCTCTGTGCCGATCGAGTAATGATATCGGCTGCCCCCTCTATCGTTCCCGCAAAAATGCTGGGCCTAGGTGGGACTCGAGACTAACCAGTCGCATTTTGCGGGGTATTGTCGGTTGACGCTGCAAATAGTGTCAGCAGCACCGGTACTACTCTCTGGCGGATGCCGGCACCACTAGGGGACCACTACCGGTTCTCCTGTGTCGTTGTATTTTCATGGCCGCATCAACAAGGCAAGTAAAATACCCCGCCAAAAATGTTTTTTCAATATATTATTACTTTCGTAGGAACAACTACTTCCTGCTGTTGTATTATTTTATATATAATAATATATGTCAAATTATGAAAGGCTCTCAGAACTGTTTTTTTGTTCGCCGAAAACCCGCGATTTACTTGACGGGACTGTCGAAACGTCAAAATACCGGTGGTGTGTAGACTCCTCAGGATGTAGAGCCTGGTATCAGTATAGATAGGGCTACCCTATATATATACCCCCTATACGATATGATATTTCCATAGTACTTACCTGGTAGTCATGTTTTTTTTCCCCGGAACATGCGAAATATATCATATCGTATTACATCGCTAAAAATATAGGGGTTTTCAGTACGATATGACTAAAACGTGATATATATGATATTTGGTATATGATACATACGCCCGCTATGAAGCGATATATCGGCCTATATAAGGTGATATAAGATGATATATCGGCCTATATGAGGTGAAATACGTGATCTAGCTATACTATCCGATATGTGGCATAATATGTGGACTTTTTTTGCTGTCTTGACGATATCTCTTGCATCTTTCGGGCGTACATGTTGGGCGGAATATTCGTGCAGTATATATATATACCTGGTACGTAGATACGAGTACGAATACGAAGCGTGACACACACAACAAGGGAACGCACCAGGGGTCTGTGCCCGCTGCTGTCTTCCTGTCGTGCGGTTTTGATCCGCGATGAGCGAGTCGAATGCGCCATCGCCTGCGGCCACAAGCGAGCCACAGCTACAGCACGGAGTCGCCTTCGACATCGATATATATATATATATATATATATATATATATATATATATATATATGCCTACCTTGTACCTGGTACAAATACTACCACCGGCGGAGAGTGTACACAATGTTGTGGTCATCGCAATACACAAACTAACCGTTGTCTGCATTATTACACCAAACATCTACAAGGCATATAACCTCGCGGAGAAGGGTTGTTGTATCATAATTCATGCATTTTGTGTATCGGGTCGTACGTAGCGGGCACAATTAATTCGCCAAGTACCGAGCAAGTGCTCTGCCATCAGTGTGGCACATGTCAGACCCCAATCATGAGCAAGTAAGTACCGATGTGAAACGGCGGTGACGCACATATATATAGGAGGCAATACCTCAAGAAAGCACGACATATAGGGCAGATACAATGAAGTATATCACAATATACTACCAGGTATATACTATATGATGTAAAACATTATTTGCATACCAGGTATGATATATCACAATATATATATATGGTGCATGGGTTTCCTTTTGTTTCCGAGGTTTTCTTCTTTCGGGAAAGTTATGAGTGATCCATGTTGAAGATCATGCTGCACATTGTCGGATGGCAAGAGAAATAATAATATATATGTTATATATCACACGATATATGTCATGATATCTCATATACCCTGCATATATATATCACATTGTAGCGATATACCGAAAAATCCCCGTGATATGGACATGACTAAGAAATATCGACTTTTATGACTAGACATGTTTTTTGGGGGGGTATATAATAAATTTAATAGATAGATATTATATACCCCCCCGAGTTATAGGTGATAGATACGAGGCTCTTCTATCAGGATGCGAGTAGGTTTAGCAGTCTGGGAGAAGGGATCTTTAGGGGTGTTTTTCACTTGAAAAATGTGTAGCGTGGTCTGCACTTCGGAATCGTCGTCCGCATCTATATATATTTGAGAAAGTTCCTGGTTCGATGCAAACTCGGCGTAGCCTCGTTTATGGCGAGTTTTGGCCCGTTTCGGCTGCGGTTTGGGATCAGGGTTTGGGTTAGGGTTAGGGTTAGGGTTAGAGTCAGGGGTTGGGTTGGGTCTCCGCCCGTGCCTTGATCCTAACATGAACCAAAACATCCGAACAGCCTACCAACCTAAAGATCCCTTCTCCCAGATTGTTAAAGGTCCTAGATACTCCCCTCAGGTTATAGATTCTTGTCAATGAGCAGTTTCCGCTTCTTCTCCAGAGCAGAGTGCCGTCGTTGTTGGACTGCTTGTCAATATTGCCAGTTCTGGGGCATCCTGGTTTTTCATCACAACTCTTCAAATATCCACTACTTCTGGCCCCAGTTAGTTCTGACAAACAGCCCAATATTTGTTTACTTAGCAGCTTATTTTGTGACCCTCCAGAGAAAACCGATTGACTACCCCACCCAACAAAAAACCATTATAAATAGTCGTGATAGGACTCTGAAAAAACGGGAAATTGTTCCTGAGAACTACCGGAAACCTCCGGGGAGCATTCTGAGGAGTCTGCCGGTGTTTTTGGCTGTCCCGCCAAATGAAGCGGAATATAAACTGATCGAACCGGTACACGAACACTTGAGAACTAAATAAAAAGGGTGGGCAGGGGTTTCCTCTCGCTCTCCGAGGCGCGAAAAAAAAAAACAACAACAACAACAAAGGAATATAAACTCAGTCACACCTGGCTACAGTGTTTTTTTTGTTTGTTTTTTTTCTCTCTTTCGATTTGTCTACTTTGTTTTTTTGTTTTCTCTTTGATTGTTTCTTTTCGTTTCCCTGTTTGATAGATTGTGTATGTCATGCCTGTCGTATATAGTTGTTGTTGTTCTCACATTAACTCACAATACAATGCAGTCCGTAGTCGCAGGAATGAGGACAGGCCCCAATAACTCTGGAGTGAGTGGAAGAAATACCTCTCGGTAGTAAAACAGAGGCAAAAACAAAAACCAAACATACGCACTCCATCCACCACTGCGGACACCAGGGAAGCAAAAAGGAGCAGACAAAAACCTAAAAATAAGATGAAGCGAAAAAATAAAAATAAAAAACAGAAGCAGATCGCAAAACGCAAAAAAGGCAAAACGGACCATACTAACAAAAAGACACAAAGAGGTACAAACGGGAATGAAAGAAAGATGAAAAAAAGAGGAGACAAAAAAGCGATAATCACGGGCGGGGGGGAAAGAAAAATACGAAAGGCAGGCACTGGAGCATACAGGCACGCAAAGTTGCCCATGTGGCACCATGCTTGTTACTTGGGTCCGAAAGAAGGGTAATAGGTAAATCATGAATGGTGCTGTCGGCCCAGTTGACGGGGCTCTCAGAATGAAGGCAGGCGGCCTAGACCGGCCTGTTAGTTCATGTGTATTATCGTGCACGTTGAGGAGAAGAAGAAGTAGTTCTTGAAGTAGTTGTGGAAGTCGAAGGGGAAGCAGCGCGAGCCCATACCAACACGAAAAGGGAACCACCTTGGTCAAATGAAACCGTAACTCAAAGCCAAGTTCCCACACGTATCTCCCAATATTCCCGCATTGTCCCGCCAGATCTCCGTACCAGATCCAAATCTCCGTACCAAATCTCCGAATAACTATTACTGCTGTCACAAGGATAGTGATGTCATGAGTACATCTTTCAAAGGGAGTGCATCATGGCGATGATGGCCATAACCAGGCTTCAGTCTGTTGGGCAGACCGCCGCCCCCCCCCGCCCCCCCCATTCCCCCTCGTCCCCCTTTCGCCCCGCCCTTCTTCCCTGTCATTCTGCGCACTCGCGTTAGCGTCAACGGCTGTGATCGTGGTTGCGGCTATTCTATGCCGTTCTGCCGATACCGAATGCCTCCTTCTCATCTATCTGTATGCAATTTCCGCATGAGGGCCTCCGCCCCTTTCTCGACCCGTTGGGACCATCTGCCGGCTTTCTGTGCTGCCTCGCGCCACCTTTCGAGCTTGATGCCGAACTCTTTGAGGTCCTCCTCAAGGTACCCCATCCAGTCCCACTCCTGTCCTCCGGAGTAACCCTTACCCCCAACCATCTCCCCAAACATCACCCTCTTCGGCAGACGCTCCTCTCCCATGCGTGTCACAAAGCCCGCAAACAAGAGCCTACATCTGCGTACCGTCGTCTCAACGCTCTCAGATTTTGTCCTGAGAAGCGCGCTAGCATAGGATAGTGAGAACAACAACAACAAGATAGTGGTTATCGCGCTTTCGTTTTCGCCAGCCGATGCATCGGAGGAGCATCTTGTGGAGGGCCTCCCCTAGCCTACCGTAATCAGTCTTGCTTGGGCTCCAAGTAACGCAACCGTAGCATGATGACATACATACATGGCATTGCATTGCCCACTGCAGTGCATACTGTATACGTGGCAACGTAGTATCTCTGCGGCGTAGCTTTGTGACCACATAACTTGTATCTTTTCTAGGATTAAAGAATCGGCACGGACACTGGTTGTGTTGGATGTCGACGGGTAGAAAGAACGGTTTAATGTGAAGAACACACACACAGTTCCCGGAGCCCAGAAATAATTTCCCTCAATTTTTTATTTAAATTAAATTAATAATGTTTAAATATGTACGTACAGCAGTACTTGTAGTAGTAGTAAAAACACCCGTGTACATGTACATTCGCATGGCATACGTAGCCTTCGGTATCTTCGTTTTTATGCACTTTGACAGCAGCTGTCAGGTACCGGGGGCACTAACTTTAGGAGCTCCCCCCGCCTGCCCGTCCTTTTGAAACTTAAAACTTAAAACTGACTGTAGTCTGCAGTCTCGTGTATATATTACGGGGCGGACCATAGTAAATACGACCTACATGGCATTTTCTTGCCCACTCACTGCCGCCGTGCTCACTGCATGTATGTACCAGGTAGGTACGGCGTGGCTACGTAGTATCTCTGTGGAGTAGTTTTGTGACCACAGAACTTGTATCTCTTCTATTAAAAGGATTGAAGAATTGGCACAAACACTGGTTGTGCTGGATGTCGACGGGTAGAAAGAACGGCTTAATGTGAAGGACACACACACGGTACAGACAAAATCTCGATATTCACGTAATTTTACAAACAAAATTTGGTCTTATTTTTACTGGGGTTCCCCGTAATATGTCTGTGGTACGAATTTGACTGGTTTGCCCGCAGAACTGGACTACACAACACTCCTCGGAGGGTTTCATCTCGGGGAAATCTCTTGGAAAAAGCTTCATATCGGAGATACCCCGCCGTGATCAAGTACACGGAGATCACGTCGTTTACGATCGAGTGTGCCTGCCCCCACCACATATCAGTACAACTACTCCAGCGCTCACACCACTCACTACTAGCTGTACGAGCACCAGCAGCCGGGGTCACTCTTGCTGTGGGTAAATTGAATCAATCAGCACGACTATGATTCCTGTTTGTAAGTCAAGCTGGTTTCTCGTGGCTGTTTTTGCGTCACTCCTGATCACCTTCAAGGCTGAAGGTGAGCGAGGAGGGTGGAACACCATGCATGCTGCAGCTGCAGTTGCAATCTCCAATGACATAGATTTCGGGGGCAAACAACTCGGAATTACTAGCGCGGGATCAGTTTTCAAAGGCCGTTGAGTTCCATTTTTCGTGTATCTTCCTCGCACCTCTACAATACAAGGTATCCCCCGGGGAGCTCTAATCGTACCAGGGATAATACGATATGATGCTTACACCCAGTGAATACGATATTAAAAAATATATGTATATGACGCTTACACCCAGTTAAGTTTTCAAAGACAACAAGAGTACAAGTAATAATAAGCACCTTAAACCAACAAATTCGTGTTGTGATCACGTATCAAACTACGCAGATCACATATTTTTGCAATTAATTGTGGATGTTGAGTACTGGCGCAGCCCCTGTGCTGTATAGTTCAATGGAGAGGAGGGAAATTGTACGTACTCGTACTGCAAACGTGCGCAAGGCTCTGCAGATTTTTGCACCTGCATTCAAAACGGTGGTACGTGACCGGAAGGGGTTGTTGTAGATATGCATAGCCAACATGCAGCCAATGGGACCCGGGTGTCACGTGGACCTCCGGTGGCTCCTGCGGAGAGCCGAATACATTTATGTCTGCACGTTGAGGGTGGAGGCAGGGTGCCGAATGGGTTGAGCTTACTGCGGGGTGGAAATACCAAAACCAAATGAGAACAGGGCGCCAGGGAGTGAAAACATATAAATGCAATCTAATTCGAAGGCGCGCACAACTCGAGAGCAACGAGCGAGAGCGCCAGAGGTCATTTTGGTTCGCATGTATGTGGAAGTAGTACATACAAAAACACGTTCGCTCATCAAATTGTGTCCTGCCACAAACGGTTACGGATATTATACCAGGTACGGATTTTGCCGACTGAGTAGTTGATACTCAATCTCCCAATTTAATTGCGTGATACATCGGGTGCGCTATTGAAAAGTCTGCGTTTAATTTCCTTATTATTATACTTGCGACGCTTAATTGATGCAAGGCTGCTGCACAGCTGTAATTCCACCTACCCGCGTTTTGAGAGCATTGTACTTGGATGTATGTGGAGACCATGTTTGCATTACGGAAGGGAATGAAAGCGAGGATCACCGAATGCACCAAATTCATATGTACCACGTACAAGGTTCCCCTTCGGGATATATATGGTTGACTTGGAATACCGGGGGGTCTCAAGTAAAAAGGCGGGAACACTGGCGTCCGTACTCTTGTGCCTAGGGGCCGGCTTGAGGCACGCCGCTGTTTTACCGCGCTGCTGTTGTTGTGTCACTCCTGTGCTGCTGCTGCTGCTTGCTGCTGCTGCTGCTGCTGCTGCTGCTGCTGCTGCTGCTGCTGCTGCTGCTGCTGCTGCTGCTGCCGGTGTTAGAGGGATTGTATTCTACGTGCCGCGCGTGTTTTTGAGGTCCAGAGGAAATGTGTGAGCTCCTTAGGATGACAGACATACTTGCATGCACATACACATGTACACACAAGCAAGCACCGCCCACGGCAGTATCCAAACGAAATTTTTGAACTGCGAATAGTCGTGGGGTTGTGGCTGCTGCAAAGTAAGGAGTTCCGAGAAGGCGTTACCAGATACCAGGTATTCAACACCACAAACAGCGGAGCTACCAGAGTTGCCAACAAAAACATATTTCAATCAGGTTGCGATATCATATTTTGTGGGAGCGGGGGGTGAAAAGTAGCAGAGTGCCGCGGACTCGTCTGAGAAGCTGAGCTGTTGGCGAGGAGAAGCCGTCTTGCTTGGGAAAGAGGCACTTTGTATGTACAGGATGAGCCATTTATATTGCCTGGGACGATTGAAGTAATGAATTGGTGAAACCCATCTTGAGTAACCACAGAAATATGTCCCTGGAAGCTTCGAGCCAATAACAGGTACTCTCGAAGGCCAGTCAGACGGAGGGCGAGAGAGTCTTTTCCAGAGTGCAACACTTTGTGGCTAAACAGGCATACACAACTATGTACCTGGTACCTCGTTTTTTTGTCGTTTGCCCTCGAAAATAAGTCTTGATGCTCTGTTGTTGTTGCTGCTGATACCATCCAGGATTCAACGCGTGCGTGCAGAAGGAGGAACAGGACTCACTCGTACCTGCTGACACCTGCACGCCTTATGCGGATGGAATCATGTGAGAGAGGTGTTGTGTATCATGCCAACTACCAGGTACCCTAGTATATGTTTTTATCGGTCGCCCGGGTGGTCTACTGATGTCATGTTTGCGACTTTTTGTACGGAGTATTAGTTCTCAAACGACACCTACTTACTACTATTACTGTGTCGAGAGCGCCTATCACAGCGTGAGTAGACACAACTCGACGCGTGTCCATCAGAGAAGACTACTGAACTCTTTTCGCAGATATGATTGCAAGGCTGATACCGTAGTGGGGAGCGGGGAGGGGGGAAGCCTACTATTACGGCGGGGCATTGTTAACAGGACCAAATATTGTCAGTAAAAATGGTGAAACATATAGGTGTTTATGTGTACGATAGGTAGGTCCTGTTAGCTATGGTCCCCCGTAATAATAGGTGAACCCAGATCTGAGTCACGACAAGGAGGGAGCAGGAGCAAGAACAGGGCAAAGGACATAAAAGGGAAGGGCAACGAAACGTACGCGAAAGCGAATTTTTTTCTATGTTTAGACCAGAATACTAGCTGTGTTATAGGTGTTTGTAACTCAGGTGGGCGGTACACTCACTTGGACAACGTGGGCATGGAGAAATTCTTGTCGAGACACTGAACAATGTAGCACACCACATATCGAGTGAACGTGCATATCACTCCGCCGGGGATGACGTTTGGCGTTTTAAAGACCTTATCACCCAGAGTCGTATACTCCAGGGTGTGATATACGACATACGACTGGTGCTACGGTAGAGGGGGCGCCGCCATTATCACTACCGCGTTAGCGCCACTCAGGCTAATGACTTTGTACATCGCCCCAAAATGGACCCTAGAATATCATGTGGTCGTACTGTTACACATCTCCATGGCGGTTCATTCCGAGAAAAATAAAAAACATCTTGAACCCCAGGAATGTAGGTATTCACTCCGCCGCGTGTCTCGTCGAGTCAAAACAGTTAAGAGCGACCTCTTACCGTAGCGCCAGTCGTACCCCGGTGGTATATATATAGGGTCGCCGAGTATTTTAGAAAAGTACCCCCGGGGTGGAAAAAAATCGAGGGTGTGAAAAAACGGGTGTGATAACAGGGGTTGCAAAGGAGTTGTGCTGCCACATTCCAAGCAGGACCTTAGGTCCTTTTTTTGCTGAACAGGGTGTGATAGCAGTGAATGATTCACACTACACATGAACATGAGACACATCAGTGCACACCCAGCTCTGAGCTAGCTCTTTTCGGGGTATATCAACCCATATCTGCGAATGCTACAGGATGCCATTGAGCTGGTGTCGGGAAGGGTACAGAGAAGGGTGACGAGGGCGATGCTCGAAGGGAGCTCTCAAGAAAGCAAAGCCGATGTCGCGAATATGGAGCTCGAAGGATCCGATACGGAGGCCCTCTAGAAACCAAGTTACTTGCTGGTCTCCTGGTCTCATGCGTTCGTTTCGATGTATATATAAGCTATCAGGTACAACGGGGAGAAAGAACGGTTTATTGTGAAAAACGCACTCACAAGTCAATAAGTACATGTTTTAACCCTTTAAGAACCGCAGTCCCACTTCTTATATGTGGGGACAAACCATTCAAATTTCAAGTAGTTTGTCTCCAAAACGGGACTGCGGTTCTACTGTAGGTACATTACTTATCTACATATACCTGGTATATATATATATCATATATGCACAGGGTATGTTAACCAAGCGGGGACTCGTACCACAGACAGCAGGAACTACAGCAGTAAAAAATACTATTATTGTAAGCGCAGCGCAACAAACGCGAACACAACGATACCCCCCGGTGGCCTGGGGCCCACCAGCGGGAAAACTGCGCGTACGTGCAAGGCTGCAACAACAGCAGTACTGTAGTACGCATTGAAATAGATGAACTGCGCGTACGTGCAAGCCTACAACAGTAGTACGTACCAGGTATTATGTTTGATTTGCGTTTCTAAAATATTACGGGGGAGGGCATACGGTACAACACAGAAAAACCTCGATATTTTCATTTTTTTACTAGCAATACGTATTTATTTGGTCTTATTTTCTATGGTCCCCCGTAATAGCAGGCGTACCATGACGTGAGCGTTTGATAATGAATACCAGTAACAACATGTTTGCCTGGTTTGAGCTACAACAGTATAAATATTTATATATATATATATATATATGTGGGTTCCAGGTTCTCGACCAGGCCGTCCCATGGGTATTGTACCGCGGAGGTCCCACCATTCGCCGAGGTCGTGGATATCCGTATCTTATTGTACGACTGTGGTCACCCATATATATTCCTGGACTATTTGTTGTTGTCAGCAGAGATGTCGTCAGCAGTGGCATTGTCCCGTGACAAGTAGTCACTGCAGATTGGAATGCAAGGCCCGTGCCTTGCACATACACTCTTCCTCTCCATCATCGTTGATGGTTGTTTCGTGGGATCGTCCGTACCGATCCTATACCAAAACCTGGCGTGTCCTACACGCTACCCTCTTAACTTAAGAAAGGGAAGTACGTGCCATAGATGTCGAGTCGAACCTGGGGGCCCTCCCCACATTTGGCGTCGACGGCAGGATATATATATGCGTATGATATATACGTGAATGTTATTTTCGTCAGCTCGATCGTTCCGTGGGTGAGCTGCGAGACCTACAGGAGGAGAGCTGTTGGCCGGGTGTGAGATACGATTAAATAGCTCTTGTAATCTACACCGTTGCCGGGTGTGAAGTATGGAAGGCAGATGATGCTCCAGTTTATGATCTGTATTGTAATGTGTAGAATGGTTTTTGTTTTGTAGGGTGGCTCGTCGGTGAGCTCTGCTGCAAGAGAAATTGAGAAGGAACAGGTTAGGCGCAACAATCAGGTGATCGAGGGTTGAGTCACGTCACCGGTCGCCAAGATCGAAGAAGGAATTTTCCGACTACAAAGGGCCCCACTTTCACGTGGGGTCTGCACCTCCTCTACCTCCAAATTTCTGGTCTCCATATCATGTGCTGTGGTACTCCCGAACAACCAAATTGTGGCTGCTGCGTGTGTGTTTGTTCACGTCATGGTATCACTCAGAACAACATATTCGCCTGATTGAGAGCGAAGTATCTGATTGAGAGCGAGAGCCAAATAAATTGAAATTTCGGGTCCAGACGCCTCTTGTCTTGCCATTTCTTGGTAAGTAGGGGACGGGCTATTCCAAGAAGCGGCGCAAATTGAAGGTCTCGTCAGCAGCGTCGCGAGCATATATATGCGTGTCATCGTCATCGGATGCTGCAGCTAGGAGCTAGACAAGTAACTGTTGCTAGATTTCCCCAGATTGGCTATTCCTGCCTCAAACTGTTTCGTCTCGGGCGGTGGGCTCTACTGTAGCTTCTGCTCCCGGCTGTAGCTCCACAACGAGAGACTCCCACACGATGACCAGGGTAGCGGCTTGAAGCTACGGGCTAGCCCTTCAATTCAAGCTACACAGCAAGCTCCACCTCTCAGCGGTAGTCCGGCTACAGCGTATCGCGCAATCTCGCTCTCAAGCAGATACTACGCTCTCAATCAGGCGAATATGTTGTTCCAGGTGATATCGTGAGGTTGGCTTTGTCATACCGCCACTGGTTTAGGAGCCATGACGCAGGGGCGGCGGCATACCACGTGCCAGGGTGATGAACCAGGTGGTCGTTTGTGGATTTTGTAAATATTATCACTCAGGTATTATTACAAGTGGGTATGCGCCAGGGGTGTGATATACTACGTCCTAGATTATAATACATTAACGGAATCCCCGCATAGGCGTGTGTGCGTTGCTCCTGAGTTAGATCGGGTATCCCGCCGTAGAGGTAAGCACTTTGGCCGGTGTCAAACCGAATGGTTCTCGTTCAAAATTCAGT
Organism: Nereocystis luetkeana; assembly: GCA_031213475.1. Lineage (NCBI taxonomy): Eukaryota > Phaeophyceae > Laminariales > Laminariaceae > Nereocystis > Nereocystis luetkeana. The sequence goes on from JARUPZ010000014.1 coordinate 10,829,633, forward strand.
TGTTCCCAGAAGAACTTACGAAAATATATATTATGACTCAAGGCGAGTGTAGACTATCGGTCTTGTGCAGCAAGACAGGATGCTGAGGAGGAGAAAAGAAGAGTAGTGAAGAGAAGTGGACGAGTGCACGTGTGCGTGGTGGATGGATCGCGGAGCTCACGGGTCGCAAGACACCCAGTATGCAGTGAAACCTGAAACTCAAACAACCTCGGCTGAACTCGAACCCCTGGTTTAGGGGTGCCGCCACATACATATAGACCCGCGAGATCACTGATAGATAGCTGATCCAACGGGGTTACACGTCATACAACTGGATTGACATGGAACAGGCGTGGGACATACCGCACGTACGTTTTGTGCTGCCGTGGCACCTTGTATTGCTGCTGTGGTCTACTCGCTACAGGTGACACCGGTACCAATCAGCGACTCGATATAGACTACTGGTAGCATAGCTATCTTTACTACGGTCCCCGGATGAAGGTGGCATACTCAAAATTGCTGCATTCAACTATCGAATAGGATTACCCAATAATTAGGCTATTATTGTGTGCTTATTTTGCTAAATTCTTACATGTAAGGATCATAACCTACTCCGGTGCCAGGGATCATAACCTACTCCGGTGCCAGGGATCATAACCTACTCCGGTACCAAATATATCGTTTCGAAATTTCCACTCTCGTTACGTGCCTGGTATATTTATCTATACTACTACAGTAGTACTTGTCTGCATATTGTGCGTGTGCATCCATTGCTATGTCGCTAGAAAAAGCAAGTTACTCCTTTGCGGCGTTGCATCGACATCATCAACCGTTCCCGTTTCGCTTATAATCGGTGACGAATATTTGTACAGCAAATGGAACTACAAGCATAATTTGGCAACATACAAGGAGTACTACTGCTGTGACAAGTTTAAAACGTGGACCAGTGCGCAAACAACAAAACATCAAGCAGACCTTGACACCCGCGCGGGTCTCACCATACATATACCAGAGACATACTCGGCACGATGTTACTTCGCATACGAACTACTCCGCGCGGTTTCTGGCAGTAGTAGTGTTTTGTTCGTGGAAGGATACCATGTGTTAATTATCTAACTTTTTGCTTCTGAAACACATTATACTCTGCCATGAGGTTGTACCGCCCAAAGGGGGGTTTAACAGTCGAAAACAGGTTTATGTTGGAGAGAGTCAAAACGCATTACTGCATAAATCTCACAACTCATCTCTAGGATGGACAATGTTTCAACCATTAGTTTGTAAACCATGAAACTAACAACTTATCATAGAAGCCTACAACGTTTTTCCTGGCACCCCGCACAAAGAAGACACGCTGTGCCTCTACTAACTAGTACGAAGTCAATCTTACGAATAAATAGACTACCAGCTAAACACGTGTCTGCCGCCCTCCCATACAAAAAAGACGTGTGGTGCTACGTACTACGAGACCAATAAATATTGTTGTTATGTAGATGCGACCCCGGGATGCAGATGTCTCTTCCAGTGATTCAGATGATGTCCAGCGACCCCAGCAGTGATGATCCAGCAGCCCTAAAGCGATACAGGTGATGTCCAGTGTCCCCAGAAGCTGTGTATATGCGGCGCTAAAAGATTAAGGTGTCCAGCGACCCCAGAAGCGATGATCCAGCAGCCCTAAATGATCGATGATTCCAGAAGATGCTCTCCCCCGGCAACCCAATATATTGATGATACTGTGGCCCGATCTCGAAACTTTCGGCGACCCCATGATTCTGCTGTTAGTGCTGCGACTCCGGAGTCTCCGGCAATCCGATCGACCAGTGCTCTAGCGATTCAGAAAGTTGTCTTTTCGGCAATCCCAAGAACGTTGGTTTGTAGCGATCCCGCGAAACGTTTTCCCGGGAACCCCGCATGACCCTTAACATGGCTGATGGTTCCTGTTGTATTTTCACTTGATAAAATAAGAAGCCCCTGTCAGAGCCGTCGTCAAATTTGACAACCGTCTTATTGTCGGTGTTATCCGGGCGGATTTAGGCTCCCACTGCAGCAGCCGTGTGTGTACTACTCGCCTGTGGGCGCGGAGTCCCTTGCGCGTAGCACTAGGCGTCGTTGTGCGTGGTAATCTTGTGCACCGAGTATAATTTCCGCATAGCACTGCCTCCTGATCCAGAGTCTTCAGGCCGACCGGCTCGTTGCCTTTCCCGTGGGCCTTAGCAGGCAAAATGGTCTATCGTGCCGCAGATATGGCAGGTAATACCACTGGGATCAGTTGATGTTAATATTGCTGTCATAGCCGTGCCACTGCCACAAGTCAGTCCCGTTTTGTTCCTCGACAGCGCGTTCAGGTAAAGGTGACGTGATACAGACTGAAACTTGATATCGGAGTCTGGAGCCTTCTAGGGCATCAGCTTGACGTCCCGGTACTCCTCCGTGAGACCTTGGAGAACGATGTCGGTGAAGTGCCTGTCCGTGATAGATTCCTCCACCTCGGTCAGTAGGTTGTGCAGTGGCGTGAGCTCGTTGATGCTGTTGTTGGGGTCTTGCCCACACGTCGAGCTCGTCGCCGCGATCGCCTCTTGTGTGGCGCATATCGTCTTGTTGGTGATCTTCAGGCAGTTTGACTCCAGCTGCTTGACGGCCTTTGATCCGTTGCCGCGAGTTCCCCGTGCGCCCTCTGCGTGCTTCGTCACCAGAAGCGACGCCTGTCTCTCGGTGATTAGGTAGAGGATAGCAAACATATCCTGGTTGCATCTGTACGCGGCTTGGCGTTGCTCGAGAGACTCTCGCAATGGAGCTACCGTCCTCGTTTGCGTGATTGATGCTGGGCCTGGCTTGCCCCTTCAGTATAAAAAAAAAAACAAGACGAGCGATGCTCAGAGTGAAGCAGGCTGTTTTGTACCAGTCATCAAACTGGTTGGGGTTCGTCCCACTCTGAATGGTTTTAAACCTCCTCTGCGCTTGAAAGGCTGGCATTCACATTGAAATCGCCCATGCTGCAGCAGAGTCGAAATTTCTCTCGTACGTAGCGTCAGCAGCAGCGAAGTATCCGCTCTCGATCACACGCAATCGGGTTCGTACCCGACGAGCAGCTACAGTAACATTAGTAGTCACAAAAACCAGCACGTCACGTACGCACGAACGCAATCGACTGTGATGTGTCGCGACAGGGCCGAACCTACTCGTACTCCAAAACAATTATCGCCCCGCCACTTACTTCAACGGAGCGTTTCAACCGTTTCGAAAAATTACAGCCGTATACTCATACTGACAGTCCAGAGTTCACCAAAGTGCGCAGCAGTACGAGTAGTATTCTCGTGTTTAGCAGCAACAGCTCCAGATGGCGATGATCGTGGTAGCTGTGAGCAGGTTTTTTAATCAGCAGGCAGCTGCTAGCTCTCGATTGCGATGACCGTGGCAGCTATACATTGTTTCTTGCTGTTGTCTGTTGTCCTTCTTCGTACAACAGCTCGAAATGGTGATGATCGTCGCAGCTCTGTGTTAGAAGTAGCAGAAGTCCGGCCTCAGTCGTTGTCGTTTCACAATGCTGCTGACGGCTACCGGTTCTGCAGTGTAAACGGGAACCGAAGGCTCATACCTTATCGGCGGAATCCCCGCACAGGCGTTAGTGCGCGGCTCCTGCGCTAGAATAAGCAGCCCGCCGCAGTTGTAAGCACCCTAGCCGGTGGTGGACCCAACGATTGTTGTTGAGACGTCAGCTCTCAAAAAATATATGAAAGAAAGTATGGGGCTGAAGTTCAGCGTTGGTTATCGGTCTTGCCCAGCAGGACAGGATGATGAGGAGAAGAGAAGAGAAGTGAAGAGAAGTGGACGAGTGTGCGTGTGCGCGGTCGATCGATGACGAAGCTCTCAAGCCTCAAGACCCCCAGCCAGCATGCGGTGAAAACTCAAACTCGAACAAACTACCTCGGTTTGAACTTAAAACGGTATTTCGCGGTTCTGACGCATACATATACCCGGAGTAACTGATCCAAGGGAGTCCCACCGCATCCAATAGAATCGGCACTGGGCATTCCGCACTGGAATGCTGAACCCTATGCGCGATAAAAAATGAAGGCACGTACCGGGGGGGAGAAGGGTAGACACCTGTGACCCCGGCCTGTCCAGAAGCTCGTTGAGGGTAAAAACTCCTACGAGTTAGGCTGGAAAGTAAAAGTGATGTGTACTACCGTAGCACTTTATGCTGCTGCTGTGGCCTACTCGCTACCGGCGACTATGATACCGATCAGCGACTCGGTATAGACTGCAGTATAGGTCCGCCAATAAGAAAGTGCTCATTTAAGAACATAAAGCTCACTTTTTGGAAAACGCAAAGAAAATTGGGTTAATCGAAATCGCAAAAAATTAATTGGTGAACTCCACACTAAATCCTATACAATAGCCTATGTCCAAGGTTGTTTGAAGATGGCGCCCCAATAAGAGTCTCAGGCTTGTCATTAATTAGGTGTTTCTTGTTGGCGGGCCAATACTGCTGTACTGACTATACGGCTGGGTAGTATAGCTATCCTTAATAACGTACGGTCTGCTACTTGGTCAATATCACATTATTTACAGTCTACACAATGTTTTCTAAGAGGGCGGAGGATCTCTCAGAAATATGTTGTGCAGTAGGCGCGCGTAGGCGTTTCGCTACAAACTCCAAACAACTTAAAAACAGAGTGGGTATTTGCAAAAAAAATACCAGGTACGCATTCCAAGTTTTCGGAAGGGTGCTGCCAAAGAACAAGAACCCCGAGCTTTTAAGACCTTTTTGAACTTTTTCGGCCAAAATCAACGAGAATTTATTTGCCCTGTCGCGTTTTCCGGTGAAGCCAGCTTCAGACACTAAAAGGGCCGCTGTTGATAGGAGAACGCTATTAATAGGCGACTAGATACGAAACATTTCGGGATTTTGCGAGGTTTTATGCTGCTGGCTTGCAACTTCGACTTCACGAAAATACGTCATGATCAATGAGCCGTGTTTGGTCTGCTACAACTAACTGCGACCAAGCGCACACGACACTCTGACATACCTGGTATCCCAATAGAAGCGTGCCCCAAATATGTTGGCTGCGTTTACATGTGAGGAGATGTATGCGTATCTGCCTGAAGTATAAACGTGCAAGTGCGGCTTGTATTTTTCCTCAATTCGAATTTATGTGCCCAGATCTCGACCATTATCGACCACTCAAGCACCTCAAAGAAAGCCGTGATGTCGACTGTTTTTTTTGCGAACGAGCGGTCGGCCAATCTAAGTCGAATCGCAAGCTAGCTGCTGTAGATGATATACTAAGTTGTAGCAATCGATCGGCACGAACCAGCAGAAGGTCCACACATGGTGGGTTGACATAGGGACCGAATTCGATAATCCGGTAAACCATCTGGAGAACATAGAGTCACCCGGAAACCCGGGGATGGGGGGGGGAGGGCTAAGGATCCTCCGTGTCATGTCCTAACGTCAACGTTGTGCAGGGGGGGGGGGGGGGGGGGCGGTAGCCTGTGATGGAAAACCGTGGTGTACATACTCGGAGTAACTTCCATATTTTACCCGACGGTTTGCGGTGGAGGATAAACCCATATACCTGGTATTCACTAACTATTACTTCAAAATTGTCAACACCTAATAATGGCACGTAGGATCTCTCTGAAATACTTAAGTAGTAGTTGAGTGGGCGCGCGTGGGTATTTCCCGCAAAATATGGACGACTCGAAAAAAAGGGATACACTTGCAAACAAGATACACACGTAATTGCCTTGACCCCACTCTTTTCCTGGATAATATACTTTACCTGGTATAATTTAGCGTAAAAAAAGTCGAAAAGACACTCCAGGAGAGCAAGAAAGGTTTATAAATTAGTGAAAGCCAAATGTCCATCGGGGATGTAGACATTATACTGGGCACCCGCGCAAGAACACACAATATTATAGGGGATTTAGCGATTTTTTGGGCTGCTGGCTTGCAATGCTTCGACTTGACGAAACCACACACCTCATTAAGAGCGTGCCTCATTTTCGGAGGTAGGTGGTGGTTGTTCGTGAGGAACTGTAGTTTCCTGGAAGTGAAGTTCAAACGTCCAGGTGGGGCTTATCGTTTTGTTCATTTTGCACCCCAAACCTCGACCATCTTCAACGACCCGATCACCTCAAAGTGGAAGACCATCGTCAACGACCCGGTCACCTCAAAGTCGAAGTGTAGGCCTCTGTTGAGAAAGCGCAGAAGAAGACGCCAATCTAAAAAAAAACACAAACAAGCTGCAGCAGTAGAGGGCGATACCAAGCTGGGTCAATCGCTCTCTGCTAAGGCACAAACCAGCCGAGGGCCCAAACACGATTTATTTGTTAAAATAGCGACTGAACTTTTTGTTCCGGTAAAACATCTATTAGAGGTTACAGTCTAGCGAAAACCCTGGAATGCGGGGACGCTCAAGACCCGCAATTGTCTCAAGCTTTTTCGTCATTTCATCTAATGAATTGGTCAGATTTCTTCGTGTTTGTTGTCGGTTGTCGGAAGTCGGCAGCCGGCAGCCGTCACGACCAACTCTCAATATTATATGTAATTTATAATATCAGAGAGCAAAGGAATACAAGAAGCATACATACGATGAAAAAACAAATGATGGGCATAAATACGTATTATTGTTATCCTGTCTGGGTCGCCGTTGGCCGTGACTATTTTTGCAGCCGTGCCCTCTTTAAAGACAAGCCACTTTGGATGGGTAGAAGCCCAAAAGAAACATAAATAATACGCACACAGCAGATCTAGCTGTACTATTAATAGCTGTACAGCACACGATAAATATTATATGGATGAACAGGGCGCGGTTCCCATCACACCATGCCGACATACCGCACTGCTGCTTCGATACACCACCTTGCGCGTGCCCTGCTGGTAACACCGTACTGGGCAAGAGTACATAATGTCTCGTTAATAGTGTGGAACAGGCCTAAGAAAGTTCAGCGCAAATAAAATATGCAAACATCTACCGGGGATAAACCTCTTTTATTCCCGGGGGGATACATGTGAAACATCACTTTTCGTTTGCGTAGTTACGCGTACGTTTTACGAACGGTTGTTTTCGCGTGTTTACTCGTTTAGCAGTATTTTTTAGGAGGGTTTTGCGTACCCTGCTACAAAAAACAAAAATGATGTGTTACGTATATATATATTTAACGATCACACCGGAGGGTACTATGTTTAGTCCTATTTGTACTATATTTCATGCATATTATGCGTGTTTTCAAAATTAAAGAACGTAGGTAGTTTAGTATGAACACAAAGCATACATATATATGTATACAAAGTACTGCTGTAGTAAGAGGTATATAGTACAGAAACTCGGAAAACGCCTGTGCGAGACGTCTTGATTTAATCTTGCACTACTGCCACTTCTTCCGTTGATGGTGGGGGCCGCAGGCTTTTTTATAGCTGCGGGCTAACAGACGAAGACCATGAAGCACTGATGGCCTGCCTATCGGTCAATCCGTCGGGAATCATCGACCTGTGAGTATGTATTTCCCTTCGTCGTATCAAAATGTAGTAGTAGTAGGAGATTTTTCGAATGCTAGGTTCTTCGTTCTAGTTTCTCCCTAAAATGCTGGTGCAGTTCCGAAGAAAGCAAGATTTGTTGTTCGCCGCTTTCTTTCTGCCAAGTAACACTGGCGTCTGGGTCGGGAACAAGCCTGTCTGTGACTACAGAGTTTGCCCCGAAGGGGTATTGTAGGTAAGACCTCGATGAGTTGACCTGGCGAGTGCAAGCGCGCTAACGTAAAGAATCCCGTACTACAGTTAGTAACTAACTGTAATAATCGCAGATATAGGGGAGACAAGGAGGAAAAAACGCAAACATTTTGTAGAAGAAAGGAACACCGTGCATGACCGGACACCAAGAACCCGAGAGCGGGGGATATTTGATTACTCGGGGAACGGGTTTTGTACTCATGTCATGATGGGCGGTAGTCGAATACCATACAAATAAATGAGTACAAGAAAGGAAAACCCTTGAATTACCCAACGCAAAGAATCACACGGTAGAGAGAGACTTGGTCACTCGGGGGGCGGCGGCCACTCATATGTTGGTTGCTTTAGTGAAGTGCATATTGACCACGCATCACTTTCGAGGTAGGGGGGGGGGGGGGTCAGGAGACACCGTCTGCATTGTTTTCATCTCGAAGTCTTAAGTTGGCAATTGGTCATGTTTACCACTTCGGACGCATTTTCACCAAAAATGCGAACTAGAAACGTGCGTCACGGTCGGATAATAGGAGGCCCCTACTCGTAGCGTATCAGATCAAGGCTACCGTGGCGCAATGGGCTACTGTTCGGTACTCCTTTTTCAGCGAGCGTGTTGCTCGAGTGGCTACCCTACCCGTGCGATGAATCAAGTATATATTTGCAGTTTTACAGTACGAGCGTTGTGAGCTTTCGGGCTTCGCGATTTTATTACGAACGCAGGCATGTTGCAAGCGTTAGGGTTTACCGCGACCTGTACATCATCACCGTTTGTATATACCAACAATATAAAACTAAAAGCGAACCTGATGCATAGCGATAGGCAACTCGCATGTATGTGTGGCGGGAAATTGTAAATTGACGCGTTCCACGTTAGAGGCACGAGTAGCACACTTCTGCCAAAATATGTTCTGAATGACGGGGTTCCTTGATCTAAAATCGTCGGAATGCCAATCTTGTTTAGAGAAACGACGTTTTTGTATTCTTGGGCCATGGAGTTATTTGTCGGGGTGCAAATTCATTTTGCTGGGGTCGGGTGAGGCATGGAGCTCCTTACTTGAGGAATATCAAAAGAATAGGGTAAACCTCTATGTATGGTAGAACGCATTGTGGACTTGAGCTATTTTAGTGAGAATGGGTGTCAAAAGGTGTTTTTCAAGAGGCGATATGTTTTGCCATTGAAATGGCTTTAAAGCTGTGCCAATATAAAACTGGTAGAGTTTAGACCTGTTTGAGTGTAGTGAAGATTGGGGCGAGCGGCCTAAAGCTCGTAGAGTTAGTTGGTACTGCCACAACGCCATAACACCTCGTGCATGATTCTGAGGTTGGTGTGTACAGGACTGAACCATTACAGTAATAACCTTTGCCTTTGCATTCGTCTTTATTCTATGACGGTCGGCCCGTCACAGTTGACAGGCCGCATCTCCTGCTTCTACTCTGGTTTGCAGGTTCTAGCAAGGTCGGCAATCCGGAATGCCAGGGAGCTTCAAGAGAAAAATTATGACTAACATGAAGTCGATGTTAACGTCCGCACACGAAGCAGATCGGGTTGCTAGTGCCAGGTTAAGACATATGGCGTTTTCGATGTCGGGTTCGAACGCAAGCAGTTGCACAATGCGCGCGTAGGGTCAACCTTTGTTGTAGGCGACACGCTCACTCAAACGCTACCCTATTTCTCGGAGAGACGGAAGGGGGGGATGCTACAGTCTACTCCTGTGTAATAAACGGAACAAAATGCTAACACTAATATACAAGGATTCCCAAAAGACTATCCCCCCCCCCCTCGCGCGATGTTCTGGCGTCCGTTATGCCCTTGTATCTGCAGGCACCTTGGCGAGAATAGCTTGTCGTCGTTGCCTGAGGGTCTCTTCGCTGAAATGAGCAACCTCAAAGACCTGTGAGTTGGGCGATTCATCGCTCGCGTTCACGATTTCGTATTGTGAAACAACTAATCGCTATAGGGTATTGTCGTTCGTCATCCCTTGAAGCACATAAACGGGGGGTACATCATGCCCACCGCTTGCGTTGCGCTGGGCGTCAAGCCTGATGGAGGTGATGCGTGAGTAAAAAATGTGTTCTGTGGTGCCCAAGTCCTCTGTGCTTGTCCTTCGCCCCAGGTCTTTGTCCAAGAACCGCCTAATATCAACGTTCCCTGTTGGAACGTTCGCTGGGCTAGGCAACCTAAGGCATCTGTGAGTACGGCCGTCCGGTTGCCATTCCGTGCGTTCGATCAAAGATCATTCCTATTATATTCGTTCGATTTGCGTATATATGTGTCCATGTGTTAAGCCGCTTCCACCTGATGAAGGCTGCGCCCGTGTTTTCAGGGACAAAACACTTGGGCCTAGGGTGGGGAACGTTTGGCTGCAGTTAATGATCAATCGGTGGCGAGTGCTCATATCACATGCTCTGAAGTTTGTTGGTGTGTCAATGCTGATGCTGCCCGGCCACGGACGTCGCGAATTGAAGCTACCGCTATTGTATGCCAAACACGGAAGCAGATAGTGCTTCTGTACCAAACACCGTTAGATGCGTGTCGACACATATCCCTACTAAACCTGTGTAGATAGTGCGATTTCTCGCCTACGAGACCAATGCCAACTAAATGTATGCTATACTCTACAGCAGTTAGATATACTATGTCGCCATAATCCCGTAGTGCTGTATATCTTGTTGAACGAGCGCCAAAAGAGTGTTACGTACCGCTTTGGTGTTAGCCTTATACCTGGTATGCATTATGTGGCCATAACTCCCAAGTGCAGGGGTGTTTCTACCTTTCATGTACGACATGATCTGCTGAAAGATTGAGCTTCATAACCCCCTTGCTTGTGCAGGGATTTGGGATTGATGGGCCTCAGCTCACTGCCGGCAGGACTGTTCGACGACGTTCCGAAGCTTCAAACATTGTAAGCGTCGGTTCAAACCCGTCATTTAGACCCCCACCCGCAACTATCCCTTGGCGCAGGAGAAAACATCACCATAGCATCACGATATGGCATACCTAGTATCACCTTAGTTTCTAAATTATTGCGTGAGATGCAAACAAAACAAGCGTGTCACTTGGCTATTGTTCGACAGCTGAAGACCTTTGTTATAATTCCATTTACATCGTTCGAAGTCATTTAAAGCCCTTAAAATCATAGCCCTCGAAATTTATAATCACTGCTGCACGACTAAACTATAAACGTAGAACATTTTTCCATGTGTAGGCGCGCTCATCCCATTCGTGTCGTGACATCTTGTTGCAGAGGCTCGTCACCGCGTCGGTGGTGTAGTATGGTGTGGAACCTTGCCGAACATGTGCTGCGATCGTGCTCTTTGAGATGACCACAACGCGTCGCACGGCATATCCTGAGTGCGAATACTTTGGGAGCGTACGTATTTCCTGCTACTACTAAAGTGTCCGGCCGCTCCCACGCGTGTCGTATGATGCCATGTTATATCGTCGCTTGATTCTAATTACACGTTCTTACAATTGGCCGCAGCTTCACGCTTTCTTGTTGACGTCGTTGTATATTCTGTATATTCTGGTCGCGGTAGGTCAATACATGAACAGGACATCGGCCTCAGTGAGCTTCCGGAAGGCCTGTTCGAGGGGTTGACCAAGCTCCGTCGCCTGTAAGCGATGCCAGTTATAGACGCGTAGACAAGTACCGCCCGAACAACTACTTCTTCCTGTTGTACGAGAAACGATCGATTTTTGGCTTGATTGATTACCCCATGTGCCTAAGGCAACAAGGCGACGACTGTGGTCTGCAGAGCGTCGTCGGTCAACGTCGCACGTATAGTGGTCGCCACTGGCAGCATTGACAGCGTGAAAATATTACGCGTGAGACCGGCGCAAGCTATACCGTAGCGAACACCGCCCAGCATTCAAATCTGACGGTTTTCGCAATGATCAGGGACGTTAGCTGGAACAACCTGTCGACGTTGCCAGCGGGCATCTTTACGACCAACAAGAGCCTGACTACCATGTGAGAGCGCTTCAACACTGGCAACTATGCTTTGTACACAATATCCAACATATTATTCCAATGTGTCGCCCAATGTAGCCTTCTACGCTATCTGGGACGGCGGCGCCTTGCCCTACGCGAACACTAGCTCGGATGTCGCCGGCTTCACCTTGCCGAGTTAGGGTAGTGGTCGGTGCATTCCCCTCTTGATACTGTGGTTGTTCAATCCCCAGATAACACACTATAGTACAACCTGTGCCTATGCCAACATTTCCCAACAAAAGGGGTGATTCTCACCCAACAGAGGCCGCTAGCAGAATGTACGGATCATCGTACGCTCTGCACCGATGATGACCGTCAACACAGGGTCCCTACATTTTGCTCTTGACTTGTGCACGCTAAACTATGCCCAGGACTTGCTTCAGCTGTTGTTAGTGACTAGTTTGCCGTGCTATCCCTAGCTACATCTTGCCTCTTGACGTTCTGAACACCAAGAGAAGTAGGTTTCGTTGGGGTGCAGGGACGTCCAACTACATACTCGTACATACTTCGACTTCGCTTTATATAGTTGTGAGCGTACAGTCTCCCCCTGCTAAATCTGTGAGTTGAATTGGCCACAATAACCCGCCATGACACCTGCACCCTCCGGAACTACTCGATATCGCCCTTCTGAACGCTACGTTCCTGTAACGCGCTCCATTGATAAGTTTCCATTTGCTGAAAGCAATGCGTTGATTCATACCGGGTATCGAGGGCAGCCGGATATTAATACGTACAGGCTGCAGGGCAACATGGTCATGGGTTTGTGTTCCGGAGGTTCCGCTTCAGGTGGGTTTACAGACCACCCGATACTTTTGCCCCCCACCAGCGTGGCAATCGCTGCTTATCTGCCCATGTTCGAGCTTGTGTTTTCACCATTGGGTTTTGAACGTTGCTTTTGTCTCATGGAGCTCTGCACCCTACGTTTCCTCATGACCCTCAGCAAGTTGCACAACAATCCGCTCACATCACTGCCGGAGACCGTGTTCAGGGGGCTGGAGCTCCTGCACGACATGTAAGACCCACGTTTGGTTAGACAAGCAGAGGCACGCATGCTCCGGTGGCGGATCGACGCGAGTTGCGATATAAAGAGGTAGCACGTTTAGGCCAACCCGGTTCTGGCTGAGGGAGCTCCTCAATCGAGGCCATAGAGTACTTTACCCAACATTGTCTTGTTTGAGCATTGATATTCCTTACTTACCTTGGCCCATCCATGGGAGTGTTTATCGGGTTGTCCGTTTATACTTTGCTTTGTCAAGATCAGTGTTCGGGGGGGGTTAAGAGCCCCTTGAGTTTGGGTCCTCAAAACGTTCGAGTTGTATATCTGATAGATTAGTAGTATACGCGAAGCATGATGATATCGAAGTGTTAATAGTATAAAAATGATAATATACCCCTACCTTAGCACGCGTCGTTAGGCATGCGTCAAAGACCGTGTTCTGAGGTTCCTCGTTCCTGGGATTCGGTTCCACAGTGGTAGTAATGTTGTACTGTATATCAGGTATACCTTATACAGCGACCAACTTTGAGCAAACGAGTAGGCTACGCCCGAAAGATAATCCTGTGCTGTACCGCAGGTCAGCAACACACACCTCTAGCGGAGCACGCGGCGGCACATGCTCAAGGAATTGACTTGTGCGAACACGACGCTGGCTGCATGCCTTCATACGCTTCACCGGTGTTTTCCATGTCATCTGCTTTGCAAGTGTGGTATGTCTCGTATGGAGGAATATTTCGACGGGTCGCCGATTGTGGCCGTATAGTTATTGGACTACCAGGTCACAATATAATATGCATCGAGACAAGTGACGTGCTGGATTACCCTCCCAACCCCGTTTGGTTTGTTCGAAACAGTTCTCGACTGCCCGTAGAAAGCATTAATCACCCACCAGGTGTTTAGTTCTCCATGCAATTAATTATAAAACAGTGTCATGCTGGGGTTGAGAGCTTGATGATTACCATCCACAGACGGTTCGGTATCTACACGCTGGTGGAAGATCAGCTACCTGACCTCGTTCCATGTGTACGGGTTCTCGTTACGCAACCCATCCCAGAAATTTCACCAACAGGGACCCCAACAACGGTGGACTGCATCTCACGGAGCTTCCCGTAGGCCTTTTTAAGGGTCTTCGGACTCTAAAACGCTTGTGAGTGAAACTGTCTCTGCTTGCGACGAACAGCAGCGCTATATTCTAGTTCTGCGCAGAACGCCCTTGTTGTTTGCGGAGTAGCGCATTCGCTGAAATGCTGCATTGTAGACGTGCTTTCTCTGAGTTGATGTTGGCAGTGCGGTAGCGCTGTTGTTTAAATGTCTTGGATAAAGAAACGTCCACACCGTGCGTCACGATGTTTCCGTGGATATCTCGATCTTTGACCTGAACCCTCTAGTACAAGGCACGGAGAGCACTGCAACAGGCGCGGATGGGTGTCAAAGGCTGATTTATGTTCGCACTGTGACAGCATTAACCTTCGATGAACGGATTTCGACGAGTCAGCGCCCCACCGACCGTTTGCCTTATTTTCGCCTCAATACCACGCCATAATACCAGATTTTTCGGCGGTAACGGCCTGACGACCCTCCCCGAGGGCATCTTCGCTGACAATGTTCGGCTCAAACAGATGTGAGTGTTTTGCCGGATATAACTGTCATGCGAAGTAGGTACTGCTCATGTTTTACTGTTGAAGAAGGATAGCCCCCCGACCTGCCCTTGAAGCGTGTGTTTCGCTTGGTATTACGTGCAAAGCTCACGCAGGCTTCACGGGCACTCCTGCAGAGGCGTGCTCACCAGTCTTTGAGGATGTACCCATATACGACGGGTGCCCCTGTAGGGGTAGCACCTCGTTTTTCTGAGGACCCCGACCTAAAGAGCTCCATACCTTACGCAACAACGGGATTTTATTGAAAAAACGAAAGAGCGGCCTGATGCGCAATTCCGGGCTGGATAGCTGATGACGAATCTTGTCAAGTACCCATTTATTTGGTCTAAATACGTTGAGTAGGCTCTCCGATTTCCATGTGGGATCTCTGTCAGCAATAAATGTCTGCACAGCAGCACCTCCGAGCCACCACGCCCAAGACCATCTGCCGCGGTAGGCAAAGCTCTCATCACCACTTGAGCCTTTGCCAGCGCTGCTGAGCTGTGAGGCTGCACAGCTGTTGTCCCCTTGTGGTTAGGAGTGCTGCCGGTCGTCTGTCATAGTGGTTTTGATAAAGTCAAGTTGTCCGATCGCCCATCGGATCACACATCTATGAGTATCATCTTCGAACAGCACCCCACCCCGAAGCCACCATGCTTCAGGCCATACGCCCGTAGGTTGTGGGCACTACGCTCATTTCGCCCCTCTGACCTACGCGGGTGCTGTTGCCCTGAACCTGCACAGCTGCTGTCCCCATGGTGCCGTTGAGCTGAGACTGCGCTCGTACTGCTGCTGCTGTCGCCGCTGCAGCTGTCCCCATAGTGGTGGAGTGCTGCCTGCGTCTATCGGCATGATAATATACGGGTGCTCGTGTCATCGTGTGGGAATTGCTGCAGGCAGTAGGGGTGCCTGGAATAGGCCTGTTGTCTGTTGTTCACTGATCTTTTATCCACTACGTCCCCATATACAACGAGCATCTGTGCATACAACTTAAATGCTAAAGTTCCTCACAGTTCGGGACAAAATTTTACGTACATACACAAGTCTCTGTCCTATCGTATTTTTGCTGTGTTGGGAAAGTGTGGAGAAGCAGGTCGATTGTTTCCGTTTCTTAGAGACATCAGTCACGCGTACGGGGGGACTTCTACTACCTTACCGGTGTATTGATCTAATCCCCTCAGAAGGCGCGGTTCCTGAGCTAAACCAGGCAGCCCGCCGGAAAGGTCAACACTTCCGTCGGTGTCGAACCGACTATTACGGGGGGTAGTTCATAGCACCAAATACTGTTTGTAAAAATGGTAAAACATACCAGGTATAGGTTTTATGTATACCATAATAGGTCGTACTAACTATGGCCCCCCGTAATAGTTGCCGTTCAAGCTTCAACTCTCCGAAGAACATATTAAAGAAAAAGCGCTCCAAGCCAGTGTGGAATAACGGTCTCGTTCACCAGGACAGGATGCAGACGAAAAGGAAAGAAAATAATAGTGAAGTCAAGTGCACCAGTGTGTGTGCTCCGTCGATCGATCACAGAGCTTCCAAGTCTCAACACCCCTAGCATGCGGTGAAAGCTAAAACTCGAATGCAAAAGCTCGGCTGAAGTCGAAACGGTATTTCGGGGTTCTGGCTGAAGTCGAAACGGTATTTCGGGGTTCTATCGCAAGTAAAGCTGAGATAACTGATCCAACGGAATTCCGCCGCTTACCACTGAATCGGCATCGGACATACCGCGCTGCTTGTCCTACCGCAGCACTTTGTACTGGTGCTGTGACCTACTGGCTACAGGTGACCATGTCACCTATCAGCGACTCGGTATACAATACGTACTGGCTACGGCTGGGTGGCATCGTACCTACCCTTAATACGACTCCTCGATGGAGGTAACTTAGGCAAACTTGCTACGTTCAACTAAGGAATTGGATATGCAACAACTAGGTTATAATTTACTCTTGCTTCGTTCTTTCTGCAAGTGTCATACCCTACTTTGTTATGTTGCTTCGAAAGTGTCAACTCTCTATTCTCGGTCGGCGTACATTCTGTACTACTGATCTTCATACTTTACGAGTGCATCCTTTGCTACCTGGTATGTCGCACCAAATGTGCACTACTGCTCTGCGGCGTCTAAACAACACCAACCGTTCCTGCTTCGCTTACAATGGGCGACCAACCCTTGTATAACTATCGCAATAATAGCATGCATAACCTGGCGGCATAAAAAGACATCCTACTGCCGTGGCAGGTTGGAAAAATGGATGAGCATGTCAACGCAAACATATCACACAAGTCTAGGAACCCGGGCGAGTCTCAATAGACATTTAATGTATACATATTTTCCGTACGATATTACTTCGTACGCTAACCATCACGACGCCGTAACTGGCCGTAGGTTATTACTTCTGAAAATATACCAGTCGAATGGCAGCGTTATTTATAATCGCATTTTGTTTCTCGAACATTTTCCAAACTGACAGGTTGTTGTGCTGCCCACAGGGTGTATGAACAGTTGATGACAGGTTTATGGCGGAGACATTCGAGACGCCTTACTGCCGCAAACTCACAACTGAATCTCAAGAACAAGCAATAGTACAAAAATAAGAGTGTTGATCGAGAACATAGAAATAACTTCGTAGCAGTTTCTGCCGCCCCCCCCGTACAAACAAGACGTTTGGTTCTACTACCAAACGAATCTTGCACAACAAGTAGAACAACAGCCGAACCACGATTCTGCCGCCCTCCCATACAAAGAAGAAGTGTGGTGCTACGACCTTCGAGGACCCTAACCTTGACTAAATAATGCCGACAAGTGGATGTGACCGCGCGATGCAGATATCCTTCTCAGCGATTCATATAATGATGTCCAGATACCCCAGAGGCGATGCTCCCGTAGCTCTAGAAAGTGAAGATTTCCAGCAACCCCGGGAGTGACTATCCAGCAGCCCAAAACGATCTATGATGATGTGGCGATTCCAGAAGACGTTCTCCAATGGCACCCCGTATATATAGATTATACCGTGGCCCGATCCCCGAACGACACCTTGGTGACTCCACGATTTTGTTGTTAGTGCGGCGACTCCGAACGATCCGGCAGTCGCATGGACAGTGTTGTAGCGATTCCGACGGTTGTCATTCTTTCAATTCCAAGCGCTTGAGTTCGCAGCAATCGCATGACACGATTCCAGGCGACACCGCGTTGGTAAGGCAATCCCTATTTTCTTTTGGCTGCCAGTCCATCCCAGGGTTCACCCAAGTGCGTAGCAGTAGTATACTCGTGGTTCAAAGCAATAGCTCCAGATGGCGATTATCTGTGCAACCCTTTGTATCAGCACGCAGCTCCCTATAACGATGATCGTGGCAGCTCTGTGTGGAGTAGCTCAGTGTCTTAGCAGCCCGGCCTCAGTCGTTGTCGTTTCTCGATGATGCTGACGCCTCTCGGCGCTGCAGTGCTTACGTAGATCGAGGATAATATCCTCTTCGCGGAATCCCCGCTGTAGGCGTGTGTGCGTGGCTCGGCAGCCCGCCGCAGAGGTATGCTTTTCAAATGGTGTCGCATCAACCGGTTGTATTTCAACCTCCAGCTCTTAGTAGAACATACGGAAGAGAATGGCGCTCAAAGTCAGTGTCGATTATCGGCCTTGTCCAGGATGAGAAGAAGAAGACGAGAGAAGTGTGTGTGTGCACGGTCGATAGATCACGGACTTCTCAAGTCTCAACACCCCCAGCATGCCGTGAAAGATAAACACC
Source organism: Nereocystis luetkeana (assembly GCA_031213475.1). Lineage (NCBI taxonomy): Eukaryota > Phaeophyceae > Laminariales > Laminariaceae > Nereocystis > Nereocystis luetkeana. The sequence goes on from JARUPZ010000014.1 coordinate 10,847,705, forward strand.
CGAACAAACAAGCGCGGTTAGACCAGCAGCGGTGTTTCGGAGTTCTGTCGCATGTCAAAACCGAGATAGCTAATCCAACATTCACCGAATGCTACTGAATATGAATCGGACACACCGCGCTGCTTGTACTGCCGTAGCACCTTGTGCTGCTACTGTAGCCTATCCACTACTACCGTACTGGCGACTATGCCGCCGATAAGCGACACGATATGGACTACTGACTACCTCTGGGTAGCATTGTAGCTACCCTTAATACGGTACCATTGCTGCTGTTGTACCTAGAGTGGTCACTGCAGGTCCATGCTACGGCACTCCAAGCAGCTTCCCGCACGTTTTTGGGCGTTTGGAGTTTGGCGAGCTGTGTGCTGCTGCTCCTGCTGTGTGCTGTGCTGCGTGCTCAAACTGTGTGCTGCTCTGCAAATGTATGCTGATCTGTGCGGGCGTTTCGTGTGGCACTCGGTCGTCAGACTGTATAAATAACCAAGGATACATATGTCCAGATAATTGCGAGGAGGTATTCAAACAGTTTGATTCCGGCTGGTCGTTAAATTCGACGCAGGCTGACGAGGGAAGAAGTGGCTGAAATATCTTCTCGTGATGAACGTGAAGGACGGGATATGAGCCTGATATGTGACCCCGGATCTGAATTGCGGCTATTAACACGAGGAAGAGAGGAAAGAAGAGCGAAGATAATTAAAAGGAAAGAAGAAAACAAACAGTCGAACAAACAAGCGCTGATTCCCCTGGTAGTCTTCTATTAATGGTGCTTACCCTACAATATAACAGGGTTGGGTTCTGTAGGGTACATACAAAACCATAACTGGGGTATTTACCCGGGTATCACCTACAAAGAACTTCTGTAAGCTCTGTACGGCATTCATACCCGTACCCGGCATTTCTGTGAGTTATGTACGTCCGCGCCACGATACCCAGGATACGGGTACAACATCCCGCCATACTCGTACACGACCTTCGTGTGTGGTGAATGCCCGGAAAAGGGGTATAAATACCGGGGTACATTCTTCTGGGTGTTGACTTGTGCTGTCAAACAAAGAGATTCGAATATAGGTGCGAAAGTGTCAAATTTCAAGTGAACTGCTGAGAGCGCATAGCGTGGGCATAGGCGCGGCATTCAACGCGAGTCGATGAGGGGGAAAAGCGCTAAATAAAGCATTATCGCGTTAAAAGGCAAGGCCCGAACCGTAGGAGAGAGAGGGGAGGAGCGCCTGCTGTGAAACTCCGGATCTGAGTGACGATAATAATATAATAGGAAAAGGAGAGAACTACGGGCGGGGAAATTAAATGGGATTCAACCAAGAACAAAAATCGGAGGATTGCCCACCGACACATATACATGCATGCCTGGTACACATTTCCATCGGCATCATATCTGCTGCTGCTGTGTCCTTTCATATATATTATGTATTCAACAACTGTTACAGAGTAAGTAAGAACAGTGTCCGTCATAATTCTAGCACATACCCCATACAAATAGTAGTATCGTTCTAGCATAATGTTTTTTGGCGTTGTTTCTCATGGTTGGTCTCGGAGCACATACATATTGTGTGCCGTCGACGTACTAACAACGCTTGGCAACGTGTTTTCCTCTGAATACACACGACAAAAGAAACCCTCACTCTCAGAGCTGATCGGGCAAAGTTATCAATATCGTGTTTCCCCTTTGGCGAAAAACTCAATGCGCATTAATGCAGAAGTCTCAGAGTAATCCCATGTGTGGAATCCACCTGTCCTGCCTCGCAAGTAAAAGCCGCAGTTTGTATGATACGATCTAATTATCACACATGGCTTGGAAAAGAGTGAAGATGATGCTCGACGGAATCGTCGATTTCGCAGTATTATGGTCTTGTTTATCAATCAATGTTGTATCCACTTTTGGCAGGAAAAATAATTGGTAATACTCAGGTGTCTCCACGCCCCATTCTATTTTCTTCTCTCTGAAATATAGACGTATGCCCCTATTAATGATTCGTTGTTGTTGCCTGGTAGTAGTATGGCGATGATGGTATCCAAGTATGTTGTTATTGTTGCTGTTCTCACATTAGGTTCTCTCCCATCGTCACAATAATATGCAGTCCGTGATCGCAGGACAGGCTCCGATAGGTTCCAATAACTATGGAGTGGGAGAATAATTCGGTAATATATACATATTAGGTACGTATGAATACACATCGATCGGGCAAAATCCCACTTACTTGTGGCAAGCTGCGTGGAAGCACGTTTCTTATTAATATTTTTTTCCCAAATAAAGACATACATACCAGGTACGCACTACTTGAAATTCTGCAGCTTTAGGTTTTGTCTCCCTTATATACGAGATGTATATCCTGCATGAGGCCAAATAAAACCCGTAGGACGCGCAATCGAAGTATGAGTAGTATTAGTAGCACACACACCTTGCCAAGATGAGTTTCGACGAAATTCTCGATCTCACAGCTCAGCTGTTTTTTACCAGGTATATTTTTATTAAAACTGAAGAGTAATAATGACATCTCCGAAGTAGAATAGCCTTCAACCCTCGACGACTCCACCCCTTGCCGGAGTGTGTGTCGCCGAGCAGCCTTGCACACTATGTTTGATACTTCAATTATCTCGTACTTTACCTCCATGTCCTTGTCCGTGTGTGCTGCCCGTGTACAGTAATTCACGGCTCCTGACGACAATCTCGCTGGTACCGTGTTTTCGTGTGTGTCCCCTGTGTGCAGAAACTTATCTGACAACGAGCTCGTCGACCTGCCGGAGGGCACGTTCTTCAATCTCCCCGAACTCGACGTTTTGTGAGTCCTCCCCCCCCCCCCCAGAGAACTTTCGCTATACAATTCCATCTACTCGGCATGCAGTATGTTGCACGCGATGTACTGTACAACATCTTGCACTAAGTCTTGATGCAATGCAGAACCTGTTGCAGGTTATGCAGAACGTAGTGTGCTTGAAATATACGTAGGGCTAGGGTCAAGGTATGGACGGAATAGGAGCGGGTGTATCTAAAGCACAATTGATACCTTCGCTTTTTTGGCATGCCTGGGAAGCGTCCGACCACGCGCTCTGCTTAATTCACATACTGGGTCACCCATGCACGTGATACTATAATGGCAAGGGAGAGTAGTTAGTATAGGGTCGGTGTAGCCTGCAATGGGTAGACCCATGGATCCATTCGTCATCTTAGAATAATACTTTGCACAACACATAGCGAAGAATATGATACTCAGTACCATGTCGTCCCATCGATGCCCCGTGGTTGCAGACTCCTGACCGGAAACAATGATCTGCGGTGCAAGTACGCGGTGGGTAGGAACATGCCCAGGTGGAAGATGTGAGAACAGAGTCGCGCAGTCGGATTTTCAGCCCCGTAGCCGCTATAGAGAAAGTTGTGCTCGTGCTTGTATATAGGTGCCTGTATGCAGCAGTTTGTATGCCTCGAAATGGTGCCAAGCCCAAAGTGGCTGACGACATCATCCAATCGCCGGGGAAGGGTTCGCACCTTGTAGAGAGGTATATAGGCGCATCAAAACGCTATTAATAGTATGGCAGGGGCGAAGGTGAAATTACAGTATTATCATACTCGTTACCCTTTTGGGGGCTGCTTGCGTGAGGACCTTTCCAGGCTGGTTCAAACGAAACGCCCCGAACTGTGTCTGCCACGATTGTGACTCGCCGCTCTACAACGTAGGAAGCGTCGTATGTTCACTTATAAGTATGAGGACTTCACACTACAGTAGTAAGTTAAGGTATTGGTAGCCACTTTAAAACACCAATATCACCCCCGTTCCTCTCAGCGTCACCCCCCACCCATACATACCAATAACCATGCTTCCGACGTCTTGTATTGCGCAGCGAATGGCCGGAACACCTGGACGACCTATCTGGGGGTGAATGCATACCCTAGGTACGTGGAGCATGCTCGAATGTCGGAGTCAAAATTCATTGCCTAGGCAAGAGACACACATACGATGTCTGCGTCAGTTGACGTATGTGTTTTTATGCTTGACAAGGACACCGATCGAAGCCCAAACGAGTCAAGAGGAGTACAAAGTTCTGTGACATACACCGTTTCGTTCTCGGGGGAGATTATAATTTTTCGTATGGAAGGGACAGTTGAAATAAAGGCACTCAATTAAAGTAGTTATGAATCTTGCAACGCATGGACCATGAATAGCCAACAACCCTACTGCAAGCAGTCCGTCGAACCCGCTTGCCCCTGACGAGTTTTGTATTTTTCACGCGTTACAAGCTTGATGCACGCCTTACGATACATATGCGTGCGTACAGATTACGGCACGAAGTATACACACTGGGACACTGGCTGAAGGTCACGCATCCTTGGACGTCAGAGGCGACCCTAACGAGCCAGATCGGTGCTGCCCAAGATGGCCGTGCAAGCATATGGGTAGCGGAAGAAGTTGTCAGTATGTCTCTGCCGTAGCAGTTCTCTAATGTGTGTTGTTCGTCGCGTGATCCCTGATGTTATCAGCACTCGTGTGGTGTTTTAGTTGAGACACAACTGCTGTTATGCACGGAGATGGGTTGACGTTGTGTCGGGCTCATGGCAATGTACTTGGGGCGCTTAGTTGTTCGGTACGGAGGCATGCTTCACGCTACCGATGCATACCAGGTGGCTATCAAATATTTGCAAGAATTGCGTTGGGTTGGCTCGAATGTACATTCAACACTAGGACTGGAATAGGTGGTACCGAAGACATGCAGCAGATAATCAAGACTGGTTTGGGCACATACAACGAGTGACCTTAGCAGTTGTCGCTGAACACCACTCGCGCCTTCGCATCACACGGCATTCGGGGACTCTACATGCACTGGCAGCATCATTATGCATCATTATCGGGGTAGACTGCACTCACCAGGTAGGTACAGATTCATCGCGGTGGCAACAATTGACATGGCTTGGCGGCCGTTTTTTTGTTCGAGCTCAGCTAAAATTAGACGAGTTGCGCCTTGCGATATAGTGCAGCAAGTAGAGGAAACAACCTCCCGGTGCGATTAGATTGTATTTCCTATACACTTGCAGCTCGCGGCCAAATACGCTCTCGTGTCACACAACACCTGCAGTAGTATGGGCCGATGGATAATTTCCAATGACAGCAGAATTGGCAGCCATGTACGTCGTTTGAATTGATATCCCCAATGAACTTTCTGAAGGGGAATGCGACCCAAGACGATGACGATCACAACATTGGCCCGTCTTCCGCTAAAAGGCGCGACAGGGGTAGTGCCCAAACCAAAGTTGCGCCGAGTTGTACACCATGCGCTCAGCACGAATACCATACCCATACTGTGGCACTACGGACAGGCTGGCGAGCTGCTACATGTGGTGTTTTATGTCGCCATGTATCAGGGCCCCAAAATGTCAAATAGATTGGCAACAACCCTTGCAAACGTCGAAAAAAGAAGTAAAATATATCAGGTATATTGGCGTACGACTGAGAACGGTTTTCGATCAATGTATGGGAGAATTATTACGGGGGGCCATAGTTAACAGGACCAAATATTGTTAGTAAAAATGGTTAAACATATAGGTTTTTATGTGTACCATAGGTCCTGTTAACTATGGTCCCCCGTAATAGGAGTGCCCCCGAGTCCTGCTGACTACTTCACATGGTCGAAATGTTTCAGTAGAAACGACAACGCCTTACGAACGTCTCCTGCGGTGTCTATCACCTGGTATGGTATGTTGATGATCATCTACCATTATGTAGCTGTCCACGCTAAAAATCTCACGGTGCCGAAGGCCAAAGCTTCACACTGTTCGTTCGAGCTTGATTTCCTCTACTGCCGTCCCTGGACCAATGTTGTTCCAAGCGCTTGAGCAATACGCTAGCGCGTTCGGTAGTCATTTGGTGATGTGGCGGGGCAGGGAATGATCATGTGCTGCCACGAAGGTGGTCGGGCCCGACAACGCACCGGTCAGTAAGTTATCGGGTGTATATTCCCGATCCTGGAGATATGACAGAGCTCAGAATCTTGAGGTCATGGCACGGAACATCTTCTATCCCATTCCCGGATTTCCGGGTTTCCTGGTGACTCAAATCTCTATACGTAGTGTTTGGTCGCAATACAACATGCAGTCACTATTGAACACGCCGTGTTTGGGCCTTCGGCTGGGTCGTTCCTTGTCAGAGATCGAGGGGCACAGCCTATGATCGCATATATATAACAGTTTATGGTTACCTTCTGATTGACCGCTCAACAGGGGCCTACACCTCGACTTTAAGGTGAAGTGGGATATATTTTGAGTACGCAACATGAGCAAAAACCCGAGCCGCACCTGAACGCTTGCACTTCGCTTGCAGACAGCTACAGCTCCTCACAAGCATCCTCAGCCCGCAAAAATCAAGGAAATCTCTTAACGGGGTATGCGAGGGTGTCGAATGTGCAAGGTGGCAGTCGGAGGCGACCAGACACGACTCTCGAGATGTTTTCGTGAAGTCGATCTTGCAAGCCAGCAGCACAAAAAACCTGCGAAAAGGATAACTATTTTATTTTCACGCGCGAGCGCCTCTTTAATAGTGCAGAGGGTACATCATCAATGGGAAAATGGTTTCATCAAACGTTGACTGGTCTGCTGGCGGGTCCTTAGCCCTTTTAGGACCGCAGTCCCGTTTTGGGGACAAACGACTTGGAATTTGAGAGGTTTGGGTTTGGATACGCTTGCTGTATAACGTGGCCTATGTAACCACGCGGCGTGGCGTAGATCGAGGAGAGAAAAAAAAATAATTGTACAATAAACCAAGCACAAGACACACCAGGTTGGGTCAATGCCGTTCTGTCAAAGACCCCACCACATAAACCACACACAGGAGGTAAGCCGCACCAAGATTGTCACCGGCTGCACCACTCACATACAGACAGGCAGTATCGTTATGATCAAAGCCTGGGCCGCATCATTAACATCAGCGACTGCTCCCGGAGGAGCAGCTCCGCCCCTCCAGCTACGAGGCACACCAAATATTGCCTCGATACACAATACATGAAACCCCCAATATCCGTAGACCTGTATCAAGCTACCGCATACCACAAACAGCCCCCCTATTCGGTGCGCGATACCCTAGGTCCCGAATGTCTTATCATCAATTGCCAGGTAAAACGGCAAGCCATAAATTCCAGAAATAGATAATTGCCAAGGTATAACGGCAACCCCAAACTCCATCCTTCATTGTTGCCAAGGTAAAACGGTACTCCCAAATTCCACACTTCAGAATCGCCAATGTAAAACGGCAATCCCGATACCAGATATCTCAATCTCGATTCCAGTGGAGACCTGCAAAAATATATCAAGACAGCAACTATAAGAAGGTGAAAAATCCAACAAACGTGAGTATGTTGGTAAAACCTTCAAACAAAATCAATAACACCGTCTTCACATAGATATCGTACCGCCCGATAGCATCGACCCCCTTGTTTTGCACTCTGGAAGAGCAGGACAACATAACGTCTCTGATGTAAGACATCTCAAATCCAACTATAATAGCCCCCCTGCTATTAGTAGGTGCTCACTCCGGGAGCATGCAAAAGTCAACAACATACTGCATCTAAATTTATAAGTACGATGGATACTAGTAATTTTGGGTCCCCTGTACGTTGTGCATACTTGACCAATAATAGCCAATGGGTACGGCACGATTCATCAAGACCATCGGCATACCCTATTGGCGTATTAACATATTACTCAACGCATGAGTGCATCCCAATCTTTTCTCCAATAATTCCCTAAAAACCCCTCTTCTCCGTTCTCATCACCCAATACCCCAAACTATCCAAAACCATGAAATAAATGAACGAAATCACCACAAATTCGTCTCGAAGTTGCGATGAAAACGGAACGCTTCTGTGGGCAAAGGCTTCGTGAGGAAGTCAGCATGCTTCAATGCTGACGATACGTGGACAATCTCGAACTCCCCATTAGCAACACGTTCCCGAAGGAAGTGATGACGGACATCAATGTGCTTACTGTTCGGAGTGGTCACAGGGTTTTTTCGCCAAATGTATCGCCCCCTGGTTATCTTCCTTCATTGTGGTACATCCAACATCGCTGTCCGGAAAAATAAAAGTCCAGAGATAACGCATGAAAATCGTCTCGCGGAAACCGGTGGCCATCGCCACATACTCTGCCTCCGTGGATGAGAGGGTAATTGATTCCTGCGTCCTAGAGTAGAACGATACACAGGCACCAGCGCACATGATAACTCCACCAGAGATAGACCTGCGGTCATTGGCCTCGTGCGCGTGGTCCGCATCCACGTACAACTCCAACTGAACTCTATTACTCAGGCCCCTCTGGAAAGTAATACCGTACGTACTCGTAGATTTGATGTACATAAGGATGTGCAACGCTGCCTGCCAATGCAATAACTTTGTTGCTGCAGAGTATCTTGCCACCGCCCGAACCGCGTTAAGGATTTCCGGGCGGGTCTGGTTCGCCAGCCACATCAAATGTCCTACTAACGACCGAAAAGGCTCATCAACGCTTGGTTCATCCTTGTCAAACACCTCAAGCTTTAGGTCAACCACCCGCAGGAATGCACTTGCCGCGGGTGACACCAAACTTCGCTACGGTGCTTTCAGAGAAAACCTGCTGTGATATCGTCAATGTCCCTGCATCCCAGTCTCGAGAGAATCGGCAACCTGCGTACCATCGCAACTCCCCCAAGTTGTTGATAGGAACGAACTTGTTCAGGTCCTCACACAACTGGTCACACCTACTCTTAAGCCCCATCGCAAATATGGCATCCACATGCAATACTACTACGATAGAAACGCCCCCCGCCTCCACCAAATGCATGACACACGCATCAGCCTCACACTGCTCAAACCCAAGACCCCTCATACCACGTACCAAGTGATGATGCCATTGCCGCGACGCCTGCTCCAAACAACAGGCTGCGACATAACTTGATCACCTTACCGGACATCGACCCGCACCCCTTGGGAAGGCGCATGTAGACGTCCTCGCTTAACTCTGACTGGACAAACGCCTGCTCGGCATCAAAATAGCAGAAATCCAATTCCAACTCACACGCGATGGCAGCGAGCAAACGAATGCTCGCAACGGATAGGCACGGGGAATAAGTCTCGAAATAGTCAACTCCTGCACGCTGTCCAAAGCTCCTCGCTACCAACCTGGCCTTTGCCCGCACTACTCTGCCAAATTCGTTAACCTTCCAATAAAAAACCCACTTAGCAGAGACCACGTTGATTCCGTTTCGTTGCTACGCGCCGCTATCCTTCTCGTCCACCACAGCACCGATCGTCTTCGCGCGGTACAGCCCGTCAAACTCAGTGTCCATGGCGTGAAACCACACGTCTCCGTGTCCATCCTCGCACGCTTCGCGGTATGAGTCGGGCGTCACCAACTGACTCGCAGGGCATGAAGGCAGTTCAGGGGCGGGAATATGCGGCGGAGACTTGTCGGCGATGACCATGGCGATATTCTCCCGCCCAGCTAGTATCGAAACGAAGCCATGCTGCGTACCCATGCCCCCAGCTACCGCGACGCCGACTGCGTCACCGCCGGCGATACACGCGGTTGCTACTGCTGCTGCACCGGCACCTCCGACGCAGAGGACGGAGGTCTAGGCGAGGAGTTTAGCGATGCAACGGTTGCGGGCGGCGAAGGGGGAAGGGACATGGGCAAGGACTCCGTCGGTGCAACGGTCGCTGGCGTCGGCTCCTGCTGCTGCGGTACGGACAACGCAGCAGACAGGGGCGTGGGCGAAGGCTCTGGCGTTACACCAGACGATGGCGTCGACGGCTGCTACCACACCTCGAAGTCCCGCGGCGCTTGCGGCGCTTGCGGTTACTGAGCTGGGTGAACGACAGCCCCCCCTGAGTAGCTCGCGATGCCGGATGGCGACAACATGATCTTGCTGCAATCCGAGGCGTGGTCGTTGCCGGAGTTCAGGTAGAAGCATGGCTCACCCTTCGGCTCTGACGTAGCCGCCCGCCTGGCCTTGTGGCGTCCCGGCGTCATGTATGGAAGCACCGGGCTCCTGTAAGGCCTCTCGTGGAACTTCTCGAACGAGCACCTCATGTCGGGATTTTCATCCACTCGCGCCATGAGGTAAAGCGCGTCGCACATCCGCGTCCATGCTTCCGGCCACGTGCGATCGTAGTTGAGCGCCTTGGCCGGAAACTCCACCCCATCGAAAATGGTCTGGAATTCCAAGAATGCGGCCTGGCCTCCTTCGGCAACAAGAGCTATTAATAGCTTCCGCTCCACCCGCCCGTTGCGCTTCGGACCGTCGACGGAGGTGAACTCGCGACGGATGTTGTTCTCGGTCATCAGCCTTTGGAACTCGGTGCTGGTGAATTCGGACGCGTGGTACGTGCGAAGGCATCCAGGCTTCCCGTAGGCATTTACGGCCGCCAAGAAAGCGCGGAAAACGAGGGTAACGGTGGCTGCGCTCTTGTCCGGCAGAAGTACCGGCCAGCCCATGTTTGTGGCGTCGTCGACGACCATCAAACAGTACCGAGCGCCGCCCGATTACGTGGGAATGGGTCCTGCGAGGTCGGCGAACAGGCGCTGCATCCGCTTCCCAGCACGGGACGATGTGGATTTTGCGATGGCTTTGCGGATTCCCTTTCCCCACGCGCACCCGTCGCAATACCCCAAACATCCCGTCACCTTGCTACCCATTTGACGACCAGTCTCACGTCAACCGGCATCATGGGCGTGGCCAAGAGAACAGTGCAGGTCGTTGACGTCTATCTATCTTTGCCCACCTGGCCTCAACTCTGCAGCAGCAAGTGAGGGAAATATCTCGTGCCTCGCTACCCGACTGGCCTCGACATAGTTACCGAACTTCTCCTTGCGGAAAAACACGCGTCCGTTAAGCATGTGCGCCCCGTTGTGGTCAAGGGTGATGACGTGTTCCTCTTGAATCACGTTGAACGAGCAAAAGTCGAAGGGGATCCCAGGCACATACGCCACATTCCTCAGAGTCACGGCTACGTCCTCCGCACAGTGCATCACTAGATCGACACGACCGAAAAACTCTACCTTCATTTCCTTTCCATCGCCTATGATCAAAAACTTCTCATCGGGGGTAGGGAGTCTCTTGTTGTAAAAGAATGTGCAATCTTCAGTGCAATCGATCGACGCAGCACTATCTCCAATCAGAATCTTACTACCAGGCCTTGTTGGCCTCACAAGACCACCACCAACAGAAAGAGCATGCCACTTGCCTATAGACGTCAAATGCGCCACAAAGAGAGTGGGCCACTTGATCTGTTCCTCGCTGCTGGACGTCGCTTGGCTTTCGATAGTCGAGGAAAGCGATCCGCGCACGTAAGCTTCGCCGGCTACTCCACTCGGCTCTGGCTGACCTTGCACTCCGCCGCCCACACCGCCCCCGTCCCAGTATGATTCGCCGCCGCCCATACCGCCCCCATCCTAGTACGGTTCGCCGCCGCCCACACCGCCCCCGCCCCATTTGGGTTCGCCACCGCCAACACCGCCCCCGTCCCATTGCTGTACGCCTCCGCCCACACCGCCCCCGTCCAATTCGTCGCCGTGAACTACGAAGCCAGTTTGGTGCTGGGGCCAAGCTCCCGTTGGTGGCGGTGCGCTGCTGTAGTGGTCCTGAGGGGCCGGAGGGCCATACGGAGGGGCCGCGACAATGTTTGCATGCATACGGGTAGGCGGGGCAGTGCGGCATTGCCTGGCCATATGACTGAAAGCGCCACGAGTATGTGCAGACCCCCGAAAAGGCGTTCGGCGCTCGACAAATCGCGGAGTTATGCCCGAACGTGCCACACCGGTCGCACTTGTACATTTCTCCCATCGACGCTCTTGGAGGCGGAGGTGATTCCGGGTGATACCACCCCCTTCCGGTGTTACCTTCCCCACCAGCGCCCCCCGGCCTTTGCGGCTGCTGTTGCTGCTGCTGCGGATAAGGTGGGTGCGGCTGCTGGCAACGATGGCCTCCACCCCCACGTTGCTGCTCTTGGCCTCCCCCCAGCTGTCGCGGCCGCTGCTGCTGCTGCTGCTGCGCGGCGCCACCGTATTGCCGCTGCTGCTGTGGCTGTTGTTGTCCATACGACCGCTGCTGCTGTTCATACTGTCGCCGCTGTTGCAGCTGTGGCTGTTGCTGTCCAAACGACCGCTGCCGCTGTTGCTGTCCATACTGCCGTTGCTGCTGCTGTGATCCGCCGCCTCCATACCTGCCCTGAAAACCCCCGCCAACGGCGAGGGCATGGGGATCCACCAACGACGCTGGAGCCATTGACGCGACCGCGTCTAACCTCCGCTCCTCCAACTCCTTTGTCTTGCGGTTAGCGTGGAAGTTGCGGGCGATTTCCTCCATCTCCGATCGCGTGATACCGGGCTAGTACGCTGCTCCACGTCGTAAAACTCGGACGGAAGACGACGTGTGAGTATGCGAGTAACCTCGCGGTCCGACCTGCGGATTCCCAATGCGGACAAGACATTGAGTTTCCCCTCGGCACGGGCGAAGAACAGCTTCGGGTCCTTATCCCCCTGCATTCCAATATTCTCGAACTCTTTTTCGAGTTGATCCCTCTCGGCATCACCCTGTGGCTGATACCAATCCATCACAGCCTTCCATGCTCCTTCCACCGACCCAGCGACATGCATGCGTTCCTCCACAGGCTGTCCTTGCATGGCTTCCAAAAGAAATTCCCATGCCTTCTTGCACTTCTCGACTTTCTGCTGCCCATGGAGGTAAATCGACTGTCTTCGCTCCTCCATCTCTCCTAAACCTCCGGCTATCCGAATGGGGTCGCCCGTGGGCCCAAGCGCCCCGATCAGACCCCGCGCCGTCAAAAACGTTCGGAGTGTGTGACCACAAGTGCAGCTGACCGCTCCCATCAAAGTTGGGTACCCGCATGCTATTTTGCGACGACAAGATGAGCGCCGGAGGAGTCTGGTGACGGTAGTCTGGCTCCGGCACAGGCTACCCAACATTTGCCTTCTGTATGGGCCGCCCGCTCCTCCCAGCGGTAAACCCCTGAGCCGCTGCCTCGGTGGGCATCCTTAACGCTCTCTCCGTTGCCACCGTCGCGTCTCGGCCAGCCAAAGTCGCGTCTCGCTCAGCCAGATTAGTCGTCACCTCCGCAAGTTGCTGCCGAAGCAGCTCGATCTCCCCGGCCATGACAAAAGCCCTCCAGCAAACTCCGGGCCCGGAAACACGCTATCGTATTTCGATACGCTTGCTGTATAACGTGGCCTAAGTAACCACGCGGCGTGCCGTAGATCGAGGAGAGAATAAAAAATACTTGTACAATAAACCAAGCACAACACACACCAGGTTGGGTCAATACCGTTCTGTCCAAGACCCCACCACATAAACCACACACAGGAGGTAAGCCGCACCAAGATTGTCACCGGCTGCACCACTCACATATAGACAGGTAGTTTCGTTATTCCCAGTGACGCAGTCACTGGGCTCTAAACCATTAAATATTTACCATCCGCAAATAAATCCCCTCCTTTTCTTCACTTTTTTCAAGACTACTTCCATATTTTTTTAGCCATCCCCCCCCCTCGAATTTCCCACTTTGTCCAAGTGAACCGAAATTTGGCTCTGTAGCCTAATCAACTGTCAAAGCAATCTTGTAGCCAAGTAGTTAAGAAACACAACGCAGCCAGGATTCACCGACCAATACTTTCTACAAGTAATATTTTATGACTCTTTCAAATCTGCGTTGAGGTCAGCCTTGTCTTTAAAATCTGCCGTGAAGGTCTGCATTGTCATAGGAGGTCATAATTTGTCAACCCAATGTCACACATTTCAGTCTGTGCGTCGGCTCAGCTGTGCGAAGCCACCTCGGCGTAGTCAACCAGACAGAGCTGCTGCTGCTGCTGCTGCTGCTTCTGAGAGCTTTGGCCGCTGAAGGCTTTGAATTTTTGCAGCTGCTGCTCCTGAGCGGCACAGTTCCTGGGCAGCAGCTTCGCTAACTGCGGATAACTTTTTTTGCAGCAATGCTGCTGCTTCTACAGCTGAGCTTTTGGCCGCCGAGAACTTTTTTGTCGCGATAGACACATACATATATTCATGCTTCTTCTGGGGTTGTCGCGACGGCAGATACATGAGTGACAGAGAGAGACAGCACCACCAACCACCACAACAAGTAGTAGCTGCTGCTGTGCAGCTGCTGCTCGGCGTCAGCTGCTGCCTGCCGCTGACTGCAGATACCTTTTTTGCAGCTATAAAGCTGCTGCTGCTGCTTCTTCTGCTGTGCTGCTGAGATTCGGCCGCCGATAGATTTGGCCGCGATCGAAATATATATACCTGGTATATGTTTATTTTACGAGTTGTCGCGACGGCAGGTATGTAAGGGTTGTCGCGGCGGCAGGTATGCGTACAAGCGACGGAGACAGCAGCATCACACCACAGTAGTTGTAGCTGCTCAGCAGCTGTCGTCGCGATCACAGACAACTAACTGGCCGAGACTGGTGCCTACTGGTACTTCTAGGGTTATCGCGACAGAGAGATACACCACAAGAGAGATACACCACCACCCTCACAAGTATATACTGGTAGCTGCTTTCGTCGCGATCACAGAAAACCACTGGCTCAGGTGGCACCCACACTAAGACCTTACATCCTGTACGTAGTAGTATTAATAGTAGTGTCAATCACAAATAAAAAACAAAATAAATAGCGAAAAAAACTACGAACCCGTCTGTCAAGGTATGAAAGTGCCGTCTCGTGACTCCTGACTCGTGTGTGTGGCATCGCAATTTTTCGAGCGTTACAATAGCATCAACAACAGGCCATTCGGCATGCTGTCCGTCGTGGTGTATGATAGTAGATACGGGTATCCTCGGCGCGTTACGTCGTACTTTGTTTCAACTGCTGCTCCGCTTTGTCAGACCCAGCTGGTGCACACACACTAAAACGTGAAATAAATGTAACGCCAAGCACAAAAAACAATACGCCGCTCGATATATGCATCATTACGGTCAACCCCTGCGTGTGTTTAAACATAATAATTGAAATAGTATACCAGGTACAAGTGTACGAGTACAGTATAGGTTTCCTTCGTATACGGAGATTTCTTCTTGCTAGAATGTCTTGATTGATCAACGTGCAAGCTCATCATGCTGCACGTTGTCGGATGGCAAGCCTAATGAATAATAATATCGAAATGATAATAAATTCGACGCTGATTGATCGGTACGTAGCATCCAGGTGAGTCACCGTTCTCATGTCAATCGCGGGGGGAATAATGGGGAAAAAGTGCGCATGTATTTTATGACGTACCACCCAGCCGATTCTCTGCGCAACACAGACGTGATACAAACACGCACGGTTCGAGAGATTTTGTCAACGGAAGCACATCACAGTATAATAGACAGAGGTGGAGCACAGGTACTACACCTGCCCTAAGTCATATCACACCCGTCCACGCGTTGTGCTTGTCGTCCAGGATATATATACCTGGTACGTTAGCTAGGGCCCCCCTACACACAACACACTCTGATGAGCGCACAGCTTGTAGCTGCAGCGGCATCGGTAGCAGCAACAACAACAGCAGCAGTAGTGGCCGATAGGTTGCCGCTGTCGAGACTAGTAGATGCGCCTACGTCGTGAGCCAAATATTTCGATAAGAGCTGGAGGTAAGATATATATGCTGTAGGAGGATTATGAGTAGACTGGGCGTGTTTTTCAAATTCGAAGACGTACCCGACACTTTGCTGCAAAATTCGAATACAAGTCTGACTTAAAGGCAGACTTGAAAGAGCCAGAAAAAAAATGTATTCGTAAAGGATTGGTCGGATATAGTTTCTGGCGACTAGCCACCCATATCTGCCGAGGGTTGGTTGTGTACCTCTTACAATAACTCTGGCTTTAGGTTACTCGTCTTTTGTGTAACTGTTGTCGGATCCTTTGCCTCTGACCTGACCCTCGGCTTCTCGTTTGATCTGGCACCAGTTGGAAGCTTGACGGTGATTTAGCTGCGATTGGCTGCAACCTTGATTTGCGCTGTTGTAGCTGCACAGCTACAACAAGCCCCACGCAGTCCTTCGAGAGCGCGGGTTCGTCGTTCGGCAGGACCCTGTCCAGTATTTATACCATCACGGCCAACTGCTGCTATCGACATCCCGCTAGGTCGACAACGGTGCAGAGACAGCGTCGAATAAACAGGCTCACTTCGACCCGAAATTCTCTTGGGGGCTATCGATTATTTTAACGAACACATGTTTGTGGGCAATACACGGTGTGATCACGAGTTCTGTTTATTGTATCGTATCTCGAAAGGTAACTTTTTATCGTCGTGATTTGCAACGAACGGTAACACTCAAGCACGTTAACACGTTCTCTGCTGTTCAGGTTCCCCTGCGGTGTATGCAACAGGAGGATCCGAGTTACGGTACAACGCAAGTTGACGCCGTGAGAAATCCCTCACGAGGATATTCTCAAAGAGACCGGTAGGTTGTCTTCAAAGAAGGCATGATCGAGTAATTAATGTCGGAATTTCACAATTATTCACATGATGCTGACGGTGTCCTCGATGGCTTAGTTCTCAGTGTGCATGGGTTCGACGAATCAGACCCGGGCAAGTTGCACGTGTGTAAAGAATATTTGAGGTCCCTCTTGTCAAATATGATTCCGGAGACTGCGTCAGCAAAAACGGCTTGTGGGTTGGAAAGTTACCAGGCCATCTCCAGGATACGACGGCAATAGAGCGCCCGTTCGCGTCAAAGGACATGTTGTCACGTTGGAATCAAGGAAGGTTAGAAACATAGCTGGGTCCGCCCAACGATCTTTTCGCGGGACATCAGTTTTCTACGCGAACAAATCGCCATCCGTTGCGACGAAGTTGCCTATCTATGGCTGCGACCGGTTTATTGGAATATTCACAATAATACGTCGTAGTCTGTCTCTTTGTCGGGCCCAGCTGGTGCACACACTAAAACGTTAAATGTAACGCCAAGATGATTGGTGCACACACTAAAATGTTAAATGTTACACAAGCCAACGGCATCCCAGCTTAAGCGCTTACTCGGAGCTTTTAAGACCGTCGTGGGGGACCTTATTAAATATATGGAGGACGACGGGAATCATTTGGTCTGCGGGTTTCAGCTAGCACGTGAAGCCGCGCTCAGTCAGCCTAACCTCGATACTTATCCGTCTGACGGAAGTGTTCCTGAGGAAAGCGGTTTTAGTACCAGAAGGTCCTTCCAATTTTAGAGGAAGAACATCTGAGTCTTATACGAACGACAGGCGTGAAGATGTCGTTGCTGTGGCCGAAGTTAACGGCGATATCACGCCGGCGGGCAACATGGTGGTCGAGGGAGTTACGGCAGAAGACGGAAAAGTCTACATTATTGACACATAAGTTGTCGTTGACTCTGGGGAAGACGCCGCGACGTCTTCTCGATAACGTCCATGGGTGCTACGAAGATTGGGGCACGACCTCGATCTTAATGTCGTGACCGCGTCTCAAGCTGGTCTGTCTCAGGGAAGGCCGCCACCTGAAGGGGCGGAGAATGCTCTTGTAGTTCCGCATTATTATGGAGATATTCATTCTCACATTCGCAATAATGATGCCTGGATTGGAGCGTTCGGTTCCTTGTTCCTAGAAGGTTGTTGACGACCACTTGATACCACTCGCCAAACAAGTGTTTTATTCGTGAAATGGGTCCGGATCCTGCACAACCGTCGCGACTCGTCTTGGCGGAAACACAGGGTTTTCCTTTTCTGTGCTGCCGCCATCATTTTCAGGCACGAAGCTCTATCCAATGTGCAGTTCAAACTACGCGGGAAAATATCCGCTGATGTGGCCGAAACAATAGCACGGGTGAAGAGCAGTGGTCTCATGTCGATGGCGGCGGACTTTCTGCAGGGAAAACGTGTACGCACCGCCTCCAGTGAACATCCCGAAATATTTTCGCTTTTGAGAACTCTGTAGGCTATCTCACCTGTTTCTACGTGGACGGATTAGGTGGAACGCAAAACACGAACTGAAGCTACATCAAGGACGATGCAACTGGGCGAGCCGCTTTTTTGTGTGACCATTAATCCATCCGACGTAAACAGCCCACTCGTAATGAACTACGGCGGCCATGACATAGATCTTTCATCGACATATTTATTTCATCGACATGCCACGAACAGATGCATGCCCGATCATGTTACGAGCCTAAGAACCTTTGCGGACGACCCTGTTACATCGGCGACATTGTTTCACGAAACTACTCAAGCGGTGTTCGACCATGTGCTGAAAGTGGGCGCTTCTGGCGGTGACGGTGGAGCCCTGGGGAAAGTGCAAGCATACTCTGGCATGACGGAGGAGCATTTCAGGCTCACTCTGCACGCACATCTCCTGGTTTGGGTGTATGGATATATCAGCCGCGATCAGCTCCGGGAAGACCTCGGCACAAGTTTAGAAAAACACGCTGCTCTTGCCAAACATACAGGCCGTATAATCTGCAATCAAGTCATGTCAACTGAAGAAGTGGACTATTGCCTTATGAACGGGTCATCTTGTCAGCACCCGTTTACAGTAGCACGGGCATCGTTCAGCAATCATCCGAACAATGCCGACGAGTTCGTCGGTCACACGGATGATTGGCCAGAGGACGAAGTAACCCGTAAGGCGGGAAAAACCCATTAAAAGGTGAGCTTTTGTCCGCCTGTGCCAGTGGCTAGGATTCAAGACGTTTCCGTTGAAAATCCCGAATGCCTGTCTTGTATTGCAGAAGATGCTTGAACTCTGTCGGAAGTAGCAAACACGCATCGATGTACACAGTGCCGAGTGAAATACGCCAAGAATGAGGCCGACGTCCAAGATTTACCTCGAGCAGAGTGTCGATTTGGTTATGGAACCGACGGGAGAAGTCTTTTACCGCAAGGATCCTCCAAGAACGGCAAAATTCGTGTGCATGCAGATGGCTCTGTTGAAATGGATAATGTTCGAAAACATAAGGACGAGAATGCCGACCACCAACAACCTGCACAGCTACTTGAAGCTGAAATTCTTCGTGCTACGCGCGCGCGAAAGGCTGCGCGCCAGGCCCGACAGCCACCTGGAGCAGACGATGATGATTTTATGGTCGAAGTCAGGCGTGGGTCAACCCACATCAACTGCTACAATCGGGCCGTTCAACAGTGTGTACGTTCCAACATGGACCTCGAAGTAATCCTTGGAAAATTTAATGGCGACGCTCGTGGTCTTGTATTTTACATATTGACGTATACAGAGCAAAGTCGACTCGCACAATGGGTACCATTCTTCCTCTCTTATCCGATTCTGTGTCTAGGTTGCAAAGGGACAGGGAAGCTTTTCCCTCTTCGGAGCGTGCCCGGAAGATTGTACAGTCTAGTTTGTGCAATGTTTTATCGGGAATAGAGCTCGTCGCGCGTGCTGCGGTGTGCAAGATCATGGGTTGGTCGGAAGGCATAAAATCTCAAAAGCCTCTACTATGCCGCACGAGGCCCGTTTTTGCGAGGATCAGATCTTCGCTCGCCGAACAGGGTCATCGACAGGAAGGGTCAAGCGGCAAGGAAAGCTCCGAAGACGAGATCCCTGTCACGGCTCGTGAAGAACGCCTCGCGGTTTCGACGAAAGCCCCACAAGACTACATTCATCGCTGTGGCCGTGATGATACTTGTCATCCGCTGTGCGGTCTCTCTTATTTCATGTACTCGCGATTGGTGAAGACGGAAGATAGATGTCAAAGGTGGATCAGTCTTCTTATTGATTGCCTTCAGGAAGGACGTTGCCTACGTGGCGCATCCACCGTTTATTCCTCCGCCCGGTTGGGGGGTGAGTGTGCGGCAGCTCCGGCAGACCGATCTGAGCCTACCGCAATCGGGCCTTGTCCAATCCGTCAGTTGGGGCATGTGGAACGACCGTCGGCAGTGGGCGCGCGATGTCGACTCTGCCGTTGAGCGCGCCTCCACCGGGAAGCACCAACGAGAACAACGTGCCTTCTTTCCCTCTGCGGCGGCGTTAGTTCGAGCTCTTCTTGGGTTCTTTGGTACACAAACACGGTTTGACGAACATGGGCGTACGTGAACCCCACCCTCGCGGGTAAAGGGCACGGCTCTCTGTGTTGATGTCGTAGAGCAGTACGGCAGCTGGCGTGGAAAGTAAATCGCTGGCAAAGTCCACTCGGCGAGAAACAACGGCGGCCTCATGCTCGAGCTGCGTTCAGGGCGATACGCCAAGTATCTCGTTTGTTTGTTGGGTGGATACGCTAGTAAGCAGCCTCGGCGCTTGCTTCTTTCGCATAGATAGGTTAAGTTCATCAGTGGAAAACCATATTTTTTCAAATATATGTGCATTGCATTTGCTCCACCATCCTATACGGAAGGCAGATCGCCCGACACCCTGTAACATGAGCCAGATCGCAGAGAAAATGAAATATGTCTGCCCGCAAATATCTAGATCATCTATTAATAGTGGGAATCGATTATCTGTCCGACGTGTGGAATGTTTCTTGCCTGAATTCTTGTTGCGCATTATTTTTCCTTGTTGTGTATCCGATCCATTGAGTGGTTGGAACTCACTCGCAAACTTCCGTCAGTGTCCCATTTTTTATTTTCACAATTTGAGCCTTTGCTGCATTATGATTACATTTTTACGGAACTCTTATCGGAGAGTTTTTTCGCACCCGTATTTTCGACATCGTTCTCGCGCAAGTTTTCAATATTCCATATTTTCCTGTTTTTTTTTTCCAAATAAATGTGTGAAATTTAACGAACTTATTTTTTTGCTTCAGGATTCTGGAGAATTTCACGAATAGTGACAGAACGCCTCCGAATATTGATACATATCTCCAAATATTTCCAAACTTTGGAGATTAAGTAAAAAAAGATTTCCGATAATGAGAACGAGCCTAACTATTAATAAGTGAACACGTCACCTGTGATGACAGGTGGCTGTAAGACAGATTCAGTGGTTGAAACTCGCATTTTTTTGTTTTTTTCTTTATTTCAGCTGTGAGTACAACCGATTGAGTGATCGAAACTCATCTTCTTTTCAAGCTGCGCGATACGTTTACGTAATACACGCTCATCGGGCTGTCACCTATAAAAACCTCACAAAGCACGTCAGCTGTGAGTTCAACCTATCGGTTGATACTCAGCGTTGCAACCTTCGTAAACCGTTCGAGCGTTTTCCATTGTTTCCCCCGCGATCGACTACTACTGGTCAATAATCATAATAAAGACTCCCCTGGATGCTTTTATAATATCGGTGCTGGTGTTTGCCTGTCCTGTGACCACAGACAGGCTGTTCTGGCGATTACTTCATACAGAGTATCGGCCAGCCAACAAGACGCGCCTAATCTTGGCAAGCCTGAGGTTCTTAATATTCAAACAACCGGGTTCACTACCACTGTGCCGTTTTTCTTACGATGGCAATTTTCTTAGCAACCTACCAACCTACAGATCCGACTCCCCTCGCTTTTACAGCGGGTTACAAACGAGGGTATATCCCGGCCTGTTTCTGAGTGTGGACGTAGCACAGGAGAGTATTGTGTCCTGCCTCTGTCTGCCTGCTTGATGTCTGTATGTTGTTGCGAATACCTCTACTTGTGCACACAGCAGCAGCTAGCTCCGGTGCGGCGGGATTACAAACGAGGGTATATATATGTATATTAATATATATATATATATATATATATATATCCGGGGCCTGTTCTCTGTGTGTACACGCAGCACAACAAGAGGGTAATGCCCTGCCTCTGTCTGCTTACCTGTTGTCTGTTGCGAATACTTCTCTATTCGAAGAGGTGCATAAAGCAGCTCCCGTGCGGCGGGATATCCCCGTTTTTTCACCAATCAATCCTGAACTTCGTGTGCAGGATCTCACCGGGATCTGCGGGCAGTGCAACTGCACGCTGTGGACTATCATCAAAGCCTGGGCCGTATCGCAGCTCCACCCTCCAGCCACGAGGCATACCAAATAATGCCTCGATACATAATACGAAACCCCACAATACATGAAACCCCCAATATCCGTAGACCTGTATCAAGCTACCGGATACCACAAACAGTTTGTCCCCAAAACGGGACTGCGGTTCTATAAGGGTTGAAAACATTAAGCTGAGGTACCCGAAAGAAGGACGGGCAGGGCAATAACGTTTCCGTTTAAGGGTGAGAAGCTATTTGGCCCAAAAACGTGCAACAAGACAAAGTGCCGAAACGCTCTGGGTTCTTGTTTGTTTGCATCGCTGTTTCTAAAATTATTATTACGAAATACACATCTTTTGCGGAAAATATTTGTTCTATGTTCAAGTCGTTTACTCTTTTTCACTAAACGCCTACGCGCACGTACTCGACAAAGTATTCGTCAGAATTCCCCCCACCCCTTGAGATGCAGTGGCAAAGGTAGCCGAGAAACAGCGCACAGTCTCAGTACGCAGCACGCCATGATGTCACTCTACATCTATGAGAGAAGGCGATGCGCGCAACGTTTGGCATTGGCAACGAGCACAGACAGGAGCTATATATATATATGTATGTAGGTAGAAGGCCTAAGTTGGGGTAAAGGTGTAAGGCCGACGAATTCACGTGTGTGTGTGCACCCAGCAAGTAAGTGAGCGTCGGTCTCATCATTATAAGCCCTTCAGGACAATATGTTGCGGTGGCAGACTCGTGCGTCGCCGATGCCAAATTGTGCTGTGAGTTGTCAGTTTAGGCATTTATTTACTTTTCTCGTGTGGCCGAAGGGGGAAACTGAAGTGATCGCACTCAGCGGCCGGTCGCACTCAGTGAATCGGTCGAGTAAACACCCAGTGGATACGTACAAGAAATACACATGTTTATCCTCGGTGAAGTTCACACGAGAGGCGCCTACTGTATCATCTGATGTTATACCTATAATGAAAGACGTCCCCGTGTCGGCACCAAATCAAAATATAATATATATGCTCGTCAAACCTAAGCTGTGCCGCCGCGTGCGACTGTATGGGTTGGACATTTGACACCCAATATTTTTCACTCCAGGAGATACACAACCAACAAGTTATCCAATACTGTGGATCCGGCTTGTACGTTCGAACGACTTTCCGTTCCAGATCTTCAGCATACAGCAGCCCACAGGATTGTGAACCGAGCTTAGCCTATCTCGTCTATTTGGTATATATATGCGGTTGCTTAAGTTGGTTGTTGCGATAGATACAATACTACTGTAATATATAGTTGTTGACAGTAGATTCCCTTCCGCGAGGAGCCTCATAATTATTATAGGTGTTGCAGGTTTACCCTTACTTAGCGTAGCATGCGTCAGCTTGTCTAACCAAAGTTGGGTATTACATCTCGTGTAGTGAGGTGATGCGATTATTATCCATCCTGCTGCGGGTCAGGAACATTCTCGGAAGACAGGCTTCGATGAGACAAATCCAACTTGAAATCCCGCCGGTCAAAGTGGTGGGGATTTGTGTCCTCCGCAAGGGAATGTTAAATAAACGGGTTTGTTTTGACGCTTCCAATGTGTGAAGCTTTGGAACGTCATCCAAGAGTCTTGCCGGCAGTAACCTGAGGCCTATCAATCACAAATCCCTGCACAGGCAGAAGATATATTATGTTGAAGCTATAGTGGGAACTAATCTTCACTTACTTACTTGAAATGTATGGCTACAGAATCTCAAGAATGCAAACGAGAAAGAGTGAGGCATCATTCTATCGCCGCTCTCTTTCAAAACGAAACTTATTACCGGTAGCCCAACGGACTAAGACCTTCACAAATGACGACGATGGCAGAACATGGGTCGTTGGTCGTGAGTTCGAATCTCGCGTCTGCCATGAAATCGCTTTGAAGGAAAAGTGGGTTTCCTCATGCTGTCAAGAATCTGAAAATATACTTCTGGATCCCCCGAAATTGGAACCGCGTGTTGGTGTCACGCGTCGACCGGTATATCCGATCCGTTCCAGGGGAGGAGAGTGTTATAAGGCTTAAAATAGGTAGGCAATTGGTTAACCTTTTACCTTTGGCCCAACGGACTATAATAAGACCGTAACAAATGCCGTCATCGGCAGTACATGGGTCGTTGGTCGTGAGTTCGAATCTCACGTTCACCGTGCAATCGATTTTTCAAGAAAAGTGGATTATTTCCTCATGCTGTCAAGAATCTGGAAAACTATTTCTGGATCCCCAGAAATTGGAACCGCGTGTTTGTTGGTGTCACGCGTCGACCCGTATATCCGGTCCGTTCTAGGGAGGGAGAGTGTTATAAGGTTTAATTGGGTAGGCGATCAGTTAACATTTTACCTTTAGCCCAACGGACAAAGACCAATGGTATGATTGTTATTAGTCTGTTGGGTTAATAAAGATAAAAGGTTAAGAGATCGCCTACCCAATCTAAGCTTTACAACAGCCGGTTGATGCCACAAGTACCCCTCTGGCTTCAAGCCACCTGCCTCCCCCTCCTCTTGCAATCGTTTTACTCGACTCCTTGAACAAGTATCGCATCAATAAATAAATATGAGAACGTCAATACGAACTGGGTCTGGGCTTGGCCAAGCGCAGACACCTGTGTCGACCTTACTCTGTGAATGATCATCGCCTGGCGTTCTTGTCATCTCCTTATCACAGCAATGTCTTGCCTGATAGGCGGAGACCCGTCGTCTTCCGTCCCGGCAATGTAGGGGTGCGTGAAACTGTGGTCATACGACTACGTACGACCATGCATGTCATGAAACCCTATTCCGGTGATTGCTGGCAGAACTAAAAACGTGGCAAAAAGCTAAACCTATTTTCGGAACTGCACGAACATTTTGGGGACCAACAAATGCAACTTCGCCTTTGGAAACCCTTGTATTACAGCGGTATGGTATGACGGGTATACACATACTCACAGGTGGATTATCGCCGACGGGTTTACCGATAAACAGGTCGCCAGTTCGTCGTAGTCTTCGCTTGTTAACCCTACGTTAACTAGACCCTCCCCGACCACCCACAACCAACGTAATAAAAGGAAGTGGTGCAAGAATAGATAAATATCCACCACCTCTCGTAGGGGCATTTGGCGTCTTTCCACGTTTTGTTCCTGCTACCTGATATATCCATGCATGCGCAAGGCACTCCGCGTAGCGGGCGGTCCCTGGCAGTCCTAAACTGAAGACGCCAAGGACGGGGCACTTTGTATCTCTTGTTAGGTTTGTCTATCGAGCAGGTACTCGTTGGTATTTACGTGTGTGTTGATTGCTTAGAATTGTTAGAAAAAAAGTTGCTTCAATCCATTCGAGAACGATGATGAACTGATAGCAAGGTTCGTGCCTCGACGACATACCCCTGGTTTTCCATCTAAGATACACCTCCCAAGCACCACAGATACAATCCCAATACCTGTACCCACCAGGTAAATACAGGCGTTTCTGCATCAATCCAAACAGTAGCTTAACAGTATGCACCTACCTACCTGTGATGTACAGATCTTCCGGAACGCCCCTCAAGGCATAGTAATATTATATTATACCAGCATATCAAAGTCCAACTCTATACATCTGTGTGCAGATCATCTGGAAAGCGCTTACAAGCCAGATAATCAACCGCGTTACCGGGTATAACAACCGCTGTATATACGTGGCCGGAACAATCGTTTGACTACGACAATCGAAGCGGGAATGAGCGCATATTTTTTTAGGATGGGCAATGTACGCCTGGTAAAAAAACAGAACCGGAACCACGGCTCCTGGTAGAGGTCAACGCAACAATTAAGCATGCTACCAAATTTTAGTAGCAGTCGTTAATCAGTGGATGTACTGCAGTACAGTACAACAGTAACAGAGACAGGACCGAGTGGGTGAAGTACTCTTGCGTTCGCTCGGCTGAGTGAAATGCAAGGGACGGGGGAGAGGGTATCCAAGGTAAGGTGCTATGATGCTGCCTTCGAGTGAGGTTGAAACCCAGGTAATTACCTGGGTTGAAGCACTGGGACCGTTTGTGAAATACTTGGAAGGCGTATCTTAGGTGGAAAACCAGGGGTTTCCCAGAGAGGCACGAGCTTGGATCTCAGTCTCCACCGACCACGAAAAGAATGAAGCTGCTTTTCTATATCTTAAGCAAACAACACACATGAGCACCAACGACTACCGACTTCCTAATAGGCAAACCTATCCAGGGGGTCAGAGAGTCCCGATCTCCGATCTAAACAAGTCGCGTCGTCGGTCGTCGGGGGTTTTCCTGCTCTTTAATAGGTGTGTTTCTGGTTTATGTACTTTTTTCTTCGGCTGGTTTGGGGATAGTTTTTGCGCGTTGCCTTGCCTACCCTCCCCGGCTCCGTGTCGGGGCTGGTCTGGGTAATGGGACCACTCATTTGTGACACAGGACACGTTTCCAGGGTTGTGGGCTGCGTAGGTGGTTCTTGGCGTATTCTGTGTTATTTTTCTCCTCGTTTTTGGTTTTTACTTTCCGCTTATTATCCATACATCTTCCTCGCCTCCCCCCCACGTTGCCGTTGGCATATCGATGGTTTTCGTTGACGATTTATTCCTGCCCCATAAGCCTGGGTCTTCTTTTTATTTAATTTTACTTACTTTGCCGGCATCGTTGCCTTGCCGTTCATGGTGTGGGAGTTGTTTGTGATACGATGTACCTGGTACTCGATACTGGTCTGGGGATATCTGACGGTCGCATATTCTGGGGTTCTGTACTATGTATCTATTACGGAGGCCCATAGTATTTAGGGCCACGTATGGGCTTTTTCAAATTCAGAATTATTGTTTTTGAGGGCAATTTTTTTATTTTTTTACATCAGATTCTTCAGGAAAATATTTGCATGTGAATATATCAACAGCCGCAGACACAAGACACATGATATACTCGTCGATATAACCGGCGGAAAGCCGAGGATTTCAGCTTTCCAACGATACTACTTGTAGCCGTAGGTATATGGTTGAAGACGAGAGGGGAGGGGAGGTGACAAAAATAGGTGGTGAAAAAAATTGCAAATTTTAACAGGGAGATGTTAAGACCGGAGATCACCTCGGAATTGTGAGTATTGAGCATCTTTGGAAAGCTTGGGAGTACGGGCCGCAGAACTGTGCTTTACGTTTTGCGCGAATCCTGATCGTTCGTGAGATACGTGCGTCTAAAGATCGGCACCCTTACCCTCGTTGCCTGCCTCTGGCGCGTCAACAACATAATATTATTGGCTAAAAGTGGCCTCGTTGGAAAGCTGAAGCCCTCAGCTTTCCGTCGATACTAACTGCTGTTTTGTAGCTCTCCTGTGCGTCGCGGTATACACGAAGCTTAGCCCAGACGCAGAAAGCTTGGTCGACAAAATGAGGTGAAAAAAATGACCTGAAAAAAAAACAATTCCGTAAAGATCCAAAAAATGTAAATCCGCTGGGCCTGAATGCTATGGGCCTCCGTAATAGGCACTATTTGGTGTCTTGAGTCTTCTGGTATGTGGGTATATGGTTCGCCCTGCTGGGCAGTCGTGATGCTAAGATACGACCCGAGGTTAGATGATAAGACACTCCTCGTTATATATGTTGCGGGACCTCTGACGTAAAGGTATTGGGTCGCCTGGTATGTATTGGAGCCTTGACGAAAAGGTTCTTTGCTTCTGCGCGTGGGTGTATTTCGGTGTGGTGAGTGTAATACAATATATCTACCGCTCTTCCTCGACGATCATGGTGTAGACCACGCATACAACACGTGCACGCGTCCGAGAGCTCTCGTACACAAACAGGAGTGGGCTGAGGTTTGATGATAAGACACTCCTCGTTATATATGTGGCGGGACCTCTGACGTAAAGGTATTGGGTCGCCTGGTATGTGTTGGAGCCTTGACGATAAGGTACTTTGCTTCTGCGCGTGGGTGTATTTCGGTGTGGTGAGTGTAATATAAAATATCTACCGCTCTTCCTCGACGATCATGGTGTAGACCACGCATACAACACGTGCACGCGTCCGAGAGGTCTCGTACACAAACAGGAGTGGGCTTTGAGGAGCCGAAAAAAATGACCTGAAAAAAAAACAATTCCGTAAAGATCCAAAAAATGTAAATCCGCTGGGCCTGAATGCTATGGGCCTCCGTAATAGGCACTATTTGGTGTCTTGAGTCTTCTGGTATGTGGGTATATGGTTCGCCCTGCTGGGCAGTCGTGATGCTAAGATACGACCCGAGGTTAGATGATAAGACACTCCTCGTTATATATGTTGCGGGACCTCTGACGTAAAGGTATTGGGTCGCCTGGTATGTATTGGAGCCTTGACGATAAGGTTCTTTGCTTCTGCGCGTGGGTGTATTTCGGTGTGGTGAGTGTAATACAATATATCTACCGCTCTTCCTCGACGATCATGGTGTAGACCACGCATACAACACGTGCACGCGTCCGAGAGCTCTCGTACACAAACAGGAGTGGGCTGAGGTTTGATGATAAGACACTCCTCGTTATATATGTGGCGGGACCTCTGACGTAAAGGTATTGGGTCGCCTGGTATGTATTGGAGCCTTGACGATAAGGTACTTTGCTTCTGCGCGTGGGTGTATTTCGGTGTGGTGAGTGTAATATAAAATATCTACCGCTCTTCCTCGACGATCATGGTGTAGACCACGCATACAACACGTGCACGCGTCCGAGAGGTCTCGTACACAAACAGGAGTGGGCTTTGAGGAGCCACATCTTCGACTCACGTTCTATTTATTGTGGAATCGGGGTTTCCATGAAATTCCCAAAATTCTGCATGTATATACGGCTCATCAGAGTGGGCTAGTGTTATGGTACCGCCTGGCACATTTCTGAGGGTGCTAGCGTCCCCTTGAGCTACCCCTCTTCATAATATCTGATCATAGACGTAGACCTCCCAGAAGTGAACCTCAGGGGTAGGTAGCGGAGGGGGGAGCTCGCAGTTCACCGCGGGTGTCCGCCCGCACCTCATTACACCAGTAGTCTAGGACTTGGGCAGGCCGACGCCCGACACTCCGTATATTTCCATCATGAAAAATTCTGATCGATTTATCTCGAGCAAAAAACTGAAGGGGCAAACACGCTTAAACCCATCGGGAGGTTGCATGCTGCAGTGCCCGGCGTATGGGACTTACTCGGTTTGTCGCAAACCCTCCACCTCTGATACAGATACACGGACGATGGTCTGTGCGATCATAGTCTACTGTTGAAACTGCCTTGAGTTTTCATAAGTCCTGGAAGAGATGGCCTAGAACATTCTTCAGTGTCGACGACAAACGATATATTGATTCTTCATTTATGGGGCCAGCCCTTTCACGCCCCGACCCTACGTACTGCTGGCGCAGCCATGTTACACGTACTGCACAGGTTTCACATCCAACAAAACAAAAAATCAAAATCGTTCCAACAACAAAATATGACTTTAAAATGCGCCTATTATTACTAGGAAAGATCGCTGAAACCTACCCAAGGGTAAGGCAGACGAAAAACACGGATACAACACAAGTATTTACAACTCCCCCCCCCCCAAACGTTTAGTTGCCCTACGCTAACAAAGGCTACCTCAACGCTACCCGTCATTCAAACTCTGAATACTACAAAACGAAATCAACCCGAAATATTTCGTGGAGCGGTACACCAAACTGTTGCAAAGTCAATCAAAAACACCCGCTACATTGGACTAATCAAGAGTCCTCTATTCGCTCCGACCACGCTCCGAAAGCGCAAAGGTTGCAGCTGCCACAATCACGTAGATGTCTGGTGCTGCAGCAGCTCGAACCATTGCCTTAATGCATCCGCGAGGATTTCGGGGAGCGCCTCTACATGGCTGAGCAAAATGTAGAGAGGGAAAGGGTATTTATCCAAGTACCCATTAAGCACGAGCTTCCCGTTGACGTAGCTAGCCTCCTTCGTCTTGAGAATGGACGTGTCTCCCTCTTTGTCCAGAACTGTCAGGAACAAACCATCATGTACGCGTCAGCAACGAAAATACGATGGTGAAATCTTAGTGCATACCCAGAGTAAACATGAAAGCCCGTTGAACCACGTGTTAAAAGGGACACGAAATATGAAAGGTGCTTCGACGGCGCATCAGTTTCCGACCCGGCATTAGACAAGACGGGAAACAAACTTGGTACTACCTACACAAGCGGCACGGCAACCCAAGCTATTAAAAAAAAAAAGAACCGACACGTACTATTAATACTAAGAACATTCTTCAACCAACCACAGGCTGGTGATACGAAACGGTCGAAACAAATGTTCGCCCTCCAACCTCCCAATATAAAATCAGCGTCATTTTGATCGCGCTTATTACGGGATAGCAAGAAGTCTGAAGGTTGCAGATGTTGACCATCTGCTCCCTCCGTATCATATTCTAGCTCAAAGCATTTGGGATGCGCAGGCATTGTCTGAACCCCTGCGTCCCAGCTAGATTCTCGAGCAAAGACGCCAAGACGCTTTCGACGCGTGGACAAGAGCTACGATAATGCTTATAGAACGGAGACAGTCTGAAATACGCAAGAATCAGATCGCACTCAAATGAAATGCATTATACCAAATGCAAAGCTGGACAAACAAATCAAATGAGCAAGAATGACAAATATTACGCGCTGAAACCATTCTACATTCGAGATTTTCCAACCAAAACAGTACGAAAAAAAACTTAAAATGCCATCACTTCGGGTTAAATAATGTCACAATGGCATCGCTTCGGCTCCAATAATATGTATACTCACCGATGAGGACGAGCAACTGCCCCCTTTCGTTCATTTCTCGCACGAGCTTTCTGAGGCGATCTTTGTTCTCTCGGTCAAAGCGTCCATCAGACAAGAGAAGTACCAGCTGGCGTGGACTACCTTTCTTTCCAACACCTCCAGAAGATGATGACAGCCCATTGTAAGCTTCCTGAAACCGTATTTCGGTCAAAAGGGGAAACCGGGGAAAAAACAGAAAATTACAAGAGAGGCATAATACAACAACAATCCTCGAAGGCAACAAAATAATCTGACAGTCTAACCGCGATTACCTCACATTCGAACATCGATTCCTACCATTCACCTGGGCCCTAAACTAAACACGTCCTGCTGGTCGCCGGCGACGTGGTTATATCCCAACCATGAAAGCGTGAGGGCAGTTTCGAAATGGCAGAACAGCCAACTTTATGAAGAAAAAACAAAGAAGTATTCCTCACCTCAAGAAGACAAACAACTCCCTCTAGAGTGCGCGCCGTGTTTGTGCGCGACTGGTCGAACGTGAAACCGTCGATGATCTTGGCGCCGGCTTCTTCAGTGAAGGCATCTCCGAACCCATGTAGAAGTTCAAGGTCTTCACCAAATCTGTATCGAGAAAAGCGAGAAGAATATTGTCGAGGAATTAACTAATCTGAAAGACCATAAGGTTGTTAGGCAGCGAAATTTTCGTCCCCAAAGAAGACGCCCTTACTGGTAAGACGTATGATGCGACAAACGAGGTGGAGACTTGGGATAGCCTTTACCCAGTTACAATATTTGTACGGAAGTCATAACCGTTCTACTTCGGAACCACGGTGCGAATTGTGTCTTGAATCTAGAGGTGGACATTGTGACAGCTAGAATGAATAATCGTACTGTGTAAGCAACCAGAGAGGGATATTTGCATCATTACCAGGTACATGACGACAGATCACCAGATCACAGCGATTCGTGCTGGAATCAATTTGCAGCCAAAAACAGTGTTGGACGCGTTAGAGGCGAACTGGCAAAGAGGAACAAACGCTCCCGACTGCCAGTCTGCCCTGTGTTGCCGCCCTAGGCTTGATATAGGCGAGGTTTTAGCGCCGCGTGCGCCATTGTACGCCTCGAAAAAAAGAGGCGCACGGCACTGCGGAGTAGTTAAACGCCAGTATTCTTCTATTCTCCCGAAAAAAATACCCCCTCGAAAACAGGGGGGAAATCGCGAAGGAGGTACCAAAATCTTGTTCGTATCCAGGTACTCGTGCAGGTCTTGTAACTACGCCATTGCTCAACAGACGGCAAGTCGGTCAAAATTGAAACAAAAAACAGGCAAGTGGAAACTACTAAAAAAAAAAGTAGTGTGAAAAACTTAATGACGCCGACTGGTACTGCGAAAAAACTTACCGAGCAACTGCGAGTTGGCCAGCCTCAAGCTGCGTTAGGCCCGAAGCCACCGTCGTCATAGCCGCGAGAGCAAGCGCGCCTGCACCGCAGTCAACCATCGACTCCGAGTCATCGATTGCCATCAAAATCTGCATTAACAGCAGGATACGATGGGAAAAAGTATTTAGCTGTCTGCACTACCTGTTAGTAGTATCGCCGTTTGGGCCTCGCATTGAGAAGAATTTACGCAGGTGCTGTGTTCTGCCAAGAAGTGACGACGAGTTGTAACGTGAAATAAACTTCGAAAAACAAACTACCGGGTCGTAACCGACCACTTATATCGCAACCAACAACAATACAGAATATATACGAGGATATATACATATACACAACAGCCTGCATATGTGAAGACACGGGCTGATGACCAGATACCATACATACTGCATACTCGCATCAAATCGAGGTCGGTGTTGGGCGTAACACCTTCTGTCATCACGTACGTATGATATTTCCAATTCAATCACGCGCTACAGGTATAAAGATGCAAAAGACGATTTGGTGCTTTGGTGCAGAATAACTAGCGGACGAGTGAAAGCCTCTTGACAAGTTTTGGCATGTTTTTTGTTCCAGTTGGAGGGCCCAAGAACGGCGCGAGAACACCATTGCAAGGGGTCCCGCTCGTCAAAGCCCCTGGAGAGGTCATGTGTGTCATCATCGGCCTTTCCATCCAAACCAATATCTGAACCGCACAACCACCGCATCCTCCCCGACGACGTCCAGCTATCCCTCGAGGTTTGAATGGATCACTTCACATCGACAAACGCCAATCCAAAATCTATTTGTTCTGTTGTCATCTGATGAAAGCCGAGCAAGTTGGGACAAAAAGCAGCGGAGGAATAAGAAACAACACCAACCTGGTAGTCGCGCTTTGCTGGCTTTGTCCTTCTCAACCAGATCTTATCCTTCCGGAAACCGGACGCGATGTAAGGAATAACTCTCCTCATGTTGATCCGCTTCCCGGACCGATAGTCTCCCTGCAACTTCGTAGCAACCATAGGCTCAAGGACAAGTCTTAGCTGTTCACACAACCGTTGCGACAGAGAAGATGTCACGCCTCTCAACCGCCCCCACAGCTCCCTTGATTCTTCCAACCCCTCCTGAACCTTGCCCTCCCGACCAAGCCGTTTTCGTTGCAAGTCCTCCGCTATCGTGTGAAGCTCTTGCCTAAGGTTAGCTGCACGATTTAATGGGATTTGCCGATGGTCTTCGTCTGCGTCGTTCTCTTCTCGAGGGTCGGGTCTGTGAGTAGTGTTGATGATTTTCGCGAGGGAGTCGGCATCTCCAGATGGTTGGTCGTAGAGGGAGTCGAAGTCGACGCGTTTCTTGTCAGGAACTGAAGAGTCGATTTTCTCTTGCCCCTCATCTTGATCGTTTGCCGTTTTTTCGTCGCCTTCGCACAGAAAGAAGGTTTGGACACAAATTAATTCAACATGTTAGCTACTCACAGCGAACCATTATGCACAAGTTTTTTCTAGTCAGACCAGAACTGTAGCTTCGATACATACGCTACCGCCAAATCAAACAGCAGGTTAACCGGCGTACCGTAGTTTACCCGACATACATGTAGTGCAGGTCGACACATACAGTCATTGAGCCCATAATCAATCATGGAGTTGTATCTCGTGAACCACGGCGAACTAGGAGTTTAAATTCGGAGGCACGGAGCCCTGACAATCGTGCATGTGCCAGAAACAAAAAATGAAAAAAACTATGACTCGATCATTCGACTGGAACTCGACGAGATATCGACGAAAGTTCAAAAATACCAACTATTCACACTAAATTCCGCAAAAAAATCGTCGTTCCCCACCAAGGTAAAATTTGGTGGGAGACGTTAGGTACTGGGGATACATGGAAAAGATCGACAATAGTTTGATTGCGTAATTGGTTGCCCATCACAATACATGGCCAGAAACGAAGTCAATGCTGGAATCTTGTGTACCGAGAAAAAAGTATTCACTGCGATGCAACGCTCAATTTTGAGATTTTCGATCTAAATTTTCAAAACCGTATTTGTCACGCTCGTGCATACTCATATCGTTCCTGGCTTTGATATTTTTTATTTTTTAGAGGAGTATTAGCCACGCTTCTCTTTATTCGATTTTATTTTCGGTCCTATCTCTCGACCAAAGAGCAAGAGAAAAAAATAGTCCGGAACGACACGTTTCGGTTGGTGCGTGGACAACACTGTCAAAATTTCCCAACTGCGTACGACCGGGCGCTGCATGGGCGACCTTGTGAGTCGACGCGGTTTTGGCTGGCCCAGCTCCTACACGGGTCATTTTACCCCAACAGCCCAGCAACCGTGACAAACTGCTTTGGACCGCGAGAAAACGCAATAGGGTCAACAAACACCCATGACTTGAACAGTCAATTCAACTTCAAGAGATTGTACGGTGTTTCACCTTGAAACCTAAACGGGAGGTGTCTCAAAAGCGAACCGAAAAGTCGCTAAATCAACAATGTTGCCAGCGTTCAGCCCGTCGGGTACAGGCAGGCGATGTGACCACCGCCCCTTCACCCCACGGTTCCTATCATAATACGGGCAATAATTCCTCTTCGCAGGTCATGGCAGATGAACACACCAATGGTTTGGCGGAACTCTGTGGCAGATAGACCTGCGGGCAGTGTAGCAAACAAAAAACAATCGACACCATCGGATTCTACTAACAGGTCAACTCTAAGCCATCGCAACGTACCGTAGTATTGATTACTTTTAAAAGAATTGCACCTGCTTGCTGGCCGTCCTGGTTTCGTTTCTTCCCACTTTTTCGATTGGGGTCGGCAGTGTCAGCGTCAACCGCCTCGAGACTTTCGTCCTCGGCATCGTTAGTTGTCTTTGCTGCCTCCTCATCGCCATTCTCCATCGCCTGCAAATCGTCACCGTCGTCAGGGCCATCCCCGTCTTCCACCGCGTCCGCCTCCGCCTCGGCAGCTTCAGTCTGGTGCGCTGCGGCCTCTGCAGCTTGCTCATCAGAAACGCCACCTAACACCTGAACATAATAGGAACGAATCGACGTTATCGGGAGATCAGAAAACTCGACATTCTCCGCTACATCAGGAATTGACACATTCCGCAACGCCCATGCCTGGCTCTTCAGAAGCGACGAATGTATAAAGGCTTACGTTTGACTCTAGCAACACGCATTGACAACGACCTCAACAGGTACAATATACAATCAATTTAAAACGAAATGGGTGAATCACCAGTTCAAGCTTTCAAGCAACTATGTACCACCAAATATTCGCCCACAAAAGGAGAAGCGTCCATGACGTTTGGACGAAGCCCGTCGGGAATGTCGAAATCATAACTACGCGATACGTGAACTCGTGAGGTGTCGATGTTGAAGACCAAAGTATGCATGTCGCAAATGCGGCGCTATCACGCTTGAACGGCCGGACTGCACAATACACACCTGGCTGGAACCCTTTTGATCGCCGGTGACGTATTCGAACTTCCCCTCTCCACCCTCGTCGTCTTTAGACTCATCCTGCTCGTGGTCACCGTCCTTCACGTCGTTGTCATCCGCTCCATCTGTAGGGCGGGTCGTCATGATAAAAAAAACTCAAATATCTCGGGGAAAAAAGATGCCCTCGATAACCCACAACCGATCTGAACTCAGACAGAATCATCAAATAATAGCAACAAACAGGCAAAACGACCGTAAAAGCCATCGAAAAAAGCGATCTTCATATAGACAGTAGTAGACACCAAAAAATCATGTCATCCTAGACCTACACCACGCCTGTCATCAAGGTCAGCTTGCACTGTTAAACTGGGTAAATAGAGTTAAGTTTCATAGCATGGAAACTTCGAACCGGTAATATCTGTACAATCTCTAGGTAAAACGGGGTCCGGGTCCTAAAAAAGCCGAATACCAGGTGCATATGTCGGGCTTCGCACCACCAACGAGTGACCAATAACATTGCGGTACACTGTACCAATGCAAACATAACGTTTACATATATGTACACAAGAGGGAAAATCTGCTTCACGGTTTTGAAGTAACCTTCCATCACGGTGAACACCTCTGGAACAAGGTCACCTTACTCGGTAAACTGAATCGTATACTACTGTAGTGATGGGAGCAATTACCTCGGTTACTATCTTCTTTATCCTTCAGCATGTCCAGGCGCCGACGCCAATGTCGCATAGCGTCACCAGGCACTCTGTAGTTGGCAACGAAGGAATACAAAACATGGCAGTAAGAACAAAAGACGAAATTAGTACTCCCTGGATAGCGCCGTGATTTGCACATGGTGTCTGGTAATATTATCACTTTTGATAGTGTCGGCCACTACCGTAAACACGCAAGAACTACAGTATGATAAAACACATACCTCGTAAAACGAAGGCAGCCAATACGCATACCACGGATATGCAACAGATCCACTCAATTACTGTGTATACGTGGTCCAAAAAAGTACAACCTGTCCACCTTACGTACGCACCATATTCCAGGATACCAGGTATAAACCCGAAAAAAAAAACTGCAGTTAGTACAGTACGTAAATGTTGCCAGCGTTCAGCCCGTCGGGTACAGGCAGGCGATGTGACCACCGCCCCTTCACCCCACGGTTCCTATCATAATACGGGCAATATTTACTCTGCGCAGGTCATGGCAGACGAACACGCCAATGGTTTGGCGGAACTCTGTGGCAGATAGACCTGCGACAAACATGAAAGGCACATGAAACAAAAACCGGCATGGCTGCATGACAATCTGTTCGAACCGGAAGGTTGAGCGGGTCGACAAATACGAACACAAAAGTAGAGTAGTGCACACAATGAATTCGAACCCAAACCAATACGTTATGTACCTGAAAGGATTGGGTGCTTCAGGCCTCCTCTTTGTATCGTTGCCTTGCCCTTCACCCCTGCCCTCCCCTCCCGAAGTGCCTGGTCTCCACTCTCCGCCGTCGCCCTCGTCACCCTGACCACCACCTCCTCCATCGTCCCGGCCATCCGGGGCACTGCCGCCGCTATCCTGAAATACGCCGAAACATGGGGCGGACATAAATGAGTGACAAAATATACATGTGACTGGATCTGGGTGCCAACATGCTATCCATCAAAAACGTTGACAACAATGGTGTGAACACACTGACCCTCCGACTATTAATAGAGGTTAGTGGTGGATACTTGTATTTTTTGGGGAGAAACAAGTGTTTTTTGGCCGTTCTTACCGTGAAATAATCCATCATCGATAAACCAATCAAAACGTAGCGGAATGTCACACACATCATCAAAATAGGCTTAGTAACACGACGGGAGACGCACTGCAGCTCCTGTCTGCGGCTGCTTCTGCCTCAGGCTGTACACGCGGCCTCAACATGTCGATCGCGGAGCCTGCGGAAGCGATACCATCAGCATCGAGCCGTCAACAACCGTCCTCCTCGGTAAGCAACGAAGAGACCCCTCCTCGTCCAGATGAGGAGCGCATGCCTCCGCCTAGGCTGTGTGCTGCATGTCCTCCACATTGCGGTTGTTTCTGGGTGGGATCAGACTCGGAGGGTGATTTAGGTAGCGACCCAGGCGGGTGCTCGGGATCGCAAGGAAGGTCGGGGGATGCAAGCGAACCCTCCACCTCCGAATGTAGTGTAGAAAAGTCGGAGAGGTCGAGGTCGGGGTCGGAGCCTGAGTCGGAGAGTTTGGCGTCTGGGTCGGGCTCAGGCTCAGGCTGATCAGGCTCGGACGCCTCGTGTTCGCCGTCGGAACGCGATGAAAATAGTGAATATAACACAACCAAACAACAATACAATATACCTCGGTATATTAAACTCATGATTTTGTTGCGAGCAAACTTCACAAACTCGTGCAAGAAGAGCAAATCTCCCTGCTCCATTCATTGCATATTTCCGTCCACAACAAAGGTTCATTCATTATTGGAGACGCTGCAGCAGGAAACCCTAAGACTGCAGCCACCGCAGCAGCAGCGGCAGATAGCTCAGAAGGTGGAGCACCCTTCATTCACCCTTCACAAACCACCTGTTATCTATTCCTGGATAAGTGACACAAGCTTCAATTTAGGAAACAATTTACCTGGTACCTGGTACCAGGTATATATTAGCCCGTTTGCTCGAAGAGGTCAGCTATCAAGGAATTAATGTGATAACAACACTTCTTATTTGAATACACGTATCATATATTTCATACGACAAGAAGCAAAATGTTGCATAGCCCGTGGCCCATGCGAAGTTTTTCCTTGCGTGCATTGCCCATACTACCATATTTTTGAAAACGTAGCCCTCCGCTTCAACGTAGTAAAATAAAGCGGAATTTGTTTGACTATTAATAAATGGTACAGAACCCAAACATCATGGTGGCCACGTTTTTTCACGAATTGCAACTCGTGATGACGACATATCCTGTCCACATTATACCATTACTTCGAAATATCCCCAAAACAACCAGTTCTTCGACGATTTCACCTCTGTGTTTTCTCCAATGGCAAATTGAACCTTTGCACCATGTGGGATCTGAAGACGTACACGAATTTTCAAGTTCAATATTCAAGCGCCATCTGCCGCTCTATGCTTCTGAATATTACGGAATTTTGCAAAACGAAATGAAGTAATTCTACGGTGGGTGGAGGCGTCGGCTTTTGGCGGGGATATTATTTTTTTGCTGGTCGATGTCGCTGTTGTTTGTGGTCAATTAAGCACAAAAAAAAGTATCACCCCTAACAGCAGTACTTGAAAGTCTGCAGACAGACCGTACCCCGGCCGTTTTGGCCAGAACTTGTGCCTCATCCACACGACCGACATGTCTAGAGGGTAAAAAACTCTACTATCGTTATGTTGCCAGCGTTCAGCCCGTCGGGTACACGCAGGCGATGTGACCACCGCCTCTTTACCCCACGGTTCCTATCATAATACGGGCAATGTTTAATCTGCGCAGGTCATGGCAGACGAACGCGCCAATGGTTTGGCGGAACTCTGTGGCAGATAGACCTGCGGGAATCACACTCCGACAAAAGAAAAAAAACTTGATGCAAGCCATGTTATTATCGCGTAGCGTGACTACATAAGCCTACCTCTCCCTCGTTCTGCTCCTGCTCTTCCTCTTCGCCATTTTCGTCCCGCGAAGGTTGTTCGGCTCCCTGCCGCAGAAAACCATAAGAAAGCACAGCAGTAAGAAGGCACAGCAGTAGATGGGCCTTCGTCAACATCGTACGCATCAGCAAGTTCTACAATCAGTCTCACCCATGAGAAAAAAGCAACAATGCACAAAATATTCGTGATACTTGATTCAAGTTGAAATATTCAACAACGCGGACGACAAAAGTGATATTACGGGGGGCCATAGTTAACAGGACCAAATATTGTTAGTAAAAATGGTGAAACATAGGTTTTTATGTATACCATAGGTCCTGTCAACTATGGTCCCCCGTAATAGCACATCCCACACTGCACAAACGAGAGATAGGTCTATGTTGCATCACAAGTCCCAAAAAAGAAACAAAAAGCAGGGAAAAACTCACCTCCTGCTTGGCGGCCTCGAGTACAGAGCTGTCTCCACCTTCTCCTTCCACACCGAAAGCTGGAGGTTCTTCAGCGCTGTCCGCCTTTCTCTTCTCCTCGTCGGCGCGGTCATCATCTTCCTCGGCCTTGACTTCCTCCTCCACCTCATCGTTGTCTTTCTCCTCTTCCATAGGATCAAGCTCGGGAGCCCCGGAGTTTCCAGAGCCCTGCCAAGACGTGGCACAAACAAAAAGCATCCCAGGTAAAAAGGAGGACAAAACAAACACTCTGGCATGCGAACAAAAACACGATCAACATTGGTAAATAAAAAAATTCAAGGGGAAGACCCAGCGGTCACCTGCGGCTGCTGCTCCTCTTCCAGCAATTCTTGTCCTTCTTCCTCCCCGTTTTCCTCGGGGGCTAATGACTCAAACCCTTCTTTTTCTATTGCTTCTTCTTCGCCGTTTTCCCCTTCCTCAAGTTCCCCATCCTTGCCATCAGCTTCCATGCCATCTTTGTCGTCGCCCTCCTTGCCACTGCCATCCTGACAAAAAAAAATGTCAAGTGTCGCGAAACAACAACAGATAAAGGCTGAGTTACTGAAGCAAAAAATGTGGGGGGAACAATAGGTATATTGGAAGGAGCGCGTACCCGTCAACTTGCGGTGTTAAACCTTCGCTATACAGCAGTTCTACACCAAAACTTCAGCCAGGGGAAAGCCTCCCCTAAAAGATTTATACGATCATAAATTCGAGGTCATGAGTCTTATCATCCGCCAGCCAACAAAATGTGGATTCACCCATGGATGTTCTACCGCTCCAGGAAGGCCCATGCCTAAACGCTACACCTGACTGATGTGGGGGCACCATAACCGTTTCTTCTACCTATATACTCTAACTCAAAGAAAAACCGAGAATTAAATTTTGGCGTAACCACCCACATCATCCGCGTTGTCGAGGTTGAGGTCGTCCGGCAAGTCATCTTCCTCTTCCTTCTCCTTGCCATCTTCTTCGCCTCCATCCGGCCCTTCTCCCTCTCGACCTTCCTCGTCAACCTCCATCGCTTCATCTTCGCCTCGAACCTTGGGCGTTGCGGGAAAAATCAAGGAAATACTTACAAAGTTAGTAAGGCGAAGCTCATCACTTGAACCAACATTACAAGGGGAATCCAAAGAAGTTTTGCGTACGACTTGTGAGGAAAAAAGCGATGAAAAAGGGTTTTTGCCAAAATCTGATATTGTACCTGGCCTCTTGTCGGCCAAAATCAGTTGCACTCTAACAACCAGTACAAAACACACCCCAGGGGCCCTGCTATTGGCCAGGTTGACATTGTAACTGATTTTGGCTCGAAAATGCCAAGGTATACCTGTTTTTTCTACTGTCTATAGCTTTGAACTGATTTTGGCCAACTTTGACCCAATCAGAGAGGTCATACGTTCACTGTTTTTTCTCTGAGCATGTATGCGCCTGCCCTCCCTAGGTTGAAATTCTTCAGTGTCAACGTATAAACTCAGTATTCGTACGTCGTACGTAAAAGTACGTGTTTACACATGCATGCACGCGTACGCTGGTTTCGCTTTGTTTCTTCATTGGTGTGACATGCTTCAGTTATTGTGATATGGAATCGGCACAAATACTGGTTACGCTGGATATCGACGGGTGCGCGTAGAAAGAACGGTTTAATGTGAAGAACACGCGTTCTGTGTGTTGTTTTCTATGGTCACAGCTGTCGATACAGCCCCATGGTCTTTGTCTGCACCACCCCTGTCGCGTCGAGCTGGTCTCAGGCTTGATGGGACAAGATAATTTCGTGCCAAGCAAGCGATTCCGGGAAGGCGGTCTATAAGATATAAAACTGTCAACGGGGAGGAGGGGGCGCCAGATACTCTTGGCGCCCCCGCCGTGGCGCAACGAACGAAGCCTATTAAAAAAAAAAAAATAGCGTCAACCCTAAACCAAACAAAATAATGCAGATTTTGGAGGCCATGTGGCACGCTTTATGCTTAACGCATTCTTTCCTACCGGACTTTTTCATGGGCAGAACACCGCTCGCGGCGGTTTTACTTGGTTTTAGTGTGTACCTGATTTTGGCACAAACGGATCAGGTATACCTGATTTTGGCATTTGCCCTAGAAAAAACATCCTAAAAAAAAAAAAGAAAAAACTCGAGAAAATAGAACCAAGCCTCTCTAAAACTTTGGCGACGGACGTCGACCGGCACCTAGCTCACAGCTCACCACTCTAGTTCAAGAACTCGGACCAGTAGGAAAATGGGCGACGACCGCCTTTACTCATTCCAATACCGAGGATGGCCCTTACGTCGGACTAAACAGTACACGCAGACCATGGTGGGTGCCTCGATCAATAGATAAATGCATTTGTTATTTATGAAAAGATGTTGCCAGCGTTCAGCCCGTCGGGTACAGGTAGGCGATGTGACCACCACCCCTTCACCCCACGGTTCCTATCATAATACGGGCAAAGTTACTCTTCGCAGGTCATGGCAGACGAACACGCCAATGGTTTGGCGGAACTCTGTGGCAGATAGACCAGCGTGCAATGTTAAATGCCAGTACCAAACTTGGGCATACTGATAAGGAACTAGCCACATGGCGGAAAATGTTGTCACCCAAGCGCAACAGGATCACGACCGAATAACACATACCTCCATTCAATTTTGAAATAATAATTATATTGCTTCAACTACGCAAATAAAACAAAAATTCGCCGGTGGCTCAGTGAACCTGTACCCGGCAAAACCAGCGACAGTTAAAATTAACTCAATCATAGCACACGGCAAAAGGAAGATCAGCTAAGATATTGACAAACAAGTGGTTTACCTCGACTCCAAGCGGCTTCTCCTCGTAATTATCCTCGAGGTCGTCGTTGACAGGGCCCCCTCCTTCGCCATCCTCGCCGTCGTCTCCATCTTCACCTTCCCCATCTGACTCTTTGTCTTGAGCGGTATGATTGTCACCACTGTCTTTATCTTCCGCCTCCTCTTTTTCCGCGGGCTTCGATGGGTCTTCTTCCTTGCCTTCCTTGCCCTCTCCCTAGGGAATTGTAGCCGTTAAAACACGCAACAAGTCAGACGTGGCAATCGCGGTAGCGACAATTGCAAGGATCTCAAACGGACAATACCCTGGAAAACAACAGTACGTGCTCTACCATGAGAAAACAAATGCAAGCGAAAGCCAATTTTGCGTCATCGGTTGACTTGGCAACTTCGACTTCGGAAGTTTCAAAATAGATGAGCCGCCAGGATTGAATTGCGAAACAAAATTGAAGGCGATTGTGATCGAAATCAAAGACAGAATTGAAAACAGAACGGGTCATTTTTCACCTCCTTTCCGTCGTTGTCTTCTTGCCCGTCCTCCTTCGTTCGGATTTCGTCTTCTTCCGGCTTTTCTCCATCAAGGCGAGACCTGAACGAAGTCACCCACAACGGCAATCAATTTGGACGACCAAAAGCAAACAAAACCGAGGCGTTGAGGACCGTGCTGTCATTCCCTTTACCTTGTTAACGAAATAACTACTTGCGGTTCTATTTACAGAAGTGTATTGCTAACTGAAGCAAAACCACCTCAGATCCCATGTTCAAGTCTAATTGTCAAAAAAACAAATGCCGTACCCCGAGTCATCTACCACACATCGTAAAAAAAAAAACTCAAAACGATGCCGCAACAGAAGCCACCTACCATATTTCATGTCATCTGCAAGCCCTAGGAGAAATACTAACTGTTGCAGTTGCCGTGTGTGTAGTCCAACTCCTACATCAAAAATATGCAACAGCTACGCGAAAAAGGGATACCCCAAGCGGAACGTTGTCAACGTACTCCAAATTCGTACAAATGCCACCAACTCCACGTCCAATTCTGACAAGGAGAGGACGCCAAGGTTTAAGATGAAAATTGACAAACATGAAAGAGAAATTAACCTGTGTACCTGGTGAAA
This sequence comes from Nereocystis luetkeana, assembly GCA_031213475.1. NCBI lineage: Eukaryota > Phaeophyceae > Laminariales > Laminariaceae > Nereocystis > Nereocystis luetkeana. Next base: position 10,891,144 of record JARUPZ010000014.1, read on the forward strand.
AAAACGGAAGGAATCTCTGTTGAAATAAAATCGTTAGTTACGATGACAAAATGCAAGAGGCCCAAACAAAAGAAACCGGTCTCACAGACACGAAGGAGGAGAGTGGAACACGAGGCCGGTAACAGCTCCCTCACCCTGACTCGAACTTTTCTTCTCCCTGTTCCTTGCCGTCGCCATCATCCTCCTCGTCATCCTCATCCCACAGCTTCATATCAACAACGTCAGCGTCGTCGCCGAGGTCCCCCATCTCTCGGTCAAGCTCCTCTTTTTCCTCAGCGTCGTCCTCAGCGTCTTGGTCTTTCTCCTCACCCTTCGGAACGTCAAACATCTCCCCCTCGAAGTCGTTCTCCATCTCCATGCCGTTGTCTTGCTCGTCCTCCCCTGTCGAAATTATTATGCAACACAACAAATTCAAGCAGAGATAAGGGGTACACCGCCGCGGAAGACATGGGACACAACGTGCCACTGACGATCCGACTAGATCAAACACTGGTAAAAACGCATGCCAGTAAACTCGAGACTCGAGAGCAGAGATGCACCCAATGAAATGAAAAAACAAAAACATTCCGTAGTCGTCTGGTGATTTTTGCTCAAGTGCAAAATGCATCTTCCAAAGGTGACTAGTTACAGGGAGTTGAGTCTTTTAGGGGAACGCCAAGATCCGCAAATCGTACAAAAAAAAAAAAAACGCGACGCAGCATTTCTAGCCCGTTTTTGGCCGATTTTGGGGTCGAGTTTGGGTTGTAAGAGGATGGGATAGACAAACGGCCACACTTTGATCCCACCAGGACGTTCGTCCGAGCCTGAAAACGCGAACGATCTTACTCCCACTAAGATTCACTATCGAGGTGCGTCAACCCTGTGTATTTCGGGCTCGGAACTACAATGAATCCACAAAACGATTATGAACATTATTACTTAGCAAGAATTTGCTGTGTTGCCCCCAAAAAAAAAAGCGTGCAGCTGGGGTTTACCGAACCTTGCGCTTCCCTCCTGTTGTGTCCGTACGCTGTAATATTTTCCACGTCAAGTATTCAACCCCCCCAAATACCACAAGCATGTCAAGCAAACTCTTTAAAACGTGAACGAACTAGTTCGTACCCACTTGAAAAAAAAACAGAAAACTGATTAAGCTTGTCTACTACCGGTACAAGGTTCTCAGCGTTTTTGCAAATCGCATGTAGTTACCATATTGAGTGCCTTGTCGATATGATGTGCTGCCTGCCCACTTCTCGACAACGCTTCCAAATACTAGAAACGTGGGAAACCTACTATGTTGCGTACTTGCATGGGGCTTCTCCAAGCGGTTTCGCATGTTGAGCTTTTGCGGAAAAAAACAATACGTCCTGCGGTACATTAGATCACTGGAAACAATCCCCTATCAAGCTTTCTTACCAAGCTCCTTTGACTCCTCCGCCTGGTCCTTGTCGGGCTCGTCCCCCTTAAGCCCGAGAAGCTGCTCTTCGTCTTCGATTTGATCGGTCACGTCCTTCTTACCCTCCCCTTCTCCCATACCGGTGCCCTCCACATCGTCGTCGAACTGCCAAAACGCAACAGGGAAAGTTTCACAAGGCGCACAAAAGATTGGGGGGCATGAGCAAGCGCCACGAGGTAAGCGATGTTGTAAACTTGACAACCACGACGATGAGGACGATGAAAAAATAGAGAGAACTCAGGTAAAGCGTGGGGCACCGGATGCAGCAGTCTGATAACGAAACTCCCAGGAATTCACTTTCCAAGACAACGAACACGAGCGCGGGCTGCAAACTCAGTTACACCAGCTTGCAGAAAACATCACCGCACCGCGAATTGATTACTGACGCACCTTCATCCCGTCGATGTCGCCGTCTCCCTCTCCATCTCCGTCCTCGGTCTCGTCTGAGCACAGGCCCTTAGAAAGCAACGTGCGGAACACCCTGACCGTGACGTAAAGGAGCTTCGCTGTTCCCTGTAAAATGCGATATATTAACACGTGACGAATAAAGAGGTAGCCATTGGAGCAGTTGATATCGATGTCCTTGAGTTGGAGTACTTGGCTTGGAAAGGCGAACACAGGTGACGTGTACGAAGCGCACGGCTCAATCAACGCAGTGCTCCCCCACACAAAAATCCAAGCCAAGTCGGGCAAACTCGAAACAAAAACCAGGCTGAGCAACCCCCGAACAACCCGCCAGCGGCAGGTATTTAGATACCGAGGCCGAAGCCTAAGTAAAACAATGTATGCCTCATGTTAGCCCACCTTATTCAGCGCGATCATGCCGATTAAAACGGCCTTTGCAGCAGAAACCACTTGCTCCGCCAACTGCATCACTTCCGCAGTTAAGCGGCCAAGCGCCTTTACCGCCTCGACCGTGGCCTCCGATTGGCTTCCCGTTCCATTAACCGCCTCATCCTCAGAGAATTCCCTCAAAGCTGCCGTCGCCGCCGCCAACGCCGCAGAGCAGCGCCACAGTTTCAATCCCTTCGCTTGGTTGAAGGCAGAAGAGTGAGCCTCGAACAACGTGGAACCGGTCGACCACTCGCCTTCCGCTCCATCGTCCTGTTGAACAGGGTCATCAACTCCACGAACAGACTCGCCAGACACGTTGGGCAAGCTCGCCTTACCCTCGCGATTCGTCGTCAAAATCGCGTTTTCGGAGTCCCGGGGACAGATCGCCTGCACCGAAAGCAGCATTGCCTTCACTGATTCTGAGAGACGGTTGCCAACCTTGGAAACATGTAAAGCAACAAGAACACGCTGCTGTTCAAGCGATGGCCCCTCGGCATTGGAAGCATCACCAGCCCCTCCATCCCTGTGTGCAAAATCGGAAGATAAATCCTGTTCCGTCATGAAACCGTGCATGACGGAATTACCTGAAAGGACGGACTTGACCGCCAAGTAGACGGCGTCCAAGTGCGTGGCAACTCGACCCAAAACCGAAGGCGGTACAACGTCCGCGAACCTTCCCGAAAGCTTGTTCACGTCAAACGAGAGCGTCCGTAGCTTCTCCTGCGTCTCCACTACATCAATTAAAGTCCCGGCGTTAAGCAGAGGCGACGCGTCGACATCACTGCCGCCACGACAAGACCCAGAAAAACATGCGGGAGAAGGGTGTCTCTCCAGACAGCTCAGGATTTTCACAACGGCCTCCTCCAACTCCTTCATAGCAGCCATTAGCTCTGAAGACGTCGCGGCATCCGTGGGTACCAATCCCCACATCTCCGCAGTTGCATCCCCCGAATTGGACGCGGCAGTTGGCGGGTCAGATCCGACGACAGCCTTCACCAACAGCCTCACCTCGCGGATGGCCTCCACACCCCGGAGCAAACCGACTCGCTGGGTTTCCAACGCGGTCCTCAGCGACGCTTGCGGCGGAAGCGCCAAGCCCGTGCAAGCTTTATCGTCACCGCCAACACCGTCAGCATCTTCGCCTCGGGAAGAAATTGTGGCCATATCAACGTCTCTTGTGAAGGATTGGACGATGTCGACCTCTTGGACCAGAGACCACAGTTCTGACTCAAGAACTGCCGTTGCGCCTCGCTGCTGAAGAACAAGAAAACCTAAGTGCTCCGCCAGGCCACGCATGAGCTGAAGAAAAAAAAAAAACGAGAAAATGTCGGAAAAACTGGGTCGGTATAATTTGAATGGCGGAAATAACGGCAACACCCCAACACTCCCAAGACTAACAAAATCCCTCCCCCAGGCGTTTTTATCCTTGATGAACTCCATAAACAAATATCACGGAACTCGTAAGCATTTGGATACGATCAAAAATCGACGGGCAAACACCACAACAACGGGTTATATAGGAGACACATTATGCTTCGTTTTGGCAGATTTTCATCAAAGCAGCTACGAGCAAAGCCGCAGCAGACATCCATGGGAACGACTGCAAGAACCAAGAAGAAGCGCGTGATTACCATAGTTGCAAACCGTTTTAGCTCCCAAAAAGGGTGAAAGGCTACTGCACCAGATTCACCACTAAAATACCGAAAAACAATACCAGGGTACAGATAAAAATGGGGGGAAGTAAATTCCAAACTAATGTGGGGCGAAACAATGGCCCCCATGCTGCCTGGTACTGGCGTTGCTTGGGGACAAAGTGAGTCTCGCCCAGGCCCTCAACCAAAAAGGCCAGGCGTTTCTGTAGCACTGGCATGAAACTCCTCGGGCGTGGGGGTATACTCAAGCCTTGAGAAGTGATTAATAGTGCAATTCTGACGAGCAAAATCGACGACTGCCAAACAACACGCTGAAAACCGTTGTGGGACTGAAAAAAATATATATATATGCAGCCCAACAACACGCTGGAACACGTTACGTACATGGCGCAGGTGTCCATTGTTGAGTAACAGATCACCACTAAGCTGTGCGCAACAGACTCAAGCACGACCTGAGGTGTCAATAACAGCAACATGATAAAGCAACGGCTCCAGCACCAACACCTGCGTCCGCTCACCTCGGCTTCCCTTCGGGTCATGTCCCTCGACACTGGAGCGCCAGCCTCAAGCCTCAATCTGGACAACTCGCTCAAACCCCTTAGGCAGTACTTGTCCGCCTTCCTCACCACATCAGCCAGGTGAGACGCAGCGCCCCTGCCGCCATCACCCCCAGCAAGCACACCCGCGTCATCGAACCCGGCCAACCTGTCTGCCGAGAAAGGCTTGGCGAGCGCCATGACATGAAGCATATCGGAGGCTTGCGGTGGGGTGGACGACTTGGCGAAGCGAAGGCCTTGCCTACGCATGCCGCCCAGGAGATCAAGCACAGCCCGTTTTTTTACCTGAGCAGTGCGCGCAAAAAAACAGCAAGGTCATTCTTTCATTCATTAACTTGATCAACCCCAGCACATACGGCACAAGCACTAAAGCGTTGCCGCTCTTTTCTGTATCTGAGAAACGAAAAAAAATGAAAACTCAGCACAAGAAATAACCATAAACTTGCCCGACGGGAAATACGTCAAACGGCGCAAGCCAATATTGTGTGGAAATTGGCACGTGGCAAGAACCCAAACCCTTGTTTTCGACTCATTTTCGATACGACAGAAACCATGGCGCAGGATTGTATCAAATTGGGTATGTATGTCATCTACGCTTGCATTCAAGCACACCACGACAAAATCTATCAATGCACGTAGGTGGTGAAACGATGCACATTAAAGCACACCTGCTTCCCAACGTTTTTCGCCCTCAAGGCCTGGATTCGACCGAACACCGCAAGTGCAAGCTCCTCCCCCAATCCCGACCCAAGGAACCCTGCAGGTCTCCCTTCTTCCGCCCATCCCCCCGCCCCCGTCGAGCCAGAACGCCTCTTGGCGTAAATCCGCTTCAGCAGCACAGCGCGCATGCGGTTCGCCAGCGGACCGATACGGGCGGTTAGCGCGGTGGTAGTCGTTGAAGCGGCAGGAGAGGCGATATCGTAGGCTCCGCTACCGAAAAGAGCATCCCGTAACCATTCAGATAAGTCGGGACTGTCCACCGCGGCAGGCTTAGGCACGTCTCCAACACCAGTAGCAAGCACACCCGGTTCCACGGGAAGACAAGCATCCAGAATTTGGAGGGAGCTCTTCGGGGAAGGGGCCGACTTGGCTTTAAGACGCTGCTGCTTGGATGGTTTCGGTTCAGGTGGGGCCATGTCCGCTTTGCTCTGGTCTTCTGGATGCTCAACAAGGCCAACAAGGCTGGCAATGTTAGCTTCGGCATCGGCTTGATCATCGTCGTCCGCGAAGTCCGAGGCTGAGTCAACCTGTTGAGAAATAGATGGCAAAGCCGGTCAGTTAAACCTCTCGCACTCATTTCCCATGAAAAATTGAAAAAAAATGCGGAAATTCAAGAAAGGACTAACAAGATGAGTCATCCACGGTTACCCTTCCCGGCGACAAAAAAAATTATCCACGATTGAAAAAACAAAAAAAAACTAGCGCGTCAACACTGTCCAAGCCAGAGAGGCGTGCGGGTGGCCACAAAAGGCCCTGGCTGAGTGAGCTGAGAAACTATGAATAAAAGTCGAGAACAGACCAAGAAAAAACAGCAAACTAAGCAACACGTTAATTCGCGCAAGTAGACATTTCGTCCAAAAGAGGAGGCTAGTTCCATCCGCTGTGGGTGTTCATGGAAGCATGTCTTCGTCAACAAACAAGTTGTCCGTATTCCCATAATCTACAGTCGGTACAAAAATGAGTTTGTCTGAAATGATTTGGACCAGGCTATCAAGAATCACGCTATGATCTAACGAAAAAAAAACGAGATGGGAAGTAGACAAAAAAAAGGAGAATACCTAATGTTACGTTGCAAGAACTTATGCCGGCTGCCCACCAGCGTTGATTAAATAGGTTTACGAGTACATTTTGTGCAGGAGGACCGAAAGAAAGAAAAAGACGTGGTTTGAACGCAACATCGATGTTTCACCGATGACGAATCTGAACAGGACGGATTCCCCTTCACCATTTTTTTATGGAGAAGGAAGAAAAAAAGTTGCGAGTTGTACCTTTTTCACCAGGAAGAACATTGCGGAAAGGCTCGGGATTTCTGTGCACGGAGCCACGGGGTTGGCGTCGTTTCCTTCCTTCCTTTCGCCTATGCCCGAAATCAAAGACCGATGAAGAACTTCAGATACGGACACCTGCTCAAGTTGAGAAGAGGGATAATCAACGTTCGTCCTTACATACTGCAGTTGGCCAGCGGTTCACATAGTTCTCATGAGGTCTTCGGAATTGCGTCGGCAGCTAAGGTTACCTACAATGGTGGAGAACAAGCAAATTTCGGCGCCATAAAAACTCACGGCAACGAAAGAGAACACAAGATTCAAAACTCAAGGACGTATGCACTCCTGCTAATGATACCACAGCGTTGAAATACAAAGTAGAAGCATACTCACGTCCAGGACCTCGTCGTACTGTGTAACAAGCTTGCTTAGTTTCCTGTGTGATTTCTCGGAAGCCTCTGCAAGGGAGTAGTACGTCTGCTCGTCCCACCTTCAAGGCGATGAGAATAGGCGACGAACGACACACACGCAACAGGGGCACGCGCGAAGGAGGGTACGTCTTAAACTTATACGCCGTTCTACTTATACGTGCGTACTGATATAGCGGAGTTGGAGCCGCCTTCTTCGGGGATGCTCTGCATCGAGAGAAGCTTACGGCGAACAGGGGAACCGAGGACAACAAAAACAAAGACAACATTTGGAAAAAATCAAAATCCGGAAACAAAAAAAAAAAAAAAAAAAAAAAGCAAAACTCTAAACGCGCTTCTTTCCCCTTTTCATATTATTCCTCCCGTTCACTCAATCATCGCCGGCCATGCCGTCTGGAGGAATCGAGTCTAGGTCGAACAAAAAAAACACCAACATATTCAAATATCGTGTCGAAGTCACTAAACAAAAGTGAACGATGAACGCATAACGCAAAACAACCGGTGGAAACCAATACAAACATGCCTCTCGGGATAATCGATTTTCCATACGAAACCCTCGAGGGCTGAACCCACGTTGAGGGCACAACTGACTTGGAACTTAAGTTTGCGACAACCGTTTTCGTATCAAGCCCGAGTGACTCCAAATACATGTTCTTGTCTCCAGAGCGAGAATCCAGCCCTGAACGGGTGGAGAAAAATCTCATGAAAAAATATTTTCAGCAACTTCATTTTCTATTAATAAAACACCAGATTCGGTACCTCGAACTACGAGTGTGTTGCGGGGTATACTCCGGAGGTACCCGTCTATAATAGTATCTTACAGTAGTACCAAGATACAATACAAACACCAGCTTTCCATATCCTGTACAAAACCAGTGTATCTTAATTAAGAAACCCTAAACTTCACCGAGAAAAAAAAAATCTAGAGCGACTCCGCACACACCGGTACATGGTTTGACACCAGACGCCAAATACGATTATATGTTTAAAACTGCCTTTGAATGAAGAGACAAAATAAGGTGCAACCAGCACCGCTTGCCCAGCAAAAATCAGGTGATAAAACACAAAGAGCCGCGAAGCGCGTGTTCACTCACTTTGCGAGTTTTGCCTCTTCCTTGAGTTTTTTCTCGATGTTGTTCCGCACCAAGTCTCTGGCAAGCATAACCTCCTCCGAAAACTGACAGAAAACGAAACACCGGCGAGATATCATGAAAAGGGAACCAGGTTGTAGGGGTTCATGGGGATCCACAAAAGTCACAAGCTATGTACTGCACGAACCCTCGAGGAAAAAAATAATGTCGACACAATGTGGATGCCTACGTACCGGACGAGATGGGGTCTGAGGCAGAGCTGGGAAAGTACAACGTGTCGACTTCCATGTCAAAAAGTAGCTCAAAAAACAGGTAATAATGCATCAGTGTGTGCTAATTTGTCCTTCATTTCTGAGTCAGGGTGAGATTTGTATTATAAATACACATCACACGCATCAACATTGTTGTAGAGTACGGCCCCTTGATCAAGGTGGCAAACGAACGCACTGCATTTACACTACTGTCATAATGGTATTTTAGATTGTACACGGAATATGCAGTAGAGTGTACTCGGTACCACTACAAAAAAAAATAAGCCGAAGACGGAATACAAGCTAGCAACAACGTGGTGCGCTCCATGTGCCCGAGTGAAGACAAAAAAATCTAAGGATGCATCAGTGTGCTATTTTGTCTCTCATTTCTGAGTCAGAGTGAGATTTGTATTATAAATACACATCACACGCATCCTTGTTTTAACCGGGGTGACACAAGAGGACCATTTACGGCGGCAAATTCGTAGGGAACGGTGATCCTCGTTACGCACTGCAGATCTCAATGTGCGTAAAGTACAGACAGAAACAGAGGTTATCACCGCAAATGCCAAAAACACCAAGCCAAATCATCACACATACAGGGAAGAACAAAACCGACAATAACTGAGCGCAGAGATAGGGTCAGTAACCTCCGAGAGAAAGGCGACAACCAGAAATGACTAAACCCCTTCAAAATATAACCTGGTACCTGCTATTACCCCCCCCATGAAAAAATATACATGGTACAATCCGACCAGGTACAACCAACCTGCTCGTAGTACTTCCATAATCCTTCCAAAACGTTCGCCAATGCTCCACCCCTCTCCTCGCTAACATCTTCGGCACCTCCGACATCAGAAACCGTTTTGCGCTGAGAATCGGAAACCGCTCGAAGATGGGCGGCAAAGGCTCTGACCATCTGCAGACGGGAGAAAAATTCGCCGACGCTGGAAGTGCGCAAGAAGTCGTCCAGAGGCTGAAACAAGCCTGCGGGGGTGGGTGAGGGGGGAATCCCGTCAGCGATATTTAAGCGTGTACTACAATAATGAAAGTAAAACGACAGTTCTGCGCCAACGATGTGCTGGCAGTACGTGACCATACTTATGCGAGGACATATAGACAATTTGATATGGTAAGTTGTCCCAAGTAAGAAAACCTTCAACGGACAGACACTGAGAACGTTCACCAGAACTATGATAACTGTCATCACAGATCATGCGATTGCGTAGAATGTCAGTGACAATAAAATACTTGGGTATTAATCAGCGCATCCCGCTCATTCGCAGATGAAAATCGTTCTGTTCACCAGTACCGTAGACACGATCAATTCATCAGTCGCACAACGCTTCCGCAAGCGCCAACATAACGCCGGACGAACGCTACCAGGTGCATAAAACAAGTCACAAATACAACAATATTGAAAAAAACCCATTGAAGCAACGGACGCGGTGACAATTGTGAAACAAGTCATGCGCCAAAGCAGCAAAAGAGGCACACTAGTCACAAGAAAACGGAACACATCTGGACAGTTGTCCTGTAGCGTAGAAACCAAGATTCGCATTGCCAATAAATCTACACCACGTCTTTAATGTTTACATGCTATCGAGAGCGCTCAGGAAAACTTTGTGATTGTCATCACTACCAGTGCAATTGCTTGCGCAGGCTATCAGTGACGATGAAATACTAGTGTGGTCATCACCGCACTCTCTCGCGGATAAGTTGTAGCTGATAATACAAAATGGCTCAAGTAACGCGCACCAGTACTATCCACAAAATTGCGGAAATACAACGGAATTGAAATATACAACGACCTATCAAATCTGATTCGCACATGGACTCACAAAAATAGGATAGTCGACCACCCGCGACAGCAAAAACAGACTCTTGATATATTTTTAAACCCTATTGACGCCTAGTCGAAAAAAGGAGGGATCGAGAAAACTATGCAATTGTCATCACAAGACGCGCAAACGCAAACCGTCAGTGACGATAAAAACTAAAATCGTCATTGTAATGACGAAATAAACAGTAACAAAGGAGTCGGCCTACCTGAGACCGTGAACATAATCTTCATCGATTTAGAAATTCCTACCAAGAGTCGAATCATGTAGTGCTCAGGAAAACTCTGTAATTGTCATCACAAACCGCGCAAAACGCAAACTGTCAGTGACGATGAAATACTTACGTGATCGTCATTGCAATATTTCATGATCTACACAAAAAAGTGCGCGTTACCATGGGTAGGGGGCTGTCTCTCCTGAAAACAGTAAATTGGAGGCACCAGCGAAACATTATCAGCCAATCAAAAGCTACCGTTATGATAAAGTGACACAAGAAACAACAAAGACGGAAGGGCTTGCAAGCTGGAAACGCTCAGCGTCGCAGAATAAACATCAGAGAAAAGCAAATGGCTGCAGCAAACCATTTTGGTCGTGTGAGCTCAAAAGCATTCAAATCAGCGACGACTAATCGCCGTTATATTATGTCATCAACGCGCTTCCACTGCCCAAAAGTCGTTGCCCCCAAACTGTTGTCCTAAAAAACCCAACAAACTAAAAACGTCTGTTTCCACCAGAAACAGCTCGAACGGAAGACTGCATTCTTAGGTACGCCTGCACTTGGGACGGAGCTACTACTTAAAATATAACTAACAGCAAGATAATGATATGAAGTCAAAAGAGGCAGATGCTCCCAGACACAACACCGCAGCACAAATGTTCATGACACAATTAAAAGCTATAAATAACTGAAGCTGATGCACGTTTAGACCAAATCCGAAAACATGTTTTTTTCATAACAACAACCGCTTCGCTCAGCAACAACCCACTAGAACAAATTTAGGTCATCACCTAGGTAAAACTCAAACATATAACACCAACAAAGCTCTGGAGGAGTGCTCGGTGTGAGGGTTTCATCTTCACGAAGAAAGCACAGAGTGCAGTCTTTCTAGAAGAAAAACAAGTATTAAGGATTTTCCTCATTGCACCCTCGTAAGCTCGAAACACTACAACATGCTACAAGACGAAGTATATCGGGAACACCGGAGCTACTCACTCCAGTAGGTTGACTGCAGATTGCAGATGAAATGCTATAGAATATGGAGATGATGCGTCTAATTACTTCCGGCTGCAATCGCCACTGTACCACGGAAACGATACCTTGATGAAAAGGCTTTTGAGAGCTGTGTGCCTTCGACTACTGGCTACTACAGACGAAATAATATTCACACTTGAAGGTCGAACAACGGCGGCATATACCTCGGTTTTTCCTTTCAAGCGTAGCTCTTACCTCGAGCATGGTCAAAGACGCGGGCGGCATGTCCATCCCCAGGTTTTGAACTTTTGGCGCTCGCCCCCTTGTCCGATACAAGACCAAGCCAAAGCCAGTTAGGGAATAGCCGACGCGCACTTGGCCAGTCGGGTGAAGCAAATCCTGTGCCGGGCAACACTCCGTCGGCAGCAGCGGCTACGGTAGTTTCCGAGGCCGAATCCTCCGTTGAAGGTGCTTGATTTAGAGGGTTAGAAGCACGAAGGTCTTCTCCCCACTCACCCGTTACCAGTCGATAGAGGTGCAGCCACCAACGGTTCGCCTGTTGAATGCGCACCGATTAATCAGCGAAGAGTCAACGCGAAATGGTCACAAAATCAATCTAACTTGACAGGAAAAGACAACGCATTGCCACAGGTTTCAAAGTTTTCAGCGCTATCGTCATCGAGAGAAGGAAAAAAAACAATACTGTCGTCACGCCGTGAGGAGTGCCCATCGCCCCATCAAAAAAAAAGACCGATACGCGTTTCCAGCGAAACCTTGATTAAAAAAAACGTATCCAGCCGTTGGAAATGGTAATCAACTCGTCACTACTGCATGTTTCGTGCATCCGATCAAATCTCTCGGGAGATGAGGGCTCCCTTGAAGCACGAACAGTGTACCGTATATGATCATCTACAGAGCGGCCACGGTGTCGGCCGGCCGGAGCTAACATCGTCTTCTGGTGTACATACTGGTGGAATATGAGTATGAATCCGTCCACTGGTTTACGTACACGACGTTCAAATCAGTTGAATGGAACGTCGTTCAGGTAGCTGGTAGCTGGCAACAATCCCTGTACTGCTGTAAAGCTTTTTTTAAGTGGACCTACACGTCTTTCAGGTGTGCCATGCCTCATATTTCGAACGACTCTACATGCCGATGTGGTACACGCCGTGAATGGAGCTTCACTACTCAAGCCGGAGAGTACACTATAGGTTCTCTACTCATGTCAACTCTCCAACTGATTTTCAAGTATTTACCTTCGCGGCAAATGACCGTTCTCGGGCGTCCAGCAACTGGGGCCAGCTCTGAAGCTCGACAGCTCGCCACCGCACGACCAGGGAGCTCAGCGTCCGCAGCTCTTCTTTGAGGCTCACGCCCCTATGCGCGTGCTGCTCCCAGTCCTGTGCCTTCTTCAAGGTCAGCTCAACGCCCGCTAGCACAGCCGCAAGAGGAGAGTGAAGCGGCATGCGTCTGACCCTGTCCGCGATGCGCGCCAGCTGATAAAAGCAGTAACAGCATACAATGGGGTGGATCATGGGGTGGGACAAAAAGACAACGGAAGTATTGTCAGCTAAACCAATTTCCAAACACATAAATCTCTCTCGTGCGTAAGAACGGTGGCCGTGGTTCTGGTGTTCACTTTTTAAAGTCGCCCAAAATAATAATAGTACCAAAAGTCGAATCATGCGAGAGGTAGCACCACAGATGACTGGCGCGACCGGAGCGACAAAACATCATAAGCAAATCAAAAATCAAGCATAATCCGAGCGTCACCAAAAGGGATACCCTGGTATACTGCAGCAGCAGTGAGAGGACGCAGAACCGTACCAGGGTAACACTTATTCGAGAAGAAGGGTTGACCAGCCAAAATTTACCTCGAGGATTTAGGCATTATCCAACGATATATGAACCAGGTACAACGCAAGTCGTGTCGACAATCAAGCCTTGCTGAGCGAACCATGCCGACTCAGGCCTAGTCGTCTATGGGATATTTTTGCGTGGCAGGAAGGCCATCAGTGGAGCAAGCCAGACCTGGATGAGAACACCGTGGCCCGGGAATTCTTCGAGCAATCCAGCCACCCTTCTCAGCACTCCTGCCAGCGGAGCATCGGCAAGTCTCGTCTCAACGATGTTGGAGTCCAAATGGAAGTTCTTGAACGGATCCACGAGGAGCAGGTTCTTGCCAGTTTCACCGTCTGCAAGCCACCCCATACCTGACGAGCCACCACCTCCACGCTCAACAACCCCCTTCCCCTTGCCAGCCTTTACACTCCTCGTCGTGGGCTCTCCTGAAGAAGTCGCCATTTGAAACGCGAAAAAATCTTCAAGCAAGTTTCTCCCAGATTTACAGAGTCTTGCAGCATCCGCAACCGCAAGTAAATGCGACCCGGCAAACGCCTCTTCGAGGTGCAGAACCTCCGCACCACCACTTTCTGGTTTTGTAGCGCAACCCGCTTCCTTCGGCATCGCAAGCAACGCCGGTAGCCTGGCAGTGGGCTTCGCCAGGAGAACAGCCGCGCGGTACGAGTCACCGAAAGCAACGAGACGCTCAGAATCCGAAGAGCAGATGTCTGCCTGCCTCAAGCTGCCGGTTCTGGTGATGGAGGGCGCTGAACAACGGCGGGCTAGGGCACGGGCGCTCACACGCTTCCGTCTCGAGAATGACAAAAAGATTCTCGCATGTCGAGCTACAACGCAAGACAGGTCCTTCTCGGAAAGATGGCCAAGCGCTCTCAATCTCGCGTCGACACCTTCCGCGGATTGCGCATCATCGTCGGCGGGGTCGACGTCGTCTTGGTGACTAGGGTCGGCGGTAAGGTCTTTGTAGGTGGAGTGGTAGTCAGGGAAGAGCGACCGCAGCTGCGCCAAGCTTGCCGCCTCTTCTGACTGTACCTACGGTGCGCACAAACGTCGCAGGGAACAACGTCAGCGATCGCCGCATCAACAACAAGAAGAAACTTACTACTAATACATGTAGAGATTGTTCGTTGCTTTCAAACCCACGATAAAAAAAAAACATATTATGATTCATTAATAGTATTCACCGGGGAGCGCAGAAGGGACGTAGACCAGCCCCTTGTTTCTCCTGCTACACCAAGAAGAATAAACGTAGCGAAAACTTGCCGAGAAAAAGCAAGGGTGTATAATTTGCCTCTACTGTGTACTGTACTGGGACGCGGATGAAAAGGTATGTATCAAGCCGAATCTCCAAAGTACACCAACATTCGAGAAACTTTTCATGCCATCAGAAAAAAAATTAGAGTGTTGTAAGCTTGATTGGTCCTCACGGAGGTAGGAGAGCTTGCTTTCATCAACTGGCGCGAAAAGAATACGCTACAAACCATGTACAACATCAAAAATGTTCGACGGTGAAAAAGAAATCAACCAAAATCTCTCGAGAAGTCTGTTCAAAGAACGCGCTGCCAGAAAACGTGGGTGCAGCAGACACGTGCTTACATTTGCTTGTGCAAAACGTGGGTGGGTTTTACAGTTGGAATGCCTACTAAAACTGTATTTTGCTGTCGTCCTCGCTGTAGTACGCCGGCATCGAACATGAAAAGACCAAAGAATGCAGTCCTGGCAAAAAAAACGATGCACAAAGATTAGCCCGACAGAGTCCATTGAAAAAAATAACTCGACGGTACGGTAGAACAATAGCAACACTAACCGGCGGCGCTTGAACAGCATTCCGTCAGGAAAAAATTAGAGTGTTTGTAAGCTTAAATGGTCCTCACCAAGATAAGACTGCTTTTTTTCATCACTCGGAATGCTGCCTGCTCGCTGTATTTAAAAAAAAACTGAACACAATGAACAAAACTAAACACAAGACTCCAACCTTACGTTGAAGCTGCGACAAGAAGACTGGTATATTAATATTTATTAGTAAACAGTTCTTATGTGGCCGCAACAAACTCTTCACAAAAAATGTAGGGGCGGGGTCTGTCAAGAGAGAACCCATGAGACCCTTGTCCTTGAGAAAACCCATGAGACCCTAATCCTTGAGGGAACCCACGCTGAACTCAGACCTACTAAAGGAACACATGCGTGTGTAATGCGAACAAAACAAACAATCCGAGTCTTACCACGTGTACTTGCATCTTGTACTTGATAATCTCAGCCTCCTTGCGACGCTTCTCATCCTCTTCAGCCTCCAGCCTGGACCAGGCGTCCACCGCAGCTCCCATAGCGTTAACAACCACGTCAAGCGCACCCACGCCACAAGAACACGAGGACAGCAATAGCTCCGCCCGTGAAAGAACCGCCTGCCAGTTCAGACGGCCACACCCAAAGAGGGCACGATGTTAAGGAAACAATT
The DNA here is from genome assembly GCA_031213475.1 of Nereocystis luetkeana. Taxonomy (NCBI): domain Eukaryota; class Phaeophyceae; order Laminariales; family Laminariaceae; genus Nereocystis; species Nereocystis luetkeana. Next base: position 10,906,725 of record JARUPZ010000014.1, read on the forward strand.
CAAGACACCCTGAGAATATGTTCACAGCTTGCTTTGAATTTGAAAAATCGCTCATCTTCACGAACAAAAAGCCACCGAAAAAAAAAAAAAATGCAGCTTTGAGCACTGAGACACTTAGTTAATATTGCCGGTTCAACGGTGTCTAGAAACCGCGACAAAGTTGAAACCAGAAGAAAACAGAACAAAAAAGCGTCAACATGTGCGAGCTCCAACGTCCCGCGACAAGACTGGCCAATAACCGCAAGCGGAAAAGACTTTCGAGCACAGGATAGCGAGGAACCACAGCAGACATTTTGTCCGCTTTAATCTTGCTCGAGTATAGTGGGAAATACAGGCATTGTCCGGAGACGCCTGGGTCCCGGCTGGGGGCCGTTCGAGCATGGCATTCCTTACCTGGTACATATCATTAGTCTGAATAAAATTATATGCCTAGGGACGCAAAAAAAACGAGCGAGTATCGTACAGGAAAAAAAATGAAAGAGGAGTACAGTTTTACCCATATTATATTTCGAATGAACGGTATTCTAGAAAACAGAAAAGATACCTGGTACGCTCCTTCACGCTGTACATACTGAAAAAATAATGAAGCACACAGATTGATGTGTCGGTCTGAACACGCAATAAAGCCGAATCCAGAACACACACGCGGCCGTACCTGTAGAACGGCCACATGCTGGGGACCCGTCGCGACAACAGGCCCATCCTTTCCCTCCATGTTGCCGAGTGCACCGAGAACGTCGGGGCTGAGCGCAACTTGAAGCGCGTGGCATAGGCCATCCACAGAATCAGCCTCTCCCTCCACCGCCGTCAATCCCTCTGAGCACGAGTAGGGGAAGCAGAGAAGCAGCCCCTGGAGCCGTGCTAGAGGAGGAACCGTGACTACCCCCTCCTTGCCGACGGTGGCGTTTTTGTCAACATCAACCGCGTCGACAGCAGCAGCCGCAAGAAGGCGGAGGCCGACCCGTGTTACCTCCACAGCTTCGCAGATACCGGTGACGACATCTACGTACGCCTCACGGTACTCATGACGAAAGCGACTAACGAACGCACCGGCCGCCCCCTGCCACACCGCCTCCTCCTGAATCAAACGAGAGTGAACAGGCGCTCTACCCGCGCTCCCTCCTTCACCGTTACTAGCACCGACCGGTAGCTGGGTTTCAGTTTGAGCTGTCGGCAACTCGAAACCGGCGAGGCTAGAGAGGGAACTGGCGAGGATGGTGACTCGATCAGCGCTTCCTACTCCTCTGGCGAAGGTGTGGCAGTCGCGGAAAAGTGCGTGGAAGTCAGGGCGGCCTTGGGGGCGTTCAATTGCCTCGAGTCCTAGCCTTCGGCAGTCGTCGTCGAGTTTTCGCGCTTGCTCCAACAAAGGAATCATCTACAAGCACAAGATGTTGAAGGGCCGGAAAAAAAGGATGTGACGGCCTAAACATGTAGAAAAAAATGGAGAAACATATCCAGTGACCAGCGTGAAACAGATGCAATCATTCAACCAACCCCACTAAAAGGCAAGCACCACATGAGACATCATCACGAAAATACAGTACTGTCATGTCGCCATCAAAACTGAATCAAGTGCCAAAGTCAAGCCACTAAAAATGGACACATCCGATCTCACGAAAACATAACTCAGTAAATTCGATAAATGAACCCAGGGCGTTCGTGGTATACCTCAACGATATCTTGAGACTCTACTGACCTACCAGGTATAGATCGATACTTAACGTTCCGAAATGTTCCAGAAAACGCCAAAACGCGAGCCGCAATTCCCAAAGGTGCGGCTTACGCTAGTAGAGGGGCGGGTAGACCGGTTAATCTCTTGGACGAGTACTGTAGCAAAACTGCGAACCGAAAATAGAGAAAGATTCCACCCATTGCGACAAACCCGAGGGCTGCGCGGGAGCTCTAAACTGGTGACGTGTTTGCAGCATAATATCAACCAATCATTGACAGGCGAGACGAAGAGAACGCAAACGGCCAAAGGTACCAGGTATAATCTTTATCGGATTACTTTGTACCCTCAAAAGTACCAGTAATGTAAAACGTTCAGCCAACACGTACCTCCGGCGAAACATCTCCGCCGCCTTCCAATCGCTGGGACCAACGCCTTACAGAAAGCTCGCCTTTCACTCCGTCTAGCCTCTCCTTGAGAAGACTCTTCTGCAACGCCGGTCTCATTCCAGGGTCAACCGGAGAAGACGGCAACAGCAGAGCAAGCTTCAGGGAGCCGAGAAGAACCATGCCCAAACCTGCCGCAGCCTTGGTGCGTGTAGTCGGCCCTTCCCCGCCCTCGCCCAAATGCCCCAGTGCTGTGACCAAGCACCTTACCGCTGGCAACACCACTGAACCCGCCCGTTCAGACAACCTCTCGTCCGGGCATGCTTCAAAAGCACGCTTGAGAGCAGTCTCGATCTCTTCCACCGACGCTACCGCGGGCCCTGCCTCACCTGTCGTTTCGGCGGCTAATCGCAAAGCATCGCGAAACAAAGTCGTGTCGCAATCTCCAAGCTTACCATTGTCCCCGCTGACTAACCCATCAAAAGCCAGAAGTGTCCTCGAAAGCCCCGCCCAAGAGACATCCACCAAAGACTTTAGCGCACCGGGGGTAACGTCCCGGAAAGCTTGCACGGCTCGCATCGCGACTCGATACTGAGCTAGTCTTGCGGAAGCATTCATCAGCGTAAGATCGACCGCAGCAGGATTACCTGGATGGGAGCTAACTCCAGGCACGATGCCGCCGGGGAACGTTGCGGTGGACACCAATCGCAAAAAGAAGGACGACATAACGAGCGTCAACAGCTGCGCGGGACCACCAAGCACAGCTACAACTTGCGCAGCTGCAAGCTTCCTCTCCTGACCTCCCATGCCACCCGAAGTCGTCTGTGAGACCATTTGAGGAGGTCCAAGCTGAAGAGAGATCCCCCCAGGAGTACCCACAACATTTTCCCAAAGCCTTCGCGAGTACGAATCCAGGGCAAGAGGGAGCAGCCTTGACAACAACGGTCCCGACACCGTCGGCCACGAGGTGGGGTTTGCCCAAGCCCATAAAAGCGTTTGGTATGGCCGGGCCACGGCAGGGGATAGCGACGGCGTCGATAAAACTGCCGATCGCAAACGAGCAACGCGCGACATCAGGACTTCAAGATCTCCTTGCGACCAAGAATTTACTCGCTCAGCTCCCGCGACAGGCCTTACGGCTGACACTGGAGTATCCGAAGACACCGCCGGCGCAGACGCCGTGATATTACGAGAAAATACTTCGTAGCTTGATAGTAGGGCAAGAATAGCGCCCTCCTCCACGGCTATCCAGTGCTCCCTCAGCAGAGATAGTTGCACAAGGGCCCAGTTCATCAAAACACTGCCAACTTCACCCCCGTCTCTGCCACCACCAGCACCATCACCCCCGACAGGCACATCGCCGGAAACGACAAGAAGAGTAGCACTCGCGACGGCATCCGCCGCTTCAGTGTCGAAATCATCGAATCGCTCGCCGAGCTCCAAATCGTCACGACCTATTCCCTCGTCCCGTTGTGCCGAACCAAGCCGGGTGCCCTTGTGAGTTGCATAAAACCTATCCTTTGCCGATTTAAACAACAACTCGAGGGCCGGAGGAAGTTGTTCTCCGAGAGAAACACCACCTTCATCACTATCATCTCCACTACCGCCATCCCCAGCGACGGGCTTGAAAGCAGACGGACCATTGGTCAAGGCCGAGGTCTCCGCACCTACCGATCTGTCCCCTAGCTCGCACGAGGCAGCCCAATGAAGAGTGCAAAGCGCATCCAACAATTCCCGTCGAATATCCAAGGGCACGCACAGCGCCGGGTGCGCCTCTCCCATCAACGTCTCAAGAGTCACCCCTGCCTTGTTCTCCCCATATTCTTTGCTTCCATATCCAATGTCTCCAGTCGATTCTTGAGGAAGGATTCGAAACTTTTCCGAGAGACGGTGCAGCCGCGCAAGAGCCAAAGCGCCCTTCGCAGAAGAAGGTGCTGCAGCCCTCGGCCCCTGATCCCACAAGGTGTCCAAGCCGGGTGGGGCGCCCCCCGCGTGCTCAAGCACAGCAGCGTCAATACGGGCAGCCACAGCCTTAAGCCCCGCCCATGAACCCGACATGTCGGCGCAATTCATGATGCCGCGCAAAGGTGACACGGCGCCGCTCAGAGCATCAATCGCCCGCTGAAGCCATTGCCAGGCCACTAAAAAGCGGTCCCACCCAAACAGCATCTCTCCAACCCCTCCACCCCCTCCTGAAGCATCAAGACCAGGAACAACTACCGACGGAGACGTAAGCAGTCCGGCGAGGGAATCCCGTGCAACAAGCATCTCCTGCACAGCCCAAAAAACCTCACCAGCCGGCACCGAGGCACCTCCTTCCGCGATAATTTCGGCTGTCTGTCGGCAAACTAGGCCACCAACAACTTCATCCACCGACCTAAGGAGGGGCAACAGGTAGGGCACAAGCGCCGATCTTGCGAGGCGGGTCTCCCGACACCCGCTCCCTTTGGCCCCCATTCTGAGTCCATCCAGGCCACCATCGCAGACCAAGCAGGACAACGTTAGCCAACCAAAACCAACGGCGCTTCCACGTCCGCTTCTTATCCGCGCTCGAGCCTTCTCGATATCTGATCGTTCCAGCAGAATCACCGGCAGACGCCTGCTGAGGGAAATGTCGAGAAGCTCCAACAAGACCATACAGGCCTTCCACTTGGAAGAAGTACAGCAGGCCCTTTGCAGCGATCGGAACAGGTCCGGGTTTGCACGAGGGTCGTGCGGAGACCACATGCTTCTTGCCCAAGACATACTGCACGAAAGAAGCCCCGCCCTTTTTCCTCGGTCCTTCGACGACACACCTCCCGGAAATTCCGCGTAAATTTCTTCAAGCAATGTTGAAACGTCATGCCAGCCCGAGCAGTCGAACAAGGCCTCCACCATCGCGATCACAGCTTCCCCAACATTGGGCGACGACAATCCCAGCTCGGACCCACGATCCCGGCCGGACAACCTAGTCGCCACCATCAAACGAAGGTGACGATCACCAGAGGAAGTTTTCCGGGCGAACAACGCGGCGGCTTGAAGCTGCAGTTTGTTGGTGACGTCGCCGTTTGCCTCCGAGAGGCATCGAACGGAAGCAATGAACTGTTCGTCCTTCAAGGTGAGATTCAGGTCGCTCGATCCCATTGGCGGAGGCCTCACGTCGCCGTTTACTCCGACTGTCGTGTTGCCAATCACGGCTCCAACAACCAAAGAAAGCAGTCCACGACAGGCATCCCCCAACCCGGATGCGGCCGAAGCTCCTAGAATCTGCAACACCTTGAGATCCTGATCAATCTGGCTGGAAACCCCGTGTCGGACGACCTCATCCCAGCCACAAGTCGCCAATATCTCCAACAACTCCAACCCGAGCTGTAATCCTGCGTCGTCAGATTCTCCAAGGCAGGTCAACAGCACAGCCTTGGCGAATTCCTCCTCCGCCAACAAGCCTCCGCCGCCCCCGCCACCAACCCCAAAAGCAGGATAAGCCAAGGAAAAAGATTCCCTCCAAGGATCTGCCACCGAACATCGAGACCTCGCGGAGGTGGCAAGACCCGCCCACAGCTGGAGTGACCTAGGCGCCGGACCCTGCCCGGATGACGCACTTCCCTTGCCCCTACGCCGAGATACTATAGCGGAGTGAACCGCCAATGCAGCGATGGCCTGTCGAGGGTCGACGATCCCAGACGCACGCACCACGGACAATAGATCCGTTGAGGTATCCGTCAACGCAGACACTGCGCAACCCCTGTCCGGAGAACCACTAACCGGACCAACGGTGGTTGCCGGCGGGGTATCGAGAAGTGAAATCTCAACACAACGGTTCCGCATTGCGCGGGACACCTCACCGCAGGCTGGATCGGCCGTCAGGAAAAGTCTGAAGTTTGGGTGAGGCCGGACGATGCGATGAGATGACGTGTTTTCGCCAGCGACTTTGCTCTCGTTGGTGTTGTCGTCCGGGGAGGTACCGCACTCGGTCAAGGGGAGAACACCACCAGGCTCGAGCAGAGGGTTGAGACGGTCCAACACACTGGCACGGCCAAAAACGTACAAAACAGCAGACATTTGTGTCCATGATCCTTGAAGGATGAAGTCCGTGAAAGGCAACTTGGTGATATGCTGTCGTTCTCTATATCACTGCAACGTGTGCCAAGTGCTAAACAGGCTCGGGCAAAATTATCAACGCTGTTTAAACAAGTTCATTTAATATATGCGAAGGAAACTAAATTTCTTGAGCGGACAAGAACTACCTCCAGGTACTTGAAAATGTACCAACTAATTATTCCGACAAAAAAGGGAAAGCGGAAACAAAATGTACACCGAATAAATCCAAATATTCGGAAAATCCTGGAACGGTTGTAAGGTCAAAATATCCTCGAAATTCCTATAACGATCGCCCGGAGGTGTACGGGCGACGGTCTCAAACATTCGGGGTAAACCAAATCCGAAGATAAGGCCGGTTAATGTAGGCAATGCGTTCGTTTTCATTAGGAGGTGATCTGCATACGGTGCGGCTTTTGCAGAGCCAACACAGTCACCGCTGCTGCTGCCATTGTCGGTTGAATCCGACCTAAATCTAACACGCGAACGAAACTACCACCAGCATTTCCGGTTTCAACATATTGAAACTCGGAAAAACACTGCGTGAAAACGCACCAGGTACACATTAGTATCCGCCCACAGCTGAAGCAACCACAACAATCCCGTTAGTTTACAGACCGAATGATCTAGTGGCATCGAGGGACGGAGTTACCACATTGAACACCGTCCACCCGATTTCAATTATTCGGGCGTTGGTATCGAAATCCTCCGTCGGCCTAGATAAATAATGTACTATTTTTCAAACCACCGACACAACGGCGGTGCGTAAAAGCCTTAAAGGGCGTAATCAGTTCATGCCGCACGAGTCTTTCGACACAAATCAAAACGAATGCTCACCTCGCGGAGCACAGGTTGGCACCATCCAGGATCACCCAGTCTCCTCTCTCTAAAGCTTCGACGAGCACACCATCGCTCCAGCGAAAGCACGACCCATTCGGCGTCGGCGGAGTTTTCCTGTCGGTAACCCCCTTTTTGTGTTCCTTTCCGCCAGAATTAGTTGTCGGCGGAGCAGTTCGCATGTGTGAACGGCGGACTTTCCCCGCGAGTTTTGATGCTGTGTCGGCCATGTAAGAGAGCGTTACCGACGAAGGCGACGGCGTTGAAGTGGGTGACGGCATCACGTCACTGCCAACGCCAACACTGTCGCTGGCATCTTCGCCGCCACTACCGACCGTGGTGCTTTGCCTACTCGTGATACTTGAGGCGCCAGTTGAGGTCGTGCATGCGGTGTCGTTCCCTTGAACAGAAAGCTGCTGGACGACGTCTCTGACGGTCGAAAGGAGGTGCTGTACGGCGGCCATCCCCTGGGAAAAAAGTAGAAAAAAGGCAGTAGTTTCTTGGCCTTCAGTTGCGATAACATATATTGAGTTTCATTTCAAAACCAAACACGTCAGCATCGCCTGCTTCAAATTAGGAGGTAAAGATATACAACTCTCTGCGTAGTAGAACTCACGTCAACACCGTCAGTTTCTGATGGTTCACCTACAGCAGTATTGATCGAGAACTGGGCATGTATACCTGGCTCCATCAATCCTGCCCGCCGTATCTGCTTGATTTTCATCTACGTTGCGTGGCGGAATGGTCACGTAGGTGTCCGCCCCAGTCGGAACCTCTGCTTTCAGCGTCGATCGCTTTAACTGACGAGTGCCACGTCGGGGTACGCTCTGCAACCCCCGTGCTGATGGTGGATATAAATGGTAAACTATCTGAACATATTATAAAAAAGAGAAACAACCGATCAAACACGGCAGCACACTATTAATAGGCAGACTAGCGCAAAAGCCTCCTGGCCGAAGTGGAACGCGCACAGAACAAATCCAAAATCTTAGCAAGGGTGTGGAAAAATTCGGCGAAAAAAGGACCCATGGCCGTTTTTGCCACTGCAGGAGACACTAAACCGAGAATTGACCCGCGCTTTACTACACGTGCTGCCAGATGCTCCTCCCGGAACGGGAAAAAAGCGGGGGTACGGTCGACTATTGATTATCGTAAGTAGGAAGGATACAGCGGTTGCATGCCGGTTATTTGTGTGAACGAAAAGTCAATCGTGAGAAGAATGCAAGCCGGATGCCACGAAAAAAGTGCAGGAATAAAATTTGGAACCAATGGGTATACCCTTTGAACAAAATGCCAAATACCAAAAAAAATAAAGAAAAACTAACAAAAATAATATCCTCGAAATTCCTATAACGATCGCCCGGAGGTGTACGGGCGACGGTCTCAAACATTCGGGGTCAGCCAAATCCGAAGATAAGGCTGGTTGATGTAGGCAATGCGTTCGTTTTCATTGGGAGGTGATCTGCATACGGTGCGGCTTTTGCAGAGCCAACACAGTCACCGCTGCGGCTGCCGTTGGGGTTCCCCGTCAATCCACTAACAACGCAACAGAGTGACGTCTATTTTTCTTATCTATAAAAACTGTATGAAATAGATTTCTCAGAAGGGGGGGGGGGATTGTACAAAAAAAAACACGCCGCTAGAGCCCAGTTTTCAGAAATCGATACTATTGATAGACGAGAGCTGAATCTAGAATCAAGAATATATCGAAGACGGCCATCCAAAATGGACCGCTAAACAACAAGCGCAACCCAAACAAGGCATTCAATCGTGATTGCTGGGTTTTGAACTATTCACAACCACACCGAATCTGAAAGAAAAAAAAACCAAGGATTTTAACCCGCCGCACAGACGAATGTGTCCATCTCTCACCTGTGCACCAAAACCAGGAACACCCTCGACTCCCTGGACACGTGACGCCGAAAGAGGGCTCCTATAGCTCATGCGCACAGCATGCCAGGCATTCCATACAAGGCCACACCTCTCAAGACCAGAAACTGCGCGACATGATAACACTGCGTGGCTAGTTTGCTCCGTCAGGGTTTGCAACGATTCCAGCAGGGCGTCTTGTTTCGCCATGGCATCGGTCTAGTAGCGTCAACAAAATAAATCCAACATGCAGACAACGGAGGGGATGGAAGGCGCTATTATAATTTTGAATTGCCGACGTTCCGTTTTTGTAACATTCACGTAGGGAAAGGAAAACAAACAACACCGTAAGCATGGAATCAGAAAAAAAAAGAGGCGATACAACCATATTGAGGCGGGTGCTTGTGGGGTGGGCAAATCGAGTCCAACGAGAGCACGACGGTTTTGTTTCTTTCCTGCATATGGAAATACCGATACCTACACAATGTCGCAAGGTCGACACCCGAGAGGGAACTTGAGGAAATCAACCAATCTGTGGTGGGGAAATAAAATGTTGCCACCAAGAAAACTGGTCGATAATGCTGCATCTCGAAAAAAAAATACAGTGCGGGCGTCGACGTCGTCGCCTTGAGCTATTAGTAATAGCTGAAAGGAGACGGCCTTGCTTTTTGCAGAAAACGTGCTGCTAGAGAGCGCACCACCAACCTGCAGCGTAGACATGGACGCGCGAGCGGGAGCAAATCGCAAGTTTCTCGTGGCCCCTTGGGAACGGCGGCCAGCTTCACGAGAACGCTGCCCCCCGGTGAACCATATTTTGTACAGCTGAAGTCACAAGCTAGGTAGTCCTGCTTTGATGCTGCTGGGCATGACGTGTAAACACGAAGATATCTCAACACAGCCGTCGACATGCGTGTTTCTATACTACACGTCGCCGAGACCGAAACTTCGACGGCGCTGAGAGCACCTCCGTGGAAACGCGCCCCAGCTCTATTAATAGCTCGAGGGCAAGTTGTTGCTGTTCGTGCAGCTGGGCTTGAGCCTTGCGGCGAAGGATGCCTTCACTACGAGCCTCAAGTTCTCCGCGGTGCGCCTCTTTGTACTCGTACGCACGCCCCAAGTCTATCCGGAAATGCAAGGAACCGTCCATTTATATTTGAATCGTCTCTGTATTTCCGGACAAAGTGGTACGGTGGAGTGTAGCTTTACTCGATCGTTTTCTCAAGTGACAAAACAATGATGTAGGGGTGACTTGCTTCCGGCTGCATCAAAACCCGATCACAGAGGTCTCCGTCGAGGCGATGGCACCGGCCGTGATGGCGATCGCTCGTCGAGCGGCCACGGTCACGTTCGGCACCGTTTTCTCGATTCAATTACAACTGGACGTACTTGTCATTTCCTTTTTCATCTAGGGATATTTCTTCTCGATCTATAGACTCGTCTGAAGGCGGTCAACGTTTGGAATAAATTTCTTGTTGGCTGCTCCTCTGATCATAGCGCAGGTTGCGTTGCTGTGTGCACACTATATATACCAGGTACATGGGGGGAAGGGGGGGGGGGGGGGCAGGTGGGTTGGCGTTAATATGGGAGTATGTGTAGATTAGGGTGGGTGTGCGTGTGCGTGCGTGGATGGGTGGTACGTAGGTCAGTTTGCGCAGAAGGGGGGTAGGCGGAGATGGCAAGTCCCGAAGAGGGGATGACACGTATCGACTCTGAAGTAAAACCAACTAGTAATAGTTCTCCCCTCTTGTAGAGAGAAAGTACGAACAAAAACCTAAAAAACGGGTTTTCCCCCGGATTTTCACAGGATAGACGCAAACACCCTAAATCAATTGATAAGCAGTCATCCTCTATTTCTCCCTTGATTGGATGTGTCTGTCGAACGCAATAAAAAAAATCGTTTCACGTGTTGAGAAATATCTGGTGGGTATTTATCGCAACCGTGAAGGTATTCTAAAACCATACGAATATTATAGTGGTCGAAGACTAACTTTAAAAATAACCTCATTCCATTTTTTCTTCGCTTCGTTGACTACACTGGGTGTTTTTTCACGTCTATTAATAGAACGAACCTGTTCCCATCCCTAACTGTGGGCATAAAGAAGTGACCAAAACACATCCAACCGGAGTAACTGAAGAGCCTAACCCTGCTTGTACCGAAATATTTTCAACGTCAATCTTCAAGCCGGCTCACTACGCACCCCTCGATTGTCTGTTACAGTGCTCGCTCTACCGTCGCTGCCGACAATGCCGCCGCCGGAGCAGCAACCAAAGTAACGACCAAAGGAGGAAGTTGTACTAAGCGACAAAAAAAGACCCCTGGGTCTCGCGGACGCTGCCGCCGCAGCAGCAGGAGCAACAGATATAGACGCGCTGAGCAGGAAGCTGTACACACGCGACGCAAAACAACGAGTCTCGGGGTCTCGAGACTCGCGGTCTTGCGTCGCGTAATCAAGCTTCCTTCTCAGGTCATCTACTCGTCGCTGCTGCCCAAAACACTGCCTCCCACCAACCCTCGGGGTCTAGCGTCGCGCAACCTTGCTGCTCCGGTCGTCCACTTGTTGCTTATGCCGAAAACAATGCATCCCGCGTACCCATCACAAGCTCTTTTACCTTTATAGCCGGCACAAGCCCTTACCCTAAGGATCAATCACCACAAAAAGCAGACCCCTCGTCATGAAGGACGTTGACCCCAAAATCGAATTAGCCAAAATTAGCACAAACAACCAGTACAAAAACGAACATTATGGACAAAATAATGTTGGCGTTGGCTTCAGCTGCTCGTGCAACTATGGCTTTTCAGCCAAATTACAAATCAATGTACATATTCGCAGAGCGCCGCTTAACCAACGCCCCCCGCTAACCAAAGCACGCCGCCTTCGCAGGCGGTCATGTTGTTACGGGGTATTACTTAATATATCCCCGAGTTTGACAACCACCAGGCCACTGGAAAAATATTTCAGACCACGGCGGATAACACTACCGGGGAAAAACGTTTGAGGCGTGACGAAAAAACAACACCCGAACACTATTAATAGTACAAAAAAGGCATGACGTTACAGGATGTCAGCCGAGTCACAACTCCAAATCCGACAGTCATGTCGTGAAAAGCCCAAAAAAAATCAACTGGATGGTAACAGATCCCTGGTAGGCAAAATAGCAACACAACACAAGGCATTTCGCTGTGCAGAACGAGTTCAGTCCAATTTATTCCAGGACTTCATACATTGATACTATTGATACTACTATTATCGACCAATTTTTACACTTCGAAAATTCTAAGCGTTACTATACCGGGACGGTAGTGCCACAAGAAACGTTGAGGCTAACTTGTAGCGGTGTCGAACGGTAAGTTGTAAGCCTCAGTGACACAGGAAGGTTGGATAGTTCCACATCGGCGGGCTCGACCAAACTCCCGAAGAAGACTTGTCCGACTCGCCTTATAACGGTCAACCTGCTTTAATCATAGGCCAAACACGCCTGAACACCTCCGAACTACGTAGTATGTGTTCCGCGGATCAAAGCGATAAAGGAGTCTTTGTAGTCGATACCTTCAGAATTACCTGGTAAATGTGTACATAAATACGATAATGGCACGAGCGTCTCGCAAATTGGGCCGTCCCGATAACGTTGTCTTCAGACGTAGAAATATAGTAGCAAATTATACAGGCGCACATGGCTGTCCACTATATGACAACTAGGATACCCCGTTACGGTCGCTAGGTATCATTGGGAAAAGGAAAACAAAAAACTGTTGCTAGACCGTTACGTCGGGGAATGTAAGGATCATTTCCCTAAAGCAAACACCCCAGACAAACAACACATTTATCAGGAAATGCGTTATCAAACCCGACATAGGCGCACCTGTTCAAAGCAGCCGAGGAGTTCTGTCACATCGACGGACGGCGTCATTGCCACCTCAGTAAGCCTTGCACCAACAGCCGCAGCAAGACCTTGGATGGTGCTTGTTTTCCCCGATCCTCGATGACCAACGACCAGGGCTGGCCAGCTCATGGCAACGCATCTAAACGTCGGGGGAAGAAAGCCACAAACGGGATAATTGTCATGATGTTTTTCGTCGATGAGATGACCTTTTGTTGCAAAGACGAACTACAAATATTTGCGAATGAACTTTGGAAAAAAAAACGTCCAACCGACGAGATAGTAGGGTTTAACTATTTCAAATGTATATTTCGTGAGAAAAACAAAGAGTTAAACGAAGGATGCATGCCCGCCGATGGTTGAAGGCGGTATAGATCACAAGGATTCCATTAAAATATACCCCACCTGTAGGACTATAGTGAAGAGCGCAATCCCTGATGATAACGGAGGCATTGCAGGTGGGCTAAACATATTTTTTTCGAGCGAAAACTAATACCAAAAAACTCCGCCGCCATTATTATTTACAGATGCACTTTAGGGGATACGCGCACGGACATGAAACAAATGTCCCAACAGTATTGAGTTGACGCGAATAACACAGCAAAACAAGAACTACCCACAACAAAACCAAAAGGCTGCGGCCGACCTTGCCAGCGCCTGAAGAGGTCTCCGGAGCGCAAATGCCATGGGCATCCCGCTCTTAAGCTCGTCTCCCACCCCGGGGCCGCCTGCCCCCGAAGAATTTCTCCAACATCCCCGAGGGAGAACAGTGTGCCCGACCTGGATCCAGTCAGGGGTCACTCTTAGAACCGGGTGCGTCCCGATTCCGCCACCGGCCAATCCACCCCCAACTGACAAGAACCCATTCGGCGCCATCAACGTCTCATCCAAGGAACGATCCGAGGAACCTTCTTGAGGGGATGCGTGCTGAGAAACTGCTTCGGGGAACGCCTCTTTGAAGCACGCAAGTAGTGCCTGTCGATCGCTCTGAGTACGCATTCGCTGAATGTATAGAGTGTCCACCAGCAACCAAGGCTCCCAGTGAGTCTTCAATCCAGCATCAGGATCAACATCTGGGTCTCCATCTCTGCGGCCATCGAGATATGACTGCTCCCTAATCATCAGCTCGCACCAGCGGAAAACGTCGCGAAGGTTGAACTCCCATGGTGAGCCTCTCCGCCCGTACTTGCCGGCATCAACAGTGTCCCGCTGAACCATGCTGTGGATCGTGACAGAAACAAAACAAAGAGACGCCAAACAAAGGGTCGCAATAAAAAACATTACAAGAAAATATTTCCGTACGATATCCGCAGGTTCACGTAAAGTTGGACGAATCGGCCTCCAAGTGTAGACCTCGAATCCCCATTACGAGCAACAAAAAAAACAGACCAAGCGCCCATGTCAGGCCTAGACAAGTAAAGGAAATGAAAAGTCATAGCACGCCATGGTATTGGCGAAACAGTTCCAACCTAGAAAAAAGATGAGGATGCACAAATATCGGAGATCACAGCCGGCGCCCCACGGAAAACTTGCAGAATTTCCGGGGCGTAGTGGGAAAAGAAGCCGGGAAGATTTGGTCTATCCCGTGAATTCCAGTGACTCCAGCCCTACGCGACGTTACCGAACGAGCTAACGAAAGCCAGATGAAAACGTGGAGGTATTGTTCTTCGAGGACTTGGATGCATCAAAGCCATGGGTTGAGGCCAGACGCGGAAGACGATTATGTTGTCCTCGTCATAAATACTACCAGTACCCGGTACAAAAGTATTTTGATATACCGGGTTAGCCACAAATTATCCAACCGCTGCACTTGACAACAACATACAACCCTAACCCTAACCCAGCAGAAGAGAAGGCATTACACACGAGACCGGGGGGAACCTTCCTACAAAGATCGCCTATCTACATGTGCCAATCGTGGAAAGTCGAGACAAAATCGAGCTGAGGGTACAATAAAACACCAAGGAAGTTGCACCTTACGCCTGCTGACTAGAGTATAGTAACAAAAACACCTGGTAGTTGCGTGCGTTATCCTGGCAGATAGTCACCTCAAACTTGGAAGCGGGAAGAAAATACACAGATTGCAGCGACCAATGAGCGAACCACCCGGGTCGCTGCGTACATGGGGAAAGAACTAAATCCCAAAAGGCATGTAAGGCGTCGCGAAACAAGCGCCAAGCATGAAGACATCCCTTTTAGCAAGAAGACATCCCTTTTAGCAGGTGTTCGAAAAAAATACGAGACGTTTGATGAGATCGCAATCCTTACTTGGGTTTTTTTATATCGCCTACCAAAACCCAACGGAGTTACACAGGTTAGACAAGAAAGTATACCTGTTGAACGTAATCATCCGGGACAAAAGCGACTTCTGCGAAGCAGACGCTTCATTCCCGACGGCAGCCATAGCAAGCGCAGGAAACTTGTTCTCAGCGATATACAGCAGGTCCTCCGGAGTTAACGGGTCAACAAAAACCTGACAAAACAAGGCCAGAGAATTCCGTTTTGACAAAAAAACAGTGTTGCATTGATAGACATACGTCCGGCTCTCAAGCACCAGGAAAATTTACACGGTCCTGATTTTGGAGAGCGTTCATGACTTTCGCCGTTTTCCGGTTGCTACCGAGCTATTTCTGTTTCGATTCCCAGCAAAGCTCATACCTTTAATAGGGGAAACGGAGAGCAACCTAAACGGGCACGTCATGCTAACGACGAGACGTAGATCGGCCACAAACATCATCCTACTTGAAGCTTAAACGAGGCCTGCTGACTGCACAGTGTTATATTTCCCTCCCAGCTGCAGAAAGCGCAACCTAACCACCAAATTACTTTGGACACCTACTGTAACTTCCATACATACCAGTATGGATTATTACCCTCCAAATTAAACATTTGCTGGGCTAACTACCAAATGCAACGGTCAAAGTTGATGTTTACGCCCCAATATAGGACTCTACACTCGAAACTTTTACAGCTTTCATGTGTAGACACCTGAACATCAATGTTAACCGTGACATTTTGAAGTCAGTCCAGCTAAAGGTGAACTTCAAAGAGGAACACACCTTGGTGAATCGACTAAGAAACGACCTTGGCAAGCCCTTTCTGCCCCCTCCTTGTCCAAGAGGGTTCTGGGCGGCGAAGACCTTAAACGTTGGAGGACATCGGAAAGACCGCCCTAGCTCAGGAATGTAGACCTCCGCCCTATGGTCCAGACACGCGTTGAGGCCCTCCAACACACTCTAGTGGCACAAGCAGCCACAGAACAGCAAGTACGGGATGGTGGACGGAAACGTTTTCAGCAAAGTGAACAGAAAAAAATAAAAAGACAGGACCGACAGACCTCCGATTTCGAACGAAAAATCAGCCCTAAAAATATAACGTCCGTACGCGCAGAGTGAGCCTCAAAAAACCATTGGGTCACGTACAGAACGTTCCATCGTACGTGCACAATGGTTCTCAGCCTATCCCAGCTCCCCCGTCGCACGCCATGGCACCCTGTTCAACAGCAGTGCCACAAGGCCGTGATAATTATACCAACCAGTGCGTACCAGGTGCGAAATAATAAGCAACGACGGACAAAGCACTCCAGATTACAAGGTTACACCGCTTGTACCACCAAACACTCAAATCTCGGGTAAGGAGTGTCGAACTACGAACCACAAAACTTTCCAAGCGTCGCTCACCTGTGTGGCGAGATTGAGCTCATCGAGAAGGAGCCATTTGCCTGCCTTCAGGGCGCTGAGAAAGATGCCGTCGCACCATGCAAACCTGGCACCAGAACCAGTAGCACCTCCTTCCAAAGGCTCTGATTGGTCCAACCCCTCAGAGTCGGGGACCGGGAGGTCCGAACCAAACAGGTCCGAGACATCGGTCTGTTCCGACAGGTTGATCCGGACCAGCTGCATCGAAAAAACGAAAGCACACAGAAGAGAATGAGTAAGAGGAGCACATCCGGAGCCTTTGACCCAGAGAACAAAACCAAAAAGTAATCGAAGCAATTCAAACATTCAGTCAACCAAAAAAAACTCGTTGATACCGCGAGTGTGCCTGTTCAGGAAAGGCAACAAATAAAAAAACGCTCGAAAATCACATTATACCAGGCACGTACTCAAACAAAACAAAATGAAACCCATGTTACGTTACAGATCAGTATTGTGTTGAATAGAAACAACTGCCTCCAATTGAAAAGGAAAACTGCTGTGTTTGAGAGCTCAGATGCCTTCATTTACGTAAAACTGCATTTGTCACAACCAACCCAGAAAACCTTACTACTATTATTGAATCAATTACCGGCTGGAATTAATTCGAGCAGGAGAAATCACGACAACCACAAAATTTGCACGTTCAAGCGCCTACAGGGGCAACACAGAAGTAACGAAAAAAAAATTTGCACCTCATGTCCTGTTGCTGCAGCCAGCGCAGAGATAAGGCTGGTTTTTCCAACCCCCGGGCTCCCTTCAAGAAGCACAGCCTTCCGAACCTGAAAGTTAGGAAGAAAGTAAAAGTAAATCAGAACGTCCTGGGCTGCATGTGGTGGACCAACAAGGCCAGACACAACGGACATAAACACGATTACACGCGTGTACAGTCAACAGGAGTATTGAGAGCACAGGTTCAGGAAAACAATATTTACTGAAGGCAAGGGAACTGGAAATAACGCGGAAGATGACATGCCCATAGGCGATCAGGGGGGGGGGGGAAATGAACGAAACTTGAACTTCATCGGAAGGTACTCCCGGAATAATAACTAAAGGCGCGAAATCATTCCCGAATCCATGCCGTAGTAATCTTGAGGATTGCCCCAAAACAAACGACAAACGAACAGTTGATAGTGGCAGTGGACTAAAAGAATGTGGGGCGAAACAATGGCCCCCATGCTGCCTTGTAAATGGCGTTGCTTGGGGGCAAAGTGAGTCTCGCCCAGGCCCTCAACCAAAAGGGCCTGGCGTTTCTGTAGCACTGGCATGAAACTCCTCGGGCGTGGGGGTATAGTCAAGCCTCGAGAAGTGATTAATAGTGCACTTGTGTGGGGGGGAAACAAATCATGTCGATACATGAAAAACAACAAAAAAATATACCTGGTAGAAAGAAACCATGTTCAATACAAAACGTATTTCAAAACACACTGAAAATACAGCCGCATATCAAGAAATGAGAAAAAAACGAGCAGGCCAAAACCTCCTATGTCTTCGCAACAACAGCTGAAACTTCCCCGAACCGAAAGGCTCCGGACCGAGCTTTCGACAACGGTGAGAACACCGTAAGACACCCAGAAGCGGTCGACGGCTCGACCACAGCGGTGTTTACCATCCATACAAACATGACAAAACGCGAACATTCAAAATACGTGCACTCACACAAAAAAGGGGGCTTCAGCACAGCTACTACCGGATTTGCCCCGTGCAAGAAACACCAGGAAGGTCACCCTCCCTTCCTAGAGCCGGCCTCCGTTTCTGAACGACGGGCCACAAGGTACGGGTGTCTGAGCGAATAAACACAACTCTCGGTATCTCGTATGTGTCTATTATGACCGGAGCTTTCTCCAAATTAAGGGCGGGCGACAAACCACGAGAAAAAAAAGGTGGGAACACAGAGACACAACCGTGAGAAAATCACCTGCAGCGCTCGCAAGACCCGGAACAGATTTTTGGACGTTGTCGGCGCCCTAACGGAAAAATCGAGATCTCCAGTCGACGCCCCCTTCGCCTTAAGCGGACCACAAGACGTGAAAAACTGGCCCACACCGAACTCCGATGCAAGCGCCGCCTCCACGTTCCGCTCAGACGCCAGTACGGCCGTTTCGTTCTTGACGGTTACATCGCCTGCACTTTCAGCAGACACCGTCACGGGTTTGACTTCGACCGGTGTCGAAGAAAACGGCGCGCCCTTACAGGTAGAGGGGCGCACTCTGAAGTTTAGCGCCACCAAGTCCGTACATGGGGTTTCCCCTTGAGCGGCGAGCTGGGAGAGTGCGGAGTCTCTCTCAGTGCAGGACGGAATCTGTGGAAGCAATAGTTGTAACGGGTACGATATCAGGTTTAGATAAAACATCGGTACCAACCATAGAAGAAGCGTGCGTAACACGTGAAGTGGCACGAAGACCAACACAGAAGCGCAAGCAACTGTCTGTCGTTCGTTCGACACAAAACAAACAAAAAAAACTTGACAAAAAACAGGCCATAGGCATTTTTTTTATTGTATCATCCGTACGTGTTCATTAGTGTGTATGCATCGTTTACTTGCCTTGCCACAAAAAAAGGCTGCACAGGACAAATCCGATCTAACAGGGCTGATGGTCAGCTGCACGGCGGCACACATTTCTCAGAAGGCGACTGAGCCGGGAACAGACACCGTTCCTCACCTGTTCAGCAAGTTTGGCGGCGCACGCCGCCCTCAGCCTCCCAATCGAAGTTGCCGAAAGTCCGGAACCAAGGCCCATACCGTCTAGCAAAACGAGGGATGCCCCGTGAACGTACGCCTCCCATGGTCGCAAATCCCCAACTTTTTCCGTTTCGGTTGTGGAGTTACCGCATCCCGAGGTGACGATCAAGCTGGGGCGCGAGATGTTGGAGTCACTCTCGTCAAACGCGAGGGAGGAAGTAATGAATCCCGTCCACGACAAAAGGTCTCTCACAGACAACGACAGCCCGTTTCCGCCAGAGAGGGAAGGAGAAGCCTGATACAACAAGAACCAGGCAAGAAGAAACCGAAGGGCCGGCAGAGCAAATGCCCAATAAGTTTCTGCACACATGTCATACAGCGAGCGACAGCTTTTCCATGGAGTACGACACCATCGCAGCTACCGCGAGGACATAAAAAATACGACTGTCAGAAAATGTAGAGAGAACGAAAATGAAAACAAAGAGTCTGTTTGGATTTGCAGCGATGTTTATAACCACCCACCCGACATGCAGAATGGTCTCTGGGTTACATCAACAAGAGCAGTGAGCGGCGAATAAAAAGCGTACACGAAGTATGCTCCGTCAAGACCCAACTAAAAATTGACAGCAATACGTACGAGTATAGCGAAGCAGTTCTTAGCTAAATATGTTCCGGTCTAGACCAACCCCGAACGACAAGCATTATGACCAAGGCAAAATTCACACAAACGGCGTAAGACCCAATACATTATTGCTATGAGCTAGCGAGCGTGGAGCGAGGCGTCACGCCGAGAGGGAAACTCTTCCTGTCGGCATAACCTCTCGCGCAACGACCGCTACATGATGGCAAACCGCCCCAGGTCTCAAGCCACCAATGCGTCAAAAGCACGACCACACGCAAGCAGTTCAAGAATGGGAAAAAAAGTTATTTTCGCGAGAAATCGTTCAAAAGTGATTTTCGCGACAAATCGTTCAAAAATGATTTTGAATGAATTCTACAGCATCCAGAGGGCAGACCTACTTCCGCACTGTTCCGATGTTCACTTACACACAAGACTAGGCCTGCGGGCAGTTCTATACAACAAAGAGAAGGGCTCGTTACCTGGTAACAGATATAACGCACAGTTCGAGTAGATGGCGAGATAAGAAGCTTTGGAATGCTTGGTTGGGAATCCTGCGGTGATCGTATACCACCACGCGTTGTATTGCTTCATGGGCAAAGCTATGATACGTACGACAAAGCTGCAGTAAAAGCCTCACAACAGACATCTCGCCTTGTTGACCCACGGGGTAAACATACTTGAAGTTGAGCAGATGCCGGAAATAAAGCATCCATGTGCGTCAAAACATCCATATAATGTAGATCGTAGACGTATCTGATGTTTTGAATGGGTGAAAGCCTCACAAGAGACGTCTCACCTTGTTGTTGAACCACCAGGCGAAGTCGAGCATTGGGCCGGTCATCTTCGTCAATCCCTCTGCCCCGGGAGGTAGCGCTGCTTTCCCGAACTGGAAGGCTTTCTGAACTACACCCTGCATGTCTTCGCGTTCAGAGAGCGCAGGGACCCAAACCTGCAGCACGAACACAAACAAGCGTCGGATACATCAACACACAAGACATACACAAGCAGGGGGATCGGATAAGGAGGCTCGGGCGTCAACATCAATACTCAACAAAAATACATAGTCCATTCACACGCGTTCTCTCGAGAGTGAAAGTGATACAACATGATTATCACTCCCAAAACAGCATCTACCTGTACCTCGCACGTACATAAAGCACAGCATAGAAAGCAGCGAAAACCGAAGGAAATCATGTGTCCATCCGTCCAACAACGTAGGGCAAAAATAATGCACCAAAACAGCAAAAGAAGAAAAAAAAACTTCTGACGAGAAACACCTATAGGCGAGCAAAAAACTTCACCTCAGATGCAAAACTAAAGACACGCTACGACGATGGCGACAACCAATTCCAAGATTTAGACATGTGCGCGCTCCAACGTCCCGCGGCAAGACTGGCCAATAACCGCAAGCGGAAAAGACTTTCGAGAACAGGATAGCGAGGAACCACAGCAGACATTTTGTCAACTTTAATATTGCTCGAGTATAGTGGGAAATACAGGCATTGTCCGGAGACGCCTGGGTCCCGGCTGGGGGCCGTTCGAGCGACATATAATATCACAAGCAAAAATACGCGTGCATGCTTGGAAAAAGTTGATGCATTCAAGCATGACGAAAAATAAAAAAGAAAAGCTCCACGTATCGAGCAACTTCGACGTTTTGAAGATATGTTTCGTCCAACCGAATTGAAAAAATCGCGAGTACCTCGTCAAATGTAAATGCTCACCTCCGTAAACCTAGACCTGAGAGCTGGAGATAGCTCTCGTTTTCCGAAGTCGCCACCTGGGTTCATTGTAGCCATCACCCTGTCGCACCAAAAAAAGAAAGGTGGAAACGCACATGATCAGCAGAGTATAATGCGCATTGGCCATGTTTGATTGATACCGTTACGGGATAAAGATGACCCATCACCAGAAGCAATCGAAACTGAGAAGGAGTCATTCAGATTCTTGATTGTTCATCTTTGTCGTGCATTGTTACACGCTTATGTACCTGTGGACTTTGGATGTGGTGAAAGTGTGGTCGAATACGACCCCGACCTCAACTCTGTTTCCTATTCGCCTCGAGCGAATATCTGATCGCTCACAGCAAATGCAGCTGCATCTTCTCCGTACAGACCTGAACAAAGTAAAGCTGTACCTGCCTGGCAACTTCGATAACAACTTCTCTCGGTACGCCCACGACAACAAGCGCACATCGCACACACCTGAAGCCCGGCGCAGCAACCACCGTCTCCGCCGCGTCTTCTTCACCCGTATCATTCTGCCCTCCTCGCTCAGCTAGGGTGATCGATCGGCCCGGCTCGAGCACAGAGTTAAGCCTCTCGAGCACAGCGTCCTCAGCCAAAGAAAGCTCGTCGAGCAGAATTATCTCCCCTTTTCGCATGGCCGTCACGAGAGGTCCATCCACCCACTCAAACAGCCCCTTCGTCCTGGCAGCCAGGTCAAGCAGAGCCCTCAGTTCCTTCTCAAGGGCGCCCATCTCCTCCGCATCGGAACCATCAACAGCTACGCCGACGACGGATGAGGTCTTCGCCTGAGCTTCCGTCTCATTGTTCGATGCGGCGTTTTGCTCAACAGGTTGGACCGCAGCACTGTCAAATATGGTCACTTCGGCGCTCCTCCTATGAGGAACAGGTGGCCGAGGCTCTGTCCCAGTCCGGGTGTCCTCCGCCCCAGCCACGCCTGCCGTCGCTCTTCTCCGCTTGCCTCTTCCCTTTCCCTTGCCACGTCGACTCTCGGCAGCAGAATTCTCCACCAAAGCCGCTGCCGGCGCACCCCCTTTGATTTCCAGGTCAGGTTTAGTGAGTTGGCTGTCACCTACCGAGGAGGATGGTTCCGGCTGTAACGTGGTCTGGTCATCACTTGAATCTGACCGGCGAAGTCGTTTTTGAGCTGACAGCGCCGAGGTGGAAACCTCGGGGAGTGCTTGACGTTCACCCGGTGATGCGGTTCTGTCGGTGTCGCGCGCGAGGTCGGCCAGCTTCGTCCAAGTCGACTTGAAAAACAAAAGAAGCATAAAAAAAAGGATATAAGAATATAAATATATGCCCCTTGGTTGGTGTTATGTTTTTCTTTAATCCGGTGTCTGTTACACAGTCCTGGTATATTGCACCAGAATCGGGTGTATTCTGAAGGTTTCCCATGGGACCTCACCAACTTGATACTATTTTTTTATCAAAGACATGCCATTTGACATAAAGCCGCAATTACACCGACAAAAAAATGTACGGTTTCAACAATTTCAGCACGAAAGAAAAGACCTTGATCCTAGACAAACGACCATCCAACGGGTTCCGCGAAAAAGATCACAAATCATTGACAAGCGACAAATACTGTTCCGCAATAGAGCAAATTATTTCGTAATGATTTTTGAATGTGGAGCAATCGTCCAAGGCCTGAACCACGGGTGGCGTCGCCGTCGACTCTCAAGCCAAGGGGCACAGAGGAGGCAGGCGCAAGGAAAAGACCTAACTATACGTTCGCTCCGGCTTCCATCTCGCATTCGTTAACAAAAATTGTTGACCGCTCAGGACCAAGGGATGAGGCCAAGACGGAGATACCGATATGCTTCTCTCAACAGCGCTACGTATGCAATGTTAAAAAAAAAAAGTTCAAACCCTTCAGGAAGGGTGAGGACTTGAGGAACGGCCTCGGGGCGCAACAGCCCCTACGGACCATTGCAAAAATCCTGCATGCGCCACACCGCCGACATGGGTCAATAGCGTTCAGTACAAACGGTGGATTGAGACAATAAACTCTGACTAGATATGTAGAAAACCCTGGCTGCATTGACCACTCCAACGACCGGTGCATGGCCCTCGCGGGGCGCTCGAATGACTGCATGCCAACCGCCAGATACACGGTGCGCGCCTCTGCTCTTGCTGCATCGCACAAAGTATGTATCAGGTACGTGGTACGGATTTATTCGGAATCTGTTCAGCCAAGACGTGTTTGATAACTGGACAACTGGCGTTCTCCAGTGTATCGGGGTCATTTCGGGAAGATTCATTTTAGTTATTTGACACGCCCTTAACAACGCCACCGACATGGTCCAACAAAGCTCCCACGCCAAAATCGCACCTGAATGATCCTCGTTAGCCCATCGACGCTCATCTTATCGACCACCATTACAGGAGTGCCAGTTTTCACAGGGACGTCCGCTCCCTCCACCACATCACCAGCCGCGATGTCACCCTCCACGTCAACACCTTGACGGCTACGCAAGAGACGGCGGGAAGCCACCGAACAAAGCCGGAGAAACTCCCCAGATCGTTCTCTCAGCTCTTCAGCCAGACGATCTCTCCCTCTGAGCGGGCGTAGACCGCCGAGAAGATCGGCAGCCTCGGTGTTTTGGTGGCAGTTGACGACATGCATCCTGGGGGCAAGAAAGAGCAGCAAAAGACGACAAAAGGGAGACAGGGGGCCAAAATAAATACCTCATATAGCCCAGAACTGTTGAACAAAATGTGTGTGGAATTAGAGAGTTGCCTGTATGGTTCGCCGTCGAGTCCATTTCCGTTCGGACTTATCCGATACATAATCCACGGTATATAACAGGACAAGTTAGCAACATAGTGTAAATCCTCAACATGTGCATACGCCTTGAAAATAGGGCTGCAATTCAGTAGTCACGTGTAAGGCTAACCGTGCACATACATACCAAAAAAGCTATAGCCACGCTGAAGATTACGCGTCGACGTCGGAAATGCTTACCTCCGGCCTAAAAGCATCGAGTACAGCTGGCACACAGTCGTTTTGCCGCAGCCCGTCGCTCCAACGAGCAGCAAAGGTTCGAGATGGCTAAGACATCTCCCGGAAAGCCTGAACAGCCTCCGCATGTGCCTGCACAGATATAGACAGTCCGAAAAACAGCAACGCAGAAAATCAAGCCATTACACGACAGTGTACAACGTGTAATAGTACGTTCATTCTGTACGTCAGCAATCTGCAAAGAAAGCCCAATCAACTAGTTCCAGGTACCTGGCACACACAGTATTTGCACAGAACAAAGCGAAGTGAACCCGAGGCCATAATGCACGTCAATACTTACGGCCGTGAGCGTCATCAGAAAGCATGACGCGTAGAACGCACTATACACTTACTGTTGGTGAACAAATCAGCTCCCCCAAGGAAAGCGCTCTAACCTGGCCCTTTCAAGTCGGGAAATCCAACGAAACCCTCGTGCAAAAAAAAAAGCGTGCGTACGTACCAGTCAAGCCGAAACGCAGAAGGGAATCGGCCTCGAACCTACCGGCAAGTCAAAGGGGGTCCAGGACGGCCGCAAACGCAACGCCAGTCAGGGCTCAGCTAATGAGATTCCACACGGTGAATCCTCACATCCGGCACCTCACTACAAGGGCCATAGGATAAACAAACGTTTGCTCACATCAATGCCCTGACTACGTACGACACCAAGGATTGCGCCTTGATCAACACCATATCGCATCTCACCGA
The DNA here is from genome assembly GCA_031213475.1 of Nereocystis luetkeana. NCBI lineage: Eukaryota > Phaeophyceae > Laminariales > Laminariaceae > Nereocystis > Nereocystis luetkeana. Next base: position 10,931,896 of record JARUPZ010000014.1, read on the forward strand.
AAGTGGGCACCTTTGCTGTTGTAGTAACGTCTACAAGACACCTCCCCTTATCCAACTTGTTCGTATTCTAGTCAACATTTTACAGAACCACTCCTGAATAGATGGAACTCCAAAAGCATACCCTGGTACGTACCAAAAATTGGAACATACGTGAATCAACATTGATGGGTCAGGATGTACAAGATTCCGTTGGGGTTATAACCCCCGTACGGTGCGCGCTACATGCAACACATACATGTCCCTAATTTTCCGCGTCCAAACCATATACCTGTAATAGTACTACCTGTATATCAGTAGTTTACTACAGGGACAACTCCAGAAGAAAAAACAGGGAGCTCGACCTGCAGCAAAGTTATAACTTCGACGGCATCACTAAAAAGTAATACTCCACATGTGAAACAACATTAATGGCTCAGAATGAGTAAGATTCCGTTGCGGTTTTATCCCCACTGCGCTGCGCACTACACGCAACGCATACGGATGTCCCTAACTTCTCGCGTCATTGCCATACATAGACATAAGGGTGGTTCTTGTACCAGTAGTAGATCATACAAAGGTAGTACAGACCGGAACAAGGGGGGGCGCATCCGCAAAGGATTCCAAACAAACACACTAACAAAAACAATTAACAGTTATCTAGTGTCGCCAACCCGTAGGTGAACGAGTCGAAAACATTCACAAACCGAACACTGTCGAATCTCGGAACGGAGCCACTTTTGAAAAAGGAGTGCAAAAACAGGAAGCTCGAAACCGCAAAAAAAAAAATTACATGAAAAAGAATTGCAAGTTACAAGGTGTGTCTCGGTACCAAGGTGGATCAATACATCAAGTTGAAAATCGGCAACAAACATTATGTGACTACCCTCGAATGCAAGCCTTTGTTGGGTACGAGATTGCAACAAGGTGCACAAAAATAAGGGGGTGGATTATTCGACAAGCTGACAGCATACTAAAAAATGATGAATAGGAGCTCAGAAAATGGTTTGAGATTCCTTAAGAGGTTGTCCCCAAAGGGGTCGCACTACACGACCTCCGGTCAGAGTCCTTATCTTTCAGCGTCATTGCTCAATTCAACTGTAACTGCAGGCAACCGACTATTACGGGGGGCCATAGTTAACAGGACCAAATATTGTTAGTAAAAATGGTTAAATATATAGGTTTTTATGTATACCATAGGTCCTGTTAACTAGGGTCCCCCGTAATAGGCGGACCCTCACGAGAGGGATGGATACAAAGAAAACGACCACTCATACTCAAACGCTCACTGAACAGATTAATAAACCAGATGCACGTACTTGTATTATGGTGACAGTATCCCGCACACGAGAAACAAAAACCTTACACCAAGTGATACTTAACTCAGTGCAAGAATCGCGAGCAAGAGGGCACCAGAACCATACCACGTGTAATATTAATAGTCTATATACCAGGTACAGCCGATGAACAAGATTGTTGGGCGAAAACAAAAAGGTTATTCATGCTAATCCCTCGTCACGATTTTAGCAAGAGGCGGTCGTTCTCTTGAGCGAAATCAGTTTCAGCGCCGACTATAAATAACAAACCTAGCTGATACTCCGTACAACGCTAATTCGACCGGTATCTTGGGACCCTCGGATACGGAACGGGTTATGTTGTCGAAATCTATATCGCGTATACTCGGGTATCGTAGACACGAACCCTGCCAAAGCAATCCCACCAGTAGACACGCTTGGCATTGCTGCTAAAATATATTACCTCGTCATGGCAACCCCTTGCAGACCCGCCTCCAGCCCAAGTCCCCTATCGAGCATGCCCTCCACAACAGACAATTGCGCAAACCCTCCCAAGTCAGCTTCGTTGACGTCGTCGGCATCAATCATCGCAGTACCACCATCGCCCGTAGCATTTACGGTAGTCTTATCCATCGAGCAGTTGACTTGTTGATTTTCATTCGACGTCGATCGAGAGGTCGCGTACAACAGCAGAGGGTCTACAGGGACACCAATCTGACCGACAAAAAAAGGGTTTTCATAGCGGGGGGGGAGAGGGGGGGAAAGAGCGTGCACATCAACAGGTAGCACCTCAACGAGTTGTAGACCGTAACACAGTCACGTTGGATGAGAGATGAGGACAAACGGTCCTCGTGAACAAACAATTTCGACGCGAACAAAACCCGCAGACGATTCCTTGTGAGTGCGTTTCGACGAAAAAGTGTGACGCACTTAGCACAGAAAGAGACAGGTTTGCACGTACAGGGAAAATATTGCGCAGAAGTTATTGAGCCGTTCCTATTGGAGCGGTAAAAGTGAAGACATTTTTTTCAGCTTTCCCGCAACGAGAGATGTAAAATAATTATTCCAAACACTAGCGGAGTACTATTACGAGGGGCCATAGTTAACACGACCAAATATTGTCAGTAAAAATGGTTAAACATATACCTGGTAGTTTTTATGTGTACCATAGGTCCTGTTACCTATGGTCCCCCGTAATAGGCGTTGTATGTACCTGTTCTTCAAGGACAATCCTCATTGCCGTCTTCTCTTCCTCGCTCCTCAGGCGCTCGGCCAATAGCATGTACCTATGTCAACCAATCGAAATCAAGGAGGATGAACACGAAAACCCATCGGTCAGATCAAGTCCGTGGTTCAGGATCGATGTTTTGGAGCATGTGTATCGTAGTCCTGTTTTATTTAGTAAACTAAAAAAACATCAGCTTGATATCAAGGATGTCGTTGAACGTAATCCTCGCGAGCTGTGTCATGGTGTGATACTTCATTCATGTGAATACAACTGGCCAACCTATACAATACTCAGGGGCAACCAGCAGTGCAAAAAAAAACTTCGAAATTTTGAAAGGCAAAACATCAACTCCAACGAAAATGTCTCCGTACCCGATCAGCGCAGCAGGGTACTGACTCCCCACATGCCCCGGCAAGACCTCCCCAAGAGAAAAAAAACTCGTCTCGACGCCAAAACCGCACAGAAATGCATCGCATGATCCCCCATCCCCGCTGCCCCACACGCCAATTCTATCCCCATTTTGGTTCGAGCTTTGGGTGCTTTAAAGGGCCACGGTATTGGGGTGCGTAGCCATCAAACGATTCAGGCAGGACGACAAGGGGACTTCTTTCAATACCGAGGGTCGGGCAAAGACGGAGTAGCAAAAACGAAAACCCCGACTTTAGTCGAGGTGTCACTTTTTGTGTCAATCTAGCTGGCATGAAACGGACCAAGGGGCATCGGCCGTAGCCTTCCCCACGATTAGCTGGGCCAGCGTGCTCGCGATAAATACAGGAGAAAGGAAAAAATGAACGAAACCCGACAAAATCAGTTCCAACACGGAAAACTATTAATAAAGCACCAACCCTAAACGAAGGCCAAAGAACGTACGAACCTGCGCACTACCGCCGTGACACACGATGCCTCCGAGTACATATCACCACGTTATCGAAGGTATCTGGATAATTTCTTGTTGCCGACTTTGGCGGTGATGTAGTCATCGGTCCACTACAACGAACCATGGGACAAAAACGCAAGTCCAGAATGTCGAATGGGCTTCTCTGAAGAAACGCTTGTTGGTGGGTACCCTTTTTATTTCGCCTCCCAGCATTCAAACCATCATGATAGATACGTTTATTTCGGGTCAGTTAAAAACAATAGACTAAGGTAAGGCCCTTACCCTTCCTCAGCAAGCTCCTGTTTTCCGTGCGGTTTGCGTCCGGCCCATCGAAGCAGGTCGCGGGGAGAAATGGCACCGTGTTTGCCGAGGAACAAGCGGCTACTCTGACGTTGGGCCTGAGGAGCATAGGGACAGTGAGCTCTTAGTTGATAAGGAGTACGACTACAAACCCATTCTCACGATACTTTGAAATTGAATCAAAGAGTGTGAAGCTTACGTTATAGTTTGATCAGCTCATCATCAAAAATGAATAGCCGCGTAGAGTTTCCTGCCCATTTCCATTGTATCGTGAATAAATTGCAGTCGCAGCTATTACTGCCTAAGACAATGCAACATACGACAAAACACCCGGAAAAACAACTTGAGACAATAGAATCGCTTTTTTTGTAATCCTACTGTAGTTCCGCCTCCGCGCGCGCTCCCTCCCCCCCCCTCCACCCGTCGTTCTCCTTCCACAATGTCCCACCTGCAGTTCGTGGAGAACCTTGACCAACAACTTGCAGTGGCTGGGAGGCAAACCGCATCTTTCGGCTAGAATAACCTCCCACTCGACACCTGGAATGTCATCCACGTGCACCTGACAGACGGATGGCAATCACCACCGACAATGAAATGGGACTATTACGGGGGACCATAGTTAATAGGACCAACTATTGTTAGTAATAATGGTGAAATGTAAAGGTTTTTATGTATACCATAGGTCCTATTAACTATCGCCCCCCGTAATAGGCTAGGTAAAAACTCAACCGAAGGCAAAAAAGAGGCTCCAGTGATGCAGCGGACGCACAATCAAATGGAGAGCAACCAACGAAAGCTGTCTGTGTGCACATGTACAGCAATAAAGAGATTTTACTCACAAACCTGTCATATCTGTATTATGAGGTACCGTGTACTAAATATATGTTATTTCGGAAGGCTGCTTTTGGACATGCCCGTGCTCGGGTATGTAACAGGATACCAGAGCAAACATAGGTACATACATACACCCCGCTAACCCTAACCATTGAAAGGGTTCCAAAGAGTGCGCCAACGACGCATTCGATGCCCCATGAGTTTGGTTTGAAAAAAATCAACGCACCTCCATAAAACGATTTCGGAAAGCGCGCGAAAGAGGCTTCCTCCCTCCGTAGGCTCCAGGTGGGTTTTGTGTCGCGAAGAGGCGGAAGTTGGCGTGGGGCTTGATAGTCTCTTGGGTCTCCGACAGGTATAGCTCTCGGTTGTGGTCCAAAAGCCTGTTCAACGCTTCCAGAACCTGGACATAGCCACAAATGTTTCATCGATCAATATGACCATGTTACACGGTTTACAGTAACCATCGGGCGAAGATCCGGTGCCTGCGTACATATATACCAGATATTTGGACGTTAAGCAAAGAAAGCGAATCAGGAGATGAAGACAAAGGAGAATCTACCGGGAAATAGAATCGTCGCGAATGGTAAACAATCTCCGAACAAAACCTAACCTGTCGCGACTTGACATGGCAATGCTGCGGAGAAGTCCAGCAATCGATTCATGCCTAATTGACGTCAACCAAGCACTCTATGTTGCCCATCCCTACGAGTGGGGCTCAACTTCTTGGCATGTGGCGTCGCTTGAAACTAACCGTGAAACTTGTCTAGAGATCACGGAACATTTAGGGGACGGTTGGCTCACATGGCTGATCGGTCAGCTACGCCTTGACCTTAGGGTTCAATAAATGCATCTTCCAATGGGGAAAACAAGAAAAAAACTTGCCTCGGATGGGGCCAAGTTGAGCTCATCGAGAATGATCCAGTAACCCTTCCGGAGCGACTCCACCAGCACACCCTGACAAAATAAACAGCGGGAAAGAGGATTTGCAACACAATGGCCCGAGCATAGTAAGGAAGCATGCACCCACATGCACCACAGCCGAACATATTTATATGCGACTTGAATGGAACCCACATCGACTCAAAGTAACGCTGTGCATGCTTCATGCCGTTTTCCCCTGCTTCTGGGTCTGGCTTACAAGTGTCAACCCAGCTACTCCTACCCGACAAGAAAAATCCCGCACGCCTTGCGGCGCTGATCAAGGCGCGTCTGAATATCTCGTGTTTTTTGTTGGGCAGCAGTATTCGAGAATGGACGAATATTCCTTTCACAGCAGGAGAGAAAGGGTCCCGGATCGGAGATGGCAACAAAATGAGGATCGCAGGAGTAGGTAGCCTCGACGGCAAAATACACACCAGGACCGACCTTGACATAAACGTCAAGGGAGCGTATTGGGTGTACACTATTACTGTACACTTCTGCCGGTGTTGCCCACTACTCTTATGCATAAAAAAAAATACTTCTGTTCGATCAGAGTTAACCGAACACCCTCTGGCTTGGGGGGGCCGGCTCTTTCGAGGTTAGTACATGGTCGGTCAGGTTTGGGGAAAGAAGACTTTCTCATCACCTCGAACAGGAGCAAAACTACACAAACGAAAAAGCAGCACAGTAGTACAAAGATGACACCTACTGAGGAAACTCCAAATAACACAAAAAATACGATCGTAACACGGCGAGCCTGCACTGTTCGATCAGAGTTAACCGAACACCCTCTGGCTTGGCGGGGCCGGCTCTTTCGAGGTAAGTACATGGTCGGTCAGGTTTGGGGAAAGAAGACTTTCTCATCACCTCGAAACAGAAAAACAGGTAACGTTCGAAAACGTTGTGGTACGCGATGAACTTAATGTAATCAGATTATATACGGGAAAAAAAGTCGACGAAAAGATGACCGCGGCAGCATCGGTACGGTTTAGTGCGAAGGGTGTTATGATCAAAAGCATCAGTGCACGCCGGAATTGCTTGTGATTTGGCGATTCGCCGCTTAAGACAAAACATATCCGTAGAACGCCTACCTGTAATTTCCAGGAAAACAGGCGGCATTCGAGAGATGCGTTTCCGCTACGGGCCAAGTACAAACCTGACCAGAGTACAAAACTACGTCCCACGTATTGTTGATTTTATGGTTTTCGCAACTAATCTGGATTTGAACAACAAAAAAGTAGCTCTGTAGCGCTGCGGAACGGCTGTAACCCATCAGTATGACAGAGGAAACGGTGGCAATCCCACTCCGACGTCTATCGGAGGAGCGCATTGGACAGGCTTTGGACGTTTCTGCTGTCGACGATAGCCATCGTTATGATGACGTTTCGCATGATCGTGGGGAAAATGCTTGCAGTGATTTTGGTAGGGTTGAGACGGCACGACTATAGTACAATTCTGGTCGAACTAATAGTCAACCGTGAAGCAGGGGTGCCGGCTTTCAGAGTTATTTGGGTTTCGTCTACTGCAGGAAGGCGTTTATTATGCGGAATACAGCTGTTGAACAACAACCCGTCAACTCGTTTGGGATCCTCGATGCGTCCCGTCAGGTCGTGGATAAACCGCCATTCAGGAACCTCCGGCTACACCTCAAAATTGATGTTTCCATCCCCTCCGGGAGCGAAACTGCGAAGGGCGTGAAGGAAGTAAAGGGGGTCCTTTCTCTCCCGAATCAGCAAGCGGCTCGACCGGCTGCACCTCAGCCCCCCAACAGACGGATGGACGTTTGTTTTGTGCAAACGACACGTACCACCCCTTCACGGTAAGCCTCATCGACGATGGCTGGAACATAACGACCTTTTGGCTGTACTCCCTAGAGGCCACGGGGTCGGCATGGGGGAGGATCTTGCCGAATCCACGTTAGCCCAGGTTAACAAACACAAGCTAGAGGGTCGCGGTAACACTTTCACCACCGGCTGCGAGCCATCGATGGTGAAGGCCGGTCGCTTGGTGTAGGAGCAAGGCATTGGTTGCCGAGTACCATGGCTGGGGCAACCACCACCTAGAATGCACTACCGGTATCGGTATCGTTTTCAAGGTTCCAGGTATGTTGGAGACCATGGCGCCTAAACGGTTGCTGGTGTGGCGCTACATGACGTCAAGCCAGGCTGCGCAGCGGTTATAGGGGATAGCCTGGTGTTTCTCAAAGTGCCGCAGCTGAAGGTGGTGCAGGACGTGGAGACGAGGTGGTGGTCGACGCATGCCAGCTTGGACAGGTTCCTGTACCCGAAAATCGCGATCATCATGCATGAGGCAAACGCCAGCTCTTTGAACACGGGGTGTTGTCGAGATCGTCGTGCCCCCTGGAACCCTTCATGTTGGTCCAGCTAGCGCTCGAGGCCGAACGTCCGCCACTATCATCCTGCTCGTCCCGACCATCCTGGCCCTTCGCCTCGGTCTTTGCGACGCGATCGAGGACCTGCAAGCTGATCTCCCTTCCGGAACCCTAGTCTACATGGTCGAGAAACGATTTATCGTCCTAACCCTCCGCCCTCGATCTACTCCTTTCTTAAAATCGCCGCCGGGGCGACGGCAGCGCCGTCCTGCAGTACAGGGCCACCCCGCGTCAGCAGCCTTGAAGATTCAAGCGTTGGAAGCTGGTCGCGACTGCTTTAGACTCACTCGTCAACACTCTCTACGGCTTCAACCGAAACGTGCACGCGCCAATGGAGCTGGCGTCCGACGAATCATCTGAGTCTATCCCGTATTGGAGTTGTGGTCCCATAGAGTAGCGTCCTTGATATGATATGTCTCTGTTTTTTGGCGAAAACGGTTTTTCTTTCGCATGTTCACGCGCGCGTTTCGCGCAAGGTTGTGAGAGACGTTAATAAATTATTAACATCACGTAGAGATTCAAGATTTTTATTCTGGGAATAATTTATGCACCGTTCGCTTCGAGATGGGTTCGCTGTTATGCTCGTATCCCCGTCAGGTAACAAGTGCGACTGAAAATATTGCCGTCACGGCGTCCTCCAGTCCGTCGTGGAACTGCCTGGTACATTTATGGTGCTGCTCTTCTTTTTTACTTTTCGTGTGTAAGCTGAACCTTTTTTGTTTGTCGCTGTTTTGAAACGTACGTGAATATAGGTCTCAGAAGTCATTGCGCTTTCCGTTGTCAAAAGCAGCCGAAACACATGGTTTTCACCGGCAGCGCCTGCAGCGGGATTCACCGGAGGCGCCTCCAGCGGGGGGGTTGTTTCGCTCCCTTCGGTCGCCTGACACTAGTCGGCAAGTCCGCCGCTAGTCAGCTTCGCCGAGTAGCGACTACCTGGTAGTTTTTGGTCGTGCAATACTACCGACACGCATCCCTAGCTTTCGGGGTTCATTGTCAACCCCTTGGCCATGATCACTAGGGTCCGAAGGCTGGGGTCACTAACGAAACCGGGGACAATTTGAACGGATTCCAGCCTGCAACAATACGGAGTGTTTTTTAAATTGTTTTTATTTGTTCGAGGAAGTACAGGGGACCGTTTCCATCCCAAAACGGCATCAGGAGAGGCTTGCTATCGTAAGAGGGAAACACCAGTCAAACGTACGAGTGAGACTCAGTGCCACGCCGTCAAGGGCCTCGGGGGTCATGGCCCAACAGCGCTTCGTCGACAGTATGTCAGCGCTTGAAAATCCGGTGATCGGACCCGAACACTACTAATGTGTACTGTTTTGTGTACTTTCGAACACTCACAACGATTATTCGAAAAAATACAGACCAACATGATTGCGTTGTCACTGGGCGTTATCTAAGAAAGGCTAATTTAACACAGCAGTAGATAAAACAATATAGGCTCATCTGTTCGATCAGAGTTAACCGAACACCCTCTGGCTTAGCGGGGTCGGCTCTTTCAGATTGAATACATGGTCGATCAGGTTTGGGGAAAGAAGATTTTCTCATCACCTCGAACAAAATGATGCCACGTCTCGTCTATTTTCCTGTTTCAATTCCGTGGGTTGAAGTCTCACCGAGTGCATGCTCGTCGGGGCTTCTTCTTGCACAAAAAAATGATCAGCGGAAAGCGCGAGAGCGTGTTAGCTACATTCGATGGAAATCGACGAGCAGTGGGAATTCTGAACCCCATGTGCGACAAAAAAAAAAGCACGTACCGGGGGGGAGAAGGGACGACACCCGTGACCACGGCTTGTCCAGAAGATCGCTGAGGGTAAAACATCTTACCAGTACGAGTTAGGCTAGGAAAGTAAAAGTGATTGAAAAAAAATGTCACTCGCGCCATGCAAATACGCGCCCATTTAGATTGATGTTCGACGTTATTACTGGCATACAGTACACAAAATAAACAAAAAAACGAAAAGCTGTGGTTTGGTGACACTGTGAAAAAGACAGAACGATCCCCTCTGTAGGCGAAAGCACAAACGCGCCATGTGAAACACAAGACATTTCCATCCATGTTCCATGGCCGTTATTACACATACGACTTCACTCAATTTCCGCGGGTGACTCGAGTGAATCACGGACACGCTAGTAGTATCATACCCTGGTACATCAGACGGTGATGGCGATCGTAAAAGTGAATGCTTGAGGACTCTTCAACGTGCACGACTTGACTTGGCCGAACCAAACTATTTGTGCTTTTTTCGGAACATGATTTCCTTATCTCGAAAAAACACTGTCATTGCCTTCCATCGACATCGACACTACTTGGTCAAATGGAAGACCACCAAAATAAGTGCACGCCCCTTCGGCAGCAGATCATACACATTCGAAAACGGTTGGAAACACGTGTGCAGAAGACATCCATTCATTGGTTGTGACGCTCAAGCGCTGGCCCGGAAGCGGCCGAGCACTTTGGTTTAGGAGGACTTTCCTTACATCTTGGTTGGCCTCCACGATGGCATGCCTGAGAACGGATGACAGCATCGATTTCAAAATGTAACACCAGAGCGTTTACTAACGCAGTCTACCACCGGGAAGCCCAAGAGAGTGGACCGACCAGGTGTCGCCTGAAGCCGTTAGCTGCGCTTAGTGCACGGCGGGTGCCATGAACCAGACCTAGCGACCGGTTCGAGACAACACCTCGTTTCCTCGCTTGGACTCCCCGATGCGCTCCATCAGGTTGTGGTCATAGCGTCATTCAAGGCTGTACTGCTACACCCCAAGAAAGACGTTTCATATTCATCAGCGCGACATTGTGACGGGCATGAAGGATTTGAGTGAGGTCCTCATCACCCGAAGGGTTAGTCCAAGCGGATTCAGCAGCCACACCTCAACGACACTACCGACGGAAACAACTAAAGAATAGGTGGCATATACGTGCAGGCTGGTTTACGCAAACTGCATCCAGGTATTTTGGGGGAACCCCTACACATACAATGGAATTCGGAGATATTTGGCGGGTTCGAAACACCGGGATACAAAAAGTAAAATTCCGCTGGAACCGTTACAGTACATCATAGTCAAACATAAACCTCTGCATCATAACTAGCAGATTTCTTTGGACAACTTTCGATCAGCGAATATTGCTTGGCTATCTTCAAGGTGCGAGAAGAGACACCGAGTGCGTTGTCAAGCGCAGTCCGACGACTCTCTCTCGCGATTGCAGAACAGGTCTCCAAGACGTTTTCTCATCACCTCGACTACTTAATTTGACGTATTCGTACGTCAGCAGCATAGTTCCGCCGAGACACCACTGCCATTGGGTGTCAAACAGAGGATGTTTCGATCAGCGAATATTGCTTGGTTATCTCCAATGTGCGAAAAGAGACATCGAGTGCGTTGTCAAGCGCAGTCCGACGACTCCCCTCGCGATTGCAGAACAGGTCTCCAAGACGTTTTCTCATCACCTCGACTACTAAAAAAAACGTATTCGTACATCAGCAGCACAATCACTCTACGGTTTCACCACCGCCCAACGTGTCCACAAATTCCAAAAACGTGGGTCCAACAGGTAGTGCAAAACGGGCCAACTTGACCGCGATTTGAAATCCCCCGCATTGTAAATCACGACGGGAAATCCACGCACTCTAATTGAACTGGAGGTAAACCCCACACCTATACGTAACAATAGCGATTGCGCACAAGAGCAAACAAATCGGTCGGAACGTCTGGCCCGGCCTTACGTACTGCTATAGCACAACGATGCAACCGCGAGCATGCGCATCGAAAAGCGAACTGTCACGCGGATTCAACCCGCATCATGGAATGTTGGGGTGGGCTCTATATACAGTAGTTACGACTGAAAGGAAGAGAAAAGACAATAGCATTCACTACGTTTCCGGACAGAGTGCTACCACAAGCAACAGATTTACGTAGAGTCTGGACGTCTGGCAGTTGAAAAGAACAACAACAAACTGCATGTCAGGAGCAGCCTTTTGAGTGTGTCGATCAGATAGTGGTGCATGTTGATTCATCAAGAGTTGGTAAAGAGGTAAGCTTGGGAGAGATAGGAGCTTTTCAGCTCCGACCTCGCCGTTTGCCCCTCTTTGCCGATTACAGAACAGGTCTGTGATGGATGTTTTCTCCTCATATCGACACAAGGCTGCGAGCCGGTTAGCGTAAATAGAAGTAAGATCAATGTACGTCAGAATGTACAACTAAATTAATAATGACACGTTATAAATAGTGATCAATGGTAACATACCTACTACGTAACAAAAAGTACAAAACCAGTGAACATGCCTGGCTTGATACACATAATTCAACCCTTTCGACACTGTAAATATCTGCTTCGGGACTACTTGACTTAAATTTAGTGTCGGCAGTATGTTTGTGCACAGCAGTGCGGTAGAAAAAAAAAGACCACTTTGATACGCGGACAGCAGCCCAGGTATCAAATCGAACGCACCGACGCGGTCATACCTAAAAATAAAAGTGAAGCAACACAAGACAGCAGTACCCTCAAGGAGGCGTTAGAGTAAAACAGACGGACACGAGACCACAACACTTAAGTCACTCGTGCCAAAACATAAAAACGTATTCTTACGCTGGGTAGAACACTACTATTAATCAATACCAGTCCGACAAACAATATAACCTCCTTTCAGGATACAAAAAATATAAGCTACTTTCAGAAACAGTCGAAACGGCGCGATACGAGAGTGCAAACAGGAAAAAAAGTCATTATAATGCATTATGGGGGGGGGGAGGTTGAAAAAAATCCCCGGGGTGGCCAGGGGATGCCTGGATACCATCCCCGGTTTTTTTCATTTTCTCATTTTTTTTTTTTTTATTTTTAACTTGGCGCGTCACCGGCGACCGGCGACGCGCGTCACCACACTCTCCGTTAACGCTAAAAAGGCGCGCGCCGCGACGCGGACACACCAACACATATTACAGCAGCAAGAACACCACCTACAGCAGTGGTAAAACCACTAGGCACCCCCAACTCGTACGAGGAGTACCACAGCAGTACCGTACCCGTACCCGCCCCCCCCCCCCACCCCCCGCCCCCCCCCCTGACGCGGTTTCACTCGTGAGCCTTGAGCCACGCCTCCTCGCTGCATGGCAAGGCCCGCGCAATCGACGCACCACGACGGTCCGCCGTCTGCTTGTGCAGGTGGGGCAGCTTGAAGGTGTTGTCACCTTTCGCCAGCATGATCTGCTCGAGGACGGCCTGGTAGGTCGTCCAGATCCTGCCAAGGACCACCGCCTCCTGCGCCACGAACACCCTGCCCACCTCCTCGATGAGCTCGTCCACCGTTAGCAGCGTCGTCCGATCCTGGAGGGACTGGATGGAGTTAAAAAACCCCAAGTCCAGGATGTTTGTGTCGGGGCTGTTGGGCGGCTGGTTGATGAGCCGAATATTCCACCCGTCAGCAGTACCCGCCGCCACAATGTCCGGGTCGTCGACGATGTTGTGTGCCGGAGCATTGTCCTGCTGGACGTAGACGTCCCCCGGCCCACCCGGCCACGCAGCCTTGATGGCAGGGAAAACTTCCTCCAGCATCTTCTCCTTATACACCTGCTTGGTCACCTCGACCATGTGCGTCACCATCGTCCCCGCAGCCCTGTTCCTGCTGTTGCGTCGGGCCGGCGCCCTCCTGGTGAACGGGAAGATGCCGATCTTCCCGTCGAAGGTCCTGTTGTTCACAGTGTCCCTGCGCGGTCGCCCGACGACCGCCAGGAACATGACCTTCCTGATGTGTGACTTGTGCTGAACCTTCTCCACCGGCAGATCTTCGCCGTCAGCGAGGTAGTATCGCTGACCATTCTTCTTGATGAAGAACCATTTCTCGTCTACCATGACCACGTTGTCCATCGTGTCGAAGACACGAGCACCACCATGGCGTTCACGCACCCAACGCAGGGCCCAATCCACCCTCTTCTTCTTGCCCTCTTCCGTGAGAAGCGGCTTGAGGAATCGAGACGCCGCACGCAACCCCAGGTGCTTGAGGTTGTTGCGAAGGGTTTGTTGGGAGAGGCCCAGTTGGGTTGCAACAGCCCTCTGGGTGGTGCGATTTTTCAGCGGTATGTCCGTCAGTAGTTCCTTGTATTTGTCGACGTCGATGCGTTTCCTACCCGAGTTTCCACCACGGCTGTTGCGCAGTTTGAGGGCCGACGGTGTGGGAGACATCAAACTGCGCAACAGCCGTGGTGGAAACTCGGGTAGGAAACGCATCGACGTCGACAAATACAAGGAACTACTGACGGACATACCGCTGAAAAATCGCACCACCCAGAGGGCTGTTGCAACCCAACTGGGCCTCTCCCAACAAACCCTTCGCAACAACCTCAAGCACCTGGGGTTGCGTGCGGCGTCTCGATTCCTCAAGCCGCTTCTCACGGAAGAGGGCAAGAAGAAGAGGGTGGATTGGGCCCTGCGTTGGGTGCGTGAACGCCATGGTGGTGCTCGTGTCTTCGACACGATGGACAACGTGGTCATGGTAGACGAGAAATGGTTCTTCATCAAGAAGAATGGTCAGCGATACTACCTCGCTGACGGCGAAGATCTGCCGGTGGAGAAGGTTCAGCACAAGTCACACATCAGGAAGGTCATGTTCCTGGCGGTCGTCGGGCGACCGCGCAGGGACACTGTGAACAACAGGACCTTCGACGGGAAGATCGGCATCTTCCCGTTCACCAGGAGGGCGCCGGCCCGACGCAACAGCAGGAACAGGGCTGCGGGGACGATGGTGACGCACATGGTCGAGGTGACCAAGCAGGTGTATAAGGAGAAGATGCTGGAGGAAGTTTTCCCTGCCATCAAGGCTGCGTGGCCGGGTGGGCCGGGGGACGTCTACGTCCAGCAGGACAATGCTCCGGCACACAACATCGTCGACGACCCGGACATTGTGGCGGCGGGTACTGCTGACGGGTGGAATATTCGGCTCATCAACCAGCCGCCCAACAGCCCCGACACAAACATCCTGGACTTGGGGTTTTTTAACTCCATCCAGTCCCTCCAGGATCGGACGACGCTGCTAACGGTGGACGAGCTCATCGAGGAGGTGGGCAGGGTGTTCGTGGCGCAGGAGGCGGTGGTCCTTGGCAGGATCTGGACGACCTACCAGGCCGTCCTCGAGCAGATCATGCTGGCGAAAGGTGACAACACCTTCAAGCTGCCCCACCTGCACAAGCAGACGGCGGACCGTCGTGGTGCGTCGATTGCGCGGGCCTTGCCATGCAGCGAGGAGGCGTGGCTCAAGGCTCACGAGTGAAACCGCGTCAGGGGGGGGGGCGGGGGGTGGGGGGGGGGGGCGGGTACGGGTACGGTACGGCTGTGGTACTCCTCGTACGAGTTGGGGGTGCCTAGTGGTTTTACCACTGCTGTAGGTGGTGTTCTTGCTGCTGTAATATGTGTTGGTGTGTCCGCGTCGCGGCGCGCGCCTTTTTAGCGTTAACGGAGAGTGTGGTGACGCGCGTCGCCGGTCGCCGGTGACGCGCCAAGTTAAAAATAAAAAAAAAAAAAAAATGAGAAAATGAAAAAAACCGGGGATGGTATCCAGGCATCCCCTGGCCACCCCGGGGATTTTTTTCAACCTCCCCCCCCCCATAATGCATTATAATGACTTTTTTTCCTGTTTGCACTCTCGTATCGCGCCGTTTCGACTGTTTCTGAAAGTAGCTTATATTTTTTGTATCCTGAAAGGAGGTTATATTGTTTGTCGGACTGGTACAATTAATAAAAGCGAAGGAACACAAGACAGCAGTGCCCTCAAGAAGGCGCTAGAGTAAAACAGACGGACACGAGAGTAGAACAGACGGACACGAGAGTAGAACAGACGGACACGAGAGTAGAACAGACGGACACGAGACCACAACACTTAAGCCGTGGTCACTCGTGCCAAAACATAAAAAACCGTACTCTAACGCTGGGTAGAACACTACTATTAATCAATACAATTAATACGGGGGGACGTAGTTAATAGGACCTATGGTATACATAAAAACCTATATATTTAACCATTTTTACTAACAATATTTGGTCCTATTATCTATGGTCCTCCATATTAGCATGTGGTACTCAACGAAGGCGAAAACGCATCCCCCGGAATGGAGATGTTTGTCGATGGAAAGAAAACGACGCTATTAATGTGTTTTGATCGAACCTATCAAGACTACTTTCGACAAAGGAGAGTAGCCGCGGTGCCAGCCATTTGAAGTTCGATCAGATAGTGGTGCATGTTGATTCATCAAGAGTTGGCAAAGAGGTAAGCATAGGAGAAAGAGGAACTTTTCAGCTCCACTCCCACCGAACGCCGCTTTTTGCCGATTACAGAACAGGTCTGTGATGGATGTTTTCTCATCATATCGACGGCGGCACGCGTAATATTTTTCAAAGTCTCCGAGCCTTGACTGCACAACTACCTCTTGCGAGGGTACTACTACGTTAAGTACGCTTGAAAAGGCACTAATCTAGAACGTAAAAAGTGCAAAATACTCTTTAGTCTAATGCAGCGGGAGGCTATTTACATTTCATTCGAATGTTTTTCAGTCCGGGACAGCTCTCGGCGATGCACCGTTCAGCATGGTAAAGCTCGAGGCTGGAATATATACGACTCGTAGGTATATTCTTTCGTGAAAAAAAAGATGTTCAGTGTATATCCGTTTCGAGTCCCAGCAGGATACATCTAGAGTATCGCTGACGCTGTGTGGACAGACAGCCGGCAGTGACGGCGGGGGGAAAGTGGGTGGGACGCATGACGAGATATCCTTGAGAAAATGCGATAGTTTCCAAGATTCAAACAAAACCGACTCTTCACACCTGAATTACATGAGGGAAAAGAGCAGCGAAACAAACACACACCTCCTGGAAGGAAAGCTTGCCATTGCCGTCTGCAGCGTAGGTGCCGGTGTACTCCTGCATGTCCGTGTGCTCGTGATTGTTGATGCGGACACAACGGTGGCCCAGTCTTGCAGCCAGGTACTCCACGATGCTTGTCTTGCCCGCACTGCGGACACGGGAGAAACGGAGAAAATGACGAGCGTGGCGACAAAAAGATTAAAAAAAATGAGCGAAAAGATGGTGGCCAATAGGATTAATCGTTGGGATGATCGTGATACACATTCCCCCCCCAAAACACTCGGTTTGGGGATGAGGTTCGCACAGAGCTCCCGGTGCCTTGTAACCTGTCAAAATCAAGCCCCCCCCCTCCCCCCGCCCCCACTGCAGCATGGTTCTGCCACAAAAAGTAACACAACATATCATCAGGGATGCGTGTGACGCCAAAAAAAGTGCGAACGGCATACACACATTTTTCTAGCCTTTGGCAAGGTCTATAGTCACACCTCGGACAGTTCATACCTGGTATCTATGATATGTATCATCTACAGTTGTGTAGTTTCTCATCTGCCGTTGTGAAAGGTTTACACGATTAGCATCGTACCGATCACAAGAAAAAAAACAGCAGATAACAAACATGGCTCCCATCGGCATCATCAGCGATTATATTGATCGATCACACCAGATCCGTATTAGATCTTTCCTCGGGCGATCCAGTGGAACTCGGCCAGTTACAGTAGTAAATGCTTTGCGTTTGGCTGATGGTGAACACTAGTAGGTATCCAGTCCGTGACGGCATGGTATCAAGGGATCAAGACACGACCCCTTTATACTTGAGCGTGTTAAAACAAAAAAGAGAATGTTCCCCGAATTTGAATCACGGTATTCAGTGGAAAAAGCCCTCATTGATTAAACCTGATATCTGCATCGACATTTCCGAAAGGGATGGCAACTTTTCATCGCCGTCAAATTTGAAAAACATGCTGCTCGTACGTTGTAAAACGCGGCGTATGTGACGTGTTCTGTCTCCTAGTCGGTTCGACCCGTTCTGGTGTGACGATCACATGCAAGACAACATACGCAAGAGCTCTGCCGGCGGGGGCGGAGGGCTTTCACCCAGCGATGAAAAGAAAACTTTATCAAGTGTCTTTCGCATGGTATGTTTTGGGACACGGCGCCCACCTACCTGGGAGTAACCTAGAAGCGACTGCTTGGTAAGTGTGCATACCTGGTGCATATACTCTCAAAACAAAGTTGAAGGAGAAGCCACGTGCGCGAAGTGTGGACGTTTTACTGGTAACAACACCATCGTACAATAAAAATGGCTTTAGCGTGGGAGTGAAGACGTAGACAGACAGCTCAGAGGGATAACTGGCATGTTCGTTAATTTCGCTCACAAATGGACAGCGACTTAACGTATATCATCATTGCCGTCTGTCTTTCTTCCAACACTCAACCAGCATCATCGACCGCATTTAAATACGTAAGATGTAGATGTCCATTCTTTTCAAAATGTCAGAAGCAACAGCCGCAGGCCAAGCTGATGCTTGCGAAATATTTAAAAAAACGTGACGCGTACGGTTCTGTCCAACAATCAAGCTTACCGGGCTACACGTAAATGTCGCAAGTCAAAATGAGGTTACATACTACTGTAGACTAAACATGGGAAAATACGGACAACCGGAAATGTACTGCAGGTAATCATATACCGTACACTAAAGGCCTGTTCGCAGCTTCTTCACATGATGTCCTCTCAGGTATCCAGGAGCACGTAGATGTTATACTTTCTGCGAAACAGCAACACTGCTGTGCTGGTAAGGATTGAGACTACCTGATTTCGACCTAAACATGACAACAATCTAACCCGGCAAGCGTCTGCAAGTCTGCAAACAGTATCTAGGTACGTACAAGTAGCAGAGCTTTGTTTTTTTTTTCTTCAATCATGGGTTAGGGTCATGAGTCATGAACAGGAAGGAGGCTAACCTGGTGGGACCTTGAAGCAAGACCGGGGAGTCAGCAGAAGCAACGGCTCTAGCCAAACATCGAAGCGTGCCTTCGACCGAGGCTGTCAGCACAAACCTGAAATAAAACACAGAATTAGAGCAGGATACTGTTGTTCGTTGTATCAGTAGGTGAAAATGCATCAACAAAAATATATACCGAGTCAATCCCGAATGACACAGCCCCTTGGTATTCAAGAATACGATTGAACTTCCACGTTCTACGTGTATCATATTGCTGGTTCAACGCTCTTTACGTCACGAGTCGCGCGACGTTGCCAGAGCAGAAACACTTTCAATAAATCTGTCGTTCGTACAAAGAAAGGCCACAAGATAGAAAGGCCTCATGCGTTTGTTGCTGTAGTTTACCCCACATGACAAAACAAAAACATACCCAACTGGAGACAACAAAAACAATGTCCAACGAGTAGCTTGATGCTGCATGTACTCACCGCCGTTGTTTTGTGGTGGGGTCCATTTTGGCCGCGTCGACGGGCTCAATCGGCCCCCCCTCAAGCCAAAAGGGGCCTATCCGCACCCAGGGGAAACTGCTCGCTCCTCGCCCCCCTGGCCGACGAGGAGGTTTTTCCAGGTCTTTCGCAGTCATGTCCTTGCCAAACGCTCTCAGGATGCCCTTCAAAATCTTAGCTCGTCCATCCCTTGCAAGCAGAAAAACAGCGTGGGACAAAAAAAGCGTTTGGTTGGCATCGTAAACGGTCATAAATCTATTCATGGATAAGGACCACACGTCAGGGAGGATGCCAAGTTCCCTGCTCGATCAACACCAAAGCGTGTGTTTTTGATGTGCTACTGCTGTACAAACAAAAATGTCTTTTGCCAGATATTCGGTTGAACGAAAGAGTTCGCCGTTACGAGTTGACCTTGAAAGCAAAACTAAAGAAAAAAAATGAGTGGTTGCACCATTACCACATCAAACAAAAAAAGCCTCCCACATTCACAAGAATTGCGGGGGAACATAGTGATCATAACCAGTCACAGCTACAGTAGTACACAAAGAGAGGATATGTGTTTATTTTCTCATCGCGGGTTTTGACTACCACCCCATCCCTCTCTAGCCTTTTTTAGGGCGCTAAACCCTGCTGTTGATCACGCAATAGTTATACTTCGAAGTATCACTCAAACGGTCGCGGGTGTACTGTGTTGTAGTTTTTTAAAAGTATATAGTTTGAATTGAACTCACTGGTCTAGCTGAGTCTCGAATGCCCCACGGAATCCCTCGACCATTGCCCTCTTGGGGCTGAAGCCTCTGTCCACCAGACGCCGACACGCCGACACGGCTCCGACCAATGTCCTGATCAAATGTACGAAGTGTGCATTGCAGCAATTTTTTCGACATGAGAATATGAGCATGCTTCTGCTGACTACAGCAATGCATCAACATATGTTATTGGAGACGAGACAGCCTACCGGAAACGAGTGAGAAATCATCAAAATACACAAACAGTGCACTCATGCACCACACTTTGATCACGGCTCCAAGTGCGCGCGCAAGTATCATGCTGTGTTCTCGGTGTATATTTGGTACAACACAACCGAACAAATACCACCAATCCGTCGACTATGCATATAAAATTGATTTAACGGAATACGTTTTCTTGTTTAAAATACACGCAAGTACGGGTACGTCCACTCAACTTAAACGTGACACATACATATATTCAAACTAAACTCACCCGAAAATACTTTTCAAAAGCGTCCAATTCAACGTACTATACCGCACCTTCCGCGGCCTCTCACGAAACAAATGCAGTTTTTGTTCACAAAAAAAATACACAATGTTGCCAGCGTTCAGCCCGTCGGGTACAGGCAGGCGATGTGACCACCGCCCCTTCACCCCACGGTTCCTATCATAATACGGGCAATAGTTACTCTGCGCAGGTCATGGCAGACGAACACACCAATGGTTTGGTGGAACTCTGTGGCAGATAGACCTGCGGGAAACAACCCTTTGTTGAATATCCTCATCATACGTTGATTTTGGATGTGTACCTTACAAACAAAACAAACAAAACACAATAATAATGGTAGGTCTAAACTAGAGAAAAAACAGAACGAACGAAACAATAAAAGAGGACAGGTGCGGCCGTGAAAAAGAGAAAACGCCTAACCACCCCCGCTCAAAGGTCGGAATGGAAGATCGTTGCAACCCCTGTGATAACAAGATGAAGAAAAATGTTTTATATTATAAACAGAATATTTTCCCACTTGGTTCTAGTA
The DNA here is from genome assembly GCA_031213475.1 of Nereocystis luetkeana. Lineage (NCBI taxonomy): Eukaryota > Phaeophyceae > Laminariales > Laminariaceae > Nereocystis > Nereocystis luetkeana. Next base: position 10,952,793 of record JARUPZ010000014.1, read on the forward strand.
ACCCCACCCCACCCACTATCTAGCGAAACAAAGCATGTGAAGGTTCACATTTTTTTCCTCCGGGTGCCCTTGCAGCGGATGGTCTGTCTATTCTTCGAGAAAAAAAATAACCCGCAACAAAAACGCCAAAAAAAAACAAAAAGAAAAACAAAACCAAACGCCCAAAAACAGAGGGACCATGGGGAGGATCATGACACACGTCTAGCATATACCTGGCATGTACCTAGTATCGGTTTTTGTACGTACGTGCCAGATATTTCAATAGTACCTCGAAAATTAGGATCGTAGGTTTTGGTATTTCAACGGCGTTTGTTTTTGAAGCAATGGCCTCGATCGTTCATGAAGAAACCAACCGTTGACAACACCATTGTCATTCTTTTTGAAGGAACAGCAGTTGATCGGCGCCTAGAAAAAAAGAAAAGAAACGCGCACCTGAGTGAGTAGCGAGGGCGCTGTCCGGCGCCATCGCTGAGACTTTCCCCGGCCAACCCTCTTGCCCAGAGATAGAGGTCGACCGCGGTGAAGGCGAGGTTGTCGGTTTCAAGCGAAACGCCCGCTATGTAACCGTCCACAACTCGTTTGAGGTCAAGCCGGTCTTCGAGTTCAGGCACGTACACCTCCGAGAATCTTCAATTCAGTTACGGATGAGGATACGATGGGCGGGGTGGAGTATAAACACGCGGCTCGAAATATATGGCCGGGAGCACCTTTAACAGTTGAACGATACCATGAATAGATACAACTTTGGCGGAAGTACGGTCACGTTCAGACAGCAAGGAATGCCACATGATGTTGCCAGCGTTCAGCCCGTCGGGTACAGGCAGGCGATGTGACCACCGCCCCTTCACCCCACGGTTCCTATCATAATACGGGCAATATTTACTCTGCGCAGGTCATGGCAGACGAACACGCCAATGGTTTGGCGGAACTCTGTGGCAGAAAGACCTGCGGGAACCTACTTACTATTCATCAATCTGATCATACATTAATTTTGATTGTGTGTACACACAACCGAAAGGAAAAAAAAAAACGCAAGAGCTGAACTCTATACCAAGATGAAAATACACCCAACAAAAACGAAAGGAACGACGCCAATGCCCCCCCAAAAAATGGGCATGGAGAAAAACAGTAAGATTAGGGAAACGAAAAATCCGGCGAATACCTACAGCACGAACAGGCATAGGTTTTTCCAACAACAGCACACACTGTTTTTCACTGTATCTCGATCATTGGAAATGTTTGTTCTCCCTCCATGGTGTATGTTTTTTGGCAATGGTGTTCATCCGTCAGAAATAAACCCACCCCTTCGGAAAACGTTACACTATTCACAATTTCGTTAATTATTGTGCAAAAATGAAAAAACGAATGCATGCAGATCTGAGCGAATATTGAGCGGATGCATGTACAATGCAGGAAGGAAGTACCGTCACGTTCAAGACCAAGGACTACCGCCACGACGGGTTGGGAGTACTTTACCCAACAAACCATTTTGTGCATGCAAACATATTGACCTCTCTTTGCTTGAGGCAACAACCACTTTCGCGCCCATCGTGCCTGGCACCCTTAACCACAACACCGGCATGAGTACTCGTATGTGTGCTTTGGACCAAAATTGATCTAATTTGTCCGACATGACAGAAAAAATCCATCCAGCACGCGCAGTATCCCAATGGTATGGTATAGTATCATACACATCATACGATACCAATCATACAAGCAAGTCAGACGGACACACTCCCTCCCTACCTCCGTCTGAGCGCAGGAGGAAGGTCCTTCTTAGAAGCGTCGGTCGGCGGGTTCATGGCCGCGAAGAGCCTAAAGTCTGGATGCCTAACCACCGGATCCACGTCCCCTCTCTCCGTGAGGCACAAACTGCCCTCGGCTCCCTGACGCAAGGGCAGCAAAAGCAAACAAGGGTGACAAAACGATAATGAGACACGACAGAGGACACAGACCATGCATGGCTGGACACAGACAATAGGTACGTGTTCAAAAAGTTCACAATCAAATATGCTGTTATACGTCGCAGACCCCCGTTTCTTTGAGCGCCAAGGCCTTTTTTGACCTAATTATAATACACCAGTTGTGCGTGGGGTTTCGAGGAACTATCACTGCTGCAGCAACCGCGTACTCTGTATCTCTTACTTGGGGGACGATTAGACCCATGTATCCATGTATGACTTCACTAGGGCACCACGGTTAATCGAAAATCAAGGGTTGATCACTGCTTTTCCACGAATTCCTGTCATGTGGCTAAAACTATACGGACACCTTTTGAACTGCGCAGCTGCGGTGTCCTATAAACACGATCGACTGTGAACGTCCCAACTGTACTTTCAGGGTGTACTGCCGGTACTTGCTTGAAAGTACCAGGTGTTGCGGATACCACATGTAGAAACTAGAACGGGCATAACGGAAGCAAAGTCCCAGGTACTATTAACCGACGTAAACAGGCAGCAGGTATAACCTAATCGAGAAATAATGGCAACAGGTTCTGGCATGTACGATTGCCTATCACACGAAAAGCATACCAGGTAGTACAATGAAAAGCGGATCAGTCAAATCTAGTAATGGCGTCGACATGAGCCGAGTCGCCCCCGAAGGAGCGCCCGGCTTGCGACGAGACTAAGCGTCATTTTTCAGAGTAGCTGGTTATTGACATCATATCCGCTTTTAATCCATTCATATAACCAAAGGCATACATAACGATCTCGACCATTCATAAAACCAACAACATACATAACGACCCCGACCACTCACCCCCTTCCTGCAAAAAAAAAAAACTAAAATCATACCAGGTAGCAGGATACATATACGAACCCTTCCACTTTTATGAGTTTACTCCGATGATAAAGTTGACGGTACTCCTAAATCACAACGTGATCTGTCTGGTGTGCACGCACAGTTCTGGTTTGTACAACACCGTTAAACTTTCGGCAAACTTCACGAGAGGCTACGTGCTGACGACTCTTTACGCTCCATCGACACTAAATTCCGGAACCTATGAAACACAACTCGAAACTATTAATAGGAAGTAAAAATTTGAAGTTTGTAAACCAAAATGTCAAGAAAAAAAATGCGTAGGGGGGTGTCCACCTCGAGGAGACCGGACAGGCGTTGGAGTGTCTCTGCGGAGGCGAGGTTGATCTCGTCCAGCAACACCCACTTGCCCTCCCGGATGGCCTTGACCAAAACACCTTCAACAAAGGAAAACGCGAAGGACCCTTCCACAGCCAACCTAGAAAAAAAAAAAAAAACATCAGCAATAAAAAAAGCGGGGCGCAGCAAGAGTCACAAAAAAGGAACGTCGGCTGACAAGTCAACAACAAATGGTTCGAGTGACACGGCCAGAGGGAATGTATGTACGAGTACGTCGTCGCGAGCGGTTGTTCCTCGATTTTTATTATTCCACTAGAAAAAAGCGAGCACGGAAAGGGGGGTGTTTGCTGATCGAAGGTCGACCACATTGATTCGTGTCCACCTGTTGTAGCAACCAGACTCTTTTCATCGCCCATTGAGATGGTTGGCCCCCGTACGTATCACAAGTAAAGACTTCACCGCATCATGAGAGGTCACACCGTCCTGGATCGATGTAAAAACATCCCTGTTAGCCCTTCATTATTGTGGAGGCGTTAGGATATACCCCTCTGGGTGAGAGCTTACTTGCTCTTCTCCATTTGGAAGCATTTGGGCACAAGCGAACGGAACATAATACATGGAATACTACAGCATACGTGTGAGCGACCCAAAAAAAGAACTAGAGCCAGTCGAGTACGTCCCATCCTCCTTTATTTAATACCAGGTATCATAATACCTTCAATGAAACATGTTAAGCGTGCCTTCAAACCAACGAACGGATCGGGAAAATAAAGGAAAATAAAAAAAAGGGTCTACGTGCACGCTGGACACTAACCGCTAACCCTAACCCTAGGGCGACTGGTCACACGATATAGGCTTCTCAAACGTTACAAAGCTCATCCGCTTCACGAACGGGCAAAAAAATCAAGTCATCAATTGTACACCGTCTACGTGCCCAACAAATTGCACATCTATTGCACACCTACAGCAGTTCAGGTTTAGGCGGTCACACGAAAATGGCTTCATTGAGTTATGTTGTCTTCCACGCTCCACAGAGTGAAGAGATTCAGTTCTCAAACTTTAAATGGATCATCAGCCAACCGCGCAACTAAACCCTCTTGTTGCTACAACAAACATGCTGTGCACCTGTTTGTACATCAACGAGTAATGCCTAGACCGGAAGCATGTAACCAAAAACCACCAGACAAGGCACAACCTTGAAAAATCATGCTAAACCAAGTGAAACTTCTCCGGTACATATCCAAGGAGAGGCCACGTAATATCCGGGTCATATTCCGGTTACCAATGCTCGCCATTGTTTCACCTTTGGCGTTCGAATCGTTCCGCATTCCCGCTGAATCGGTCCCAGTCTCGCCGCTGCCCAGAAGGACTAGCCAACCCACCGCCAACTGTCGCCCGCGGTGCCTTGTTTCCTTTCTGACTGGATGTCTTGGAGCTCGAATCTTCGGCGCGAAGTTCGACCTTAGCCCTGTCAAGCTATGACCAGGGGCACACACATCACCCAACACAAGCAGAGGAAATGACGGAAAAGGTTTTAGAACATGGTGTACGAGTAGTACAAAGACTGCATACGATGTACAAACGACATAATATCAGTAATGATATTGACCCGACGGACAGATGACATACATGTATATCATCTGTATAACACAGATCATTTAGTTCCACACCTGCCGCTATGAGAGTTTACGCAGCTAGCACCATACCTGGTACCAGGTATTTAGGACGCACAGACACAACCCGGGAAACACGGGCTACCAACTAAAGTCAGATCACGCGGAATGTAGAGCTCTCACTCGCCATCATGACCTACGCCATACAAAACCGGGAAAAGATCTGTCCTAACCCTCTTAGGACTGCAGTCCCGTATTGAGGACAAACCACTCAAATTACAAGTAGTTTGTCTCCACAACGGGACTGCAGTACTAACAGGGTTATCTGGATAATAAGATGGCCATCGACTACCTGTCCGAGGCTTGCAATGTCGACACCAGGACGAGATAACCCTAACCTTGCAAAACGACCGGGTGAGGAACAATAAAAATCGCGTCACTAAGGGGTAACAAACCGACCCGGTCGGTAGCATAAAATGTCCCGGGTTATAATACTTCTTGCACGCTTCTGGCCGTGTTTTTATTGCTGCGTGCTTGAAATCAACACTTTAAATTTTGTTGATAGAAGGAAATCCTCGGAAAACGGTTCAACCCTCAGACTATCCGCCAGCCTACATTACAACAAACCGCTATGTCGTGCCACATACATCCAAAACAATGAACCTAACAAAAACTTTTGTCTAAGTATATAGAAAAGGCGCCAGCCTTTTGAGTGTGTCGATCAGATAGTGGTGCATGTTGATTCATCAAGAGTTGGTAAAGAGGTAAGCTTGGGAGAGAGAGGAGCTTTTCAGCTCCGACCCCACCGTCCGCCGCTCTTTGCCGATTACAGAACAGGTCTGTGATGGATGTTTTTTCCTCATATCGACAACCACTCGTAGGTCTGGCGCTTCAAAACTTTGTGAGGTGCGGCTACTCGCGTGTCAGGAACGACCACTTCAGGAGGCACCCTACAGGCAACCACTCTCAACAATGAAAAATGACGTACGCGTAGTTCATTGGATTCGGCAAAAGGTGAATAAATCCTTCGACAGCTACATACTTCTGGTGTCATTAGACTACCGGGAGCGAATATTTTGTTGGAGGAAGTCGGTCTAAAAAAACTTCGCGACGAACGCACGCTTGATTGACTAAACTTGCATACTATCACCCGAGACTACAGCAGGAAGGTTTAAGAGCAACAGAAAATAGAAAAAGAGCGTTGGAACACGATCAAACCCCTGTGTTAAGTGAGCGGTGTTTACTTTTTACCGTAAAAGAAAGGTTTCCTCGTACCTTTTCCATGGCCATTTTCGCAGCGTTTCTTAGTCCGGCCGACAGACGTTTCCATTGGCGACGCTCGAAGGATGACGTCACGGCTTGGCAGAACCGGGCGTTCTGATTTGCGCTGAACAGCAGCGGGAACAAGCGTAAAAATTCTTCCAGCACTTCCTGCCGGATCGCGTCAACAGCGGTACAAGCAACAGGCGAAGCACGCCGAGGCCAAAGAATGCCGTTGATACAAACGACACATGAATTCGGCAAAAACAACAAGGAAAAATCCGACAGTTCACGCCTACAGAACTGGTCTGCACTGAGACATCAGCAGTATCACCCCCTCACGACTCACGCACATCTCGCTTTGGTATCAAAAACCGCTATACAACAGGGTGTCGGTATCACTCGAAACGTCCAAGACAATCAATACAAGATCGATCTATCACAGACAACAGCTTCGCAGCGTCAGAACAACCGACGCCTTGGGGTACCTCTCACGTATGACTTAAAACTCATATTATGGAAACCAGGTACCCCCTGACGAATATACCGGCACCATACGCTCGTACTACTTGTACTTCGGGACGGCCGCTTTTGTTAGTCAAAGGGCATACCAGAAAAATACGTCCCCAACGTGACAAAACGAAATATGGGGCGAAACAATGGCCCCCATGCTGCCTTGTAAGTGGCGTTGCTTGGGGACAAAGTGAGTCTCGCCCAGGCCCTCAACCAAAAGGGCCTGGCGTTTCTGTAGCACTGGCATGAAACTCCTCGGGCGTGGGGGTATAGTCAAGCCTTGAGAAGTGATTAATAGTGCGCTGGATGTTTCCATATCTTACAGGGCTGTAACTTACCTACGAAACGTATCAGCAGTGACAAAGGCTACCGTACAACACCGGAGACGAAGAAACACCGTGGGACAAATTTCCGAACCAATCCTTCCCAGAGGTGAAGACAGGCACACAACAAAAATGGTGGTCCTCGAACGCTCTCGTCGACAGCTTCGTATAGATGCATCGCTTGGGTTTTTCGAAGTATTCTTGCAGCCCTCATCGTCGAAAAAATCAGCTTTGAAATGTGTTAACTCATTTAAAAAAAGATGGAAGTGCTACGAATCTTGAATGTGCTACGTTACAGGTCACCCGAGTATACGATATGCACGAACCCCATTATCCTTGCGATATGAGCAGTGCTTCACGCAGCACGAGCTGCGCCTCACCTGCGCGAGCTGTCTGATCTCAACCGGACGGAATCCACCAAGCAGGTCGGCCCCGTCGGTCTGAAGGCTGAGGTTTTGTACCACCAGGTCGCGACCCGTCCCGCTTGCGAGCCGTTGGACAAGAGCAGTCTTGCCGCATCCCGTCTCGCCCACCTGAAGACGAATACAAAAAAATATATATATATATCCGTTAGGTAGGTACCAACCAGAAAAATATTGGGTCAACAAGGACGGGATTCTTGTCAAGAGTGTTGGTTCGTTCATCTATATAAGGTGTGCACACACTTTTAACCAAGGCTTGATAAGAAATTTTCTTTCCTTCGGGCGGTACGCCTCTGTTCAGAAAAATAGACTGCATTCGGGGTTTATGGTGATAATAGAACGGACTCTATATTTCCGAACAATGTCGTACACCGTATTCGTGGCCACCACTGCTGTAGCACAGTACTATTGTACTATTAATTTGATACCAATGTAGCAAACTATTGTACTATGATACTGGAATATATAACAACATTAGACCACGGTTTGATCCCTTGATAGACCGCCCCCCTACAAATATCCGAAAACCAGTGGTATACCAAGGCTAAGGGTCTCACGGGGAGCGTTGGTTACCGGCGAAAGCAGCTACTGCTGTAGCATCAATAATACGTTCCCCGCGCGAGCAGATTGTACTGGGGGGTGTGCCAAGCATTTGCAGTTCGTTCACGAGGTCCACATTGCCTTCGGAGAGAAAGACGTGGGGTAATATAACCAGTTGGCTCGGAGACCTGAAACTAACGTCTTTTTTTAGTGCTGACTCTTTTTAGCGATGTAAACCGGATGAGAAAACTGTTCATACCCGGCACATCCCCCGGTAAAATCTTTTCATGTTTTGATACCATAAACAGTATTTGTTCGCGTCAAGGGGGTTGAGGTGCACATAATTGCAGTCCATGAATGCGCGGTATGTCGGTCGCTCAGCGAATGTTGTCGACACTTTGTGTTCAGGCTCATAACCGTTTCGTTTGCCATCATCACGACTGCACACCGTTCATTGCTATGTACCTGGGGGTACGTGTAGCGAGACTATTAGTATCAATACCATCATCAATAAACAGGCGTACCATGGACAGTGGGCCCTACGTATCCTCCAATGCTATTGAGATAGTAACTACTGAAACTTTTTTATTCCAAGAGTTAGGCCATTGCAAGTATAAAAAGTGGGTGATACTACATGTGTAACACTGCGCCTACCGCAGTACTTTTTTTTTTTTTCTGCCCCGGAGAGCGAGAGGAAACCCCTGTCCACACTTATTTCTCAAGTTTTCGTGTACCCGTTCGAACCCGGTTCGTTTCTTCCACCTTGGTCGTGCCTGTCTGTGACCGTCATTAAAGTGTGGCTTACTCCGAGGATGTAGGCACCCAAGTCTAGATATTATCTCTCCCGACTCAGGTACTCGTACAGTCCCAAGTAATGAGCCCGAAGAATGCAAAATACGTGCAGTTTGTCGCTCGGCGAATATTGTCGACACCTCATGTTCAGGCTCATAACCGTTTCGTTGCCATCATCACGACATAACCCTAACCGATATATCTCGAATTGCATAGCATACATACACCCAGGTATTTAAAATACGAAATACCTGGTACCTCTTTATCACATTGAGGGTATGTCCAATAGGATACCAGTATCCCGTGTAAAAAAATACGCTGGAAGTTTGTTCCCGGCCGGGCACCCTCCGGTTATGACCAATATGTACACCAAAATTGCCACCCAATACCTCAAATAACATACCCAACTTAATTAAACACCAGTCTCCAGTCTCCAAAGACCTATGCCAATGGAAACGCAACGTTTCCATGAAAAGTTCGAAAAGATACCCGTCACAAACATTCAGGTACAGCTTGCTATGAGCACGACTATTGAAGCGGAAAGTTCCAAACTTTTCAAAAACGCTGGAAAAAATATTTATGGGGCCAATGTTGGGCCAAGATCGACTTCAGAAAAACGTCGGCGGATGTTTAGCTCGAAGCGGCGAGATTCTGAGTCCTCGACAGACATCGATCGACAAAACCAACGACCGCGTCATGAATTCTGAACGGAGGGCGCTCGTTGTAGGGGCTCTGACCCACCCTTCGTGACGGTCTTCAGCTGGCCAGACTTATGATAAAAAACAAGTGGCCGGTGGTGTGAACAAACCAAACAGGTGGAAAAATTGTCCATCCGTCTCGAATCGCAGAAAAGTTTTTTTTTAGGTTTGGAGGATACCGTAGGACGCCGCCGGCGAGCTCTCGGCCCCTACACCATAAATCCAACTCATATCTTCGAGGCCGTCATCTGTAACTAGTTGGCCTTGCCGGACACGAAGCGGGTAGGCCATGGGCTGAGTCCATGTCGAGATCGAGCGTCTATCGTCGCACAAGCTGATTTCATCAAGCGTGTTGACAATTTGAAAAAAAAAAAAAATGCAGCCGGCTGAAAAAAGGGAAGAAAAAAACAATCATATTTTCCCTTTTTTTCCCGCAACGGTACGAGGATATTTTCGGCTTCTATAAGAGCAAATTTTGTGGGAAAACATTTGGACTTCGCGTTTCCATTGGCATAAGTCTAAAACCTCTCAAATCTTGAACGGGATCCTTTTTATTAATAGCACCTTCCAGACGACTACGCGTAACAAAAACCGTTGTGCCAGGTATTGCAGTAGACACACATGAACGAACAAAAGGTCTCACCAAAAGCACAGGCTCGCAAGCTCTGGCGGAAGCGGCGAGGGTTTCCATAAGGCGCAAGGCGTGAGAGGTTGGAGCGAAGGAAGAGCAGTCACCAGATCCTTTCATCTGGAAGGGAAATAAGAACAGACGCGACAAGAAAACGAAGCAGATATGGTTTGAAAAGCAAAAAAAAAAAGAGCAACAAAAAACGTGCCCGAAACAAAACCGTTACAACACTAAGGTATGTAGACTTTAATACTTCCGTAGTTCGATTCCACCTTGGGTATCTCAAAATTTGAAGGCAGATAAGTACCTTCCTCGTCTGCATGACCTAGCTGGAGAGTCTGTGTGGCAGCCGTACAACCTGCATGATCTTTACTCGTAGGACATGTTTCCTGAATTGGATATATGTAGGGTTGTGTATATCCCACGTAAGACTCCCGACCCCGTACTACAAACACGCATTTTGATTGTGATAAGGCTAGCTGCAGCAGGAAACCCGGCACGTCGCTGAAATGGCTCATTCGACGCAAGTGTGGATCGGAAATCGAGTAGAAAAGAAAAACCGCGAACGCGGATGGCCGAACGAAAACATGGCAATCAAATACTTGGTACCATGGTACGTAGTATTACGCATACACATAAATGTAGTCAAACTAGCATATGGGTGGCCGGTTGGGGTATCAAGGGTCCCTTCGACCCCGTCATACTACTGTAGTTTTGGTGTAAACAGGGCGGCCACACAGGGTTTTTGGCCCTCTGTCCAACGGCACGCAAGTCTCAATAGTACGAATTCAAGCGAAAGCGGATGGTGTAGGGAGGTATTATACTACTATCAGTACTATACTATTGGTTGTGCAAAGGGGCAGTGAGTACAGGGGTTAAATAAATAAACTAAACCGCAGTCATCTTCTAAAATTTGCAGTACAGCCAAAACAGCAACGTCATCTTTATTTAGAGACATCTATGACCCTGACCTTCGTCCGAAAGCAAATCAAAGCGGCACACACCTGACAAAATCTGGGTAGGGTGATTCGACCGATCTTCAAGTAGTCGTCCTCGATGACAAGTTCTGGTCGATGGCTGATGACGAGTTCGACGGCCTTGGACGGAAGGACGTTCCACAGACCAGCGACCACCTCGGTCGCGTGCGTAAGCGCTTCCTGTCATTTCAAAGGCAACGGAACAACGTACATGCGGACGAACGAAGATAAAAAGGGAGCATGTTGGACCAGATAAAAGACTCATATGACATGGCAGTACGTGTACGTAAGATGTTTAGTGCCCTGTAGTGTGTTTAGTGACTCGGGCAGACCACGACGGGAATGCAACGGAAACGACACCACCGGAAAAAAAAAACAAACACAGCAGTGAACACGTCAAGAGATTACTGACAGGAAATCATACAGATGGTGTCCGGCCCAGAAAGAAAGGTCCGTTCATCCAGAATCAAAACTTGAACCAATCGAAATCACGTCTGGCTTGTATATACCGGTAGCATCTCCAAAAAGGATTTCGAGTGGGGGCAGAACAAGAACCTCTCCAGCTACCACGGCGCAAAAAATACGTCAATCTTTGAAATATTCATCAGTACCAAAAAAAGGTTTAGCTGTGACGAGAATAGCTTGACGTAGAAGAGTACACGTTTTTCGTTGCTAAACAAGAACCGGCGTCAAGAAGCGCCACTCCGGTTGCCTCCTCGCCTTCGACATTGGCCGAAGTGCACAACGCTCCAAAAGCAAACGGAGCGACCTCTATTACTTCTAACGAGTTAACGATGACATATTTCATCCACACCAATCTTCAACTCGTTTAACTACCATAGTGTGTCCACAAAACGCGGTTGCGGCTGCAGCAAAAAGTTGATTTTTCTGAGGCAAATATCAACCCTATGCTGAAAAATACGACAAACAAAGCAAGTCTCACCTTTGTGGTGAGGTGGCCCGCGAAGACGTCCAGGGACTCCACCATCGCCGGTAACGCCTGCCCCTCGCTACAAAACCACCCACCATCATCCCTCAAGTTATCCTCCCCATCACCATCATCATCATCATCATCACCATCATCCATCTCATCGATGGAGTCAAAAACACCCAACACCTCCACCCTCGAACACAACTTCAAGAAGTCGCGAACCCCAGGCTCACGACCCGCTGACGACGTCGAGGCGAATCCGAAGCCTCCTCGCTGACCGCCGGCGGTAGGGCCTCTTGCGACGACCATGGTGCGCAGAAGACGTTTCAGGGCAGGGGTTGGAAGGTCGGGATATCGCTTTCTTGCCACCTCAAGAGTCTCCGGGATGGAGAGGGGCTCGACGGCGACCTGTAAAAAATCAGTGCAGTGGCGTAAAAGGGAGGGGGTGGGGGGGAGGATAATGGAGGTATGGTCAACGACTATGGGCTTTTGAACATGAAATAGAAAAACCTATAAGTCCCAGGTGTTTTTCACGCACGCGTACCAATGTACCGGTGACCGCGAGCAAAAACCATGGGAAACATCCTAACCTCTATCAATAGCTGTCCTCTCCTCATAACCTCGTGCTGACAGAAAATAGAAGACTCCTACAGGAGTATAATATAAATACCAGGTATACTGTTAGACAACGCGGGATTATCATCGCAATCAACAATAACAAAACCGCCGGCACCACCACCACCACCATCAACAAGAATAACAAAAAAGAACGAATAGCGAGTCAACAAAAACTACACAACACACAACAACTACACGGTGGGTTCGTGAATTACGGGATTTGTAAAGTAGAATAGCAGAAATACGACGAGGTCTTTGTTATGCAAGCGTACATCAGTTTAATACAGCAGTAGTTGTACATAACGTCGCTCTATCAAAACCAAAAACCACGAAAACGCCTTCCCAGGCATCATGTACGACTCGTAGATCCTGTTCTTGGACCTCGTCTGAAAAAAAATGGAGACTCCTACCCGTACAGCAGTATCATACTTTACATGCTGAATGTAAAAAATAAAAATAAGACGCCATTCAAAGTTATCAACACCTCAAAAACGTACTATTGATAATAATTAATAGAGGGGCAAATGCCAAAAAAGGTACATCATAAACCAAGTAAAAAATGCGGGCCGCGAGCGGTGTCATGCCCAAGAAAATCCGGGAAGAACAGAAGACGCCTACGTAAAGCATTGAGCGTGCCACATGGCCTCCAAAATCTGAATTATTTCGTTCTCTAGGGTGTCCCAGGTACATACGACGGGCTCCACTTGGATCTCCAAAGAGTCATTACTCATAAGCTTTGTTTGTTTCGCCACGGCGGGAACGCCAAGACTATTGTCTTCACTCTGGCGCCCCCCCCCCGGTGACAGCTTTAACGCCTTTAGACCGTCCCCGCGGAACCGCCTGCTCGGCGCGAAATTATCTTGCCGTACCAAACCTGAGGCCACCTCTACGCGGGGTGGCGCAGACGAATTGCCGTATGACCATGTAGTGCTGCTGTATAGACTGCCGTGACCATAGAAAACAGAGTACACATCTCAGCAACTATGAATAACTGAAGCACATCGCACACCCCAAAGAAGGAGTGAAACCGGAGTACGCATGTATTCATGTGTAGATACGTACTTTTACGTACGACGTTCGTACGAGTACAGAGTTTATATCTTGATACAGAAGAATTTCAACCGAGGGAGGGCAGACACATACGGAGAGAAAAAACAGTGTGCGTATGGCCTCTCTGATTGGTTTAAAGTTCGTCAAAATCAGTTAAACGATAGAGCAGAAAAAAGAATGTATACCTTGGGCCTTTTCAAGCTAAAATAAGTTACAATATCAGCCTGGCCAATAGCAGGGCTCCTCGGGGGTGTTTTGTGCTCCTCGGGTGTGTCTTGTCCTTGTTTTTAGCATGTAACTGATTTTGGCCAAAAAGTGGCCAGATATACCTGATTTTGGCTAAAACCCTTTATATCATGTACGCGAGGAAAAACAACCAACACCAAAACAATCGAAATCGAACAAAAAACATGAACACATAAATACCAGGTACACAAGTTATCACACATAAAAACAAGCATACACACTCACGTGGGTCCATAGAGCCCCAAAGTCAGCCGCGCCGCCAAGCACAACCCGACCAGGCCCCGACGTTGTAACCGTCCCAAAAACGCGAAACCCTGGCGCCGCCCTTAGGGGCTTCCTCCTCCCCGGCAGAGCCAAGGGCCTCCCCTCAAGCAACGGACCAATGGCCGCCAACACCTCAAACGCCGCTCGGTCGAGATCCTCGAACAAGACCCACGTCCCCGCCATTGCGGCTCGGGTAAGCGCCCCCGGCTGCCAGGCGAACTCCCCGGGGACGTCGGTGCAAGCGTGTGATCCCAGGAGAGATTTGCTGTCGGTCTGGTCGTCAAGGTGGAGCTCCAGCAAGGCAGGGGACGTTTCGGTTATGTCCCCGGGAGAACCACCTTCCACAACATTTTGGTAGCTGTTGGAGGTGGTGTTGCCTTCCCCGTCGAGGCGAGCCACCTCGCGCGCGAGGAGGCTTTTTCCTGCGCCTGCGGGGCCGTGCAGGAGGATCGGTCGGTCGACGGTCATCGCCAGGGAGAGTTTGGCCAGGTTTCGACTCGCGGAGGCGGTGGGGACAAAGCGAGAGGACGATGGTGCAGAAGATTTTCCCCACGCCCCCCACTTGCCGCCGCTAGAAACAGCACCGCCTCCCCCCCCGATCGAGGCAGAAGTAGTGACGGTCCTGCTGATGTTGCTGTTGCTGTGACCTGATGTACTAAAAGAGGAGTTTGAAGCGGATGTCTTGGCGTGAAGGATGCCTCCGATGTCTACCACCGAAGGGTGGTGATGGTAAGGTACCGCCACCACCGTAGAGCCCGGAGAAGAAAAAGACGCAGAATTGAAATCGGGAGCACCTCGTCGTCCTACCGCCACTGATTTTCCCAACCCAACAGCCTCAACCACGACACCATCACCAACCATGCCTTTTTCGAATGACGACCCTACATCTTGGGCGGGAGGAGAGCACTGTAGCAGAGCGGAAGGAGCGCGACGGAGCTCTTCGGAGAGGTCGAGCGACGCGTTCAAGATTGCCTCGGCATCCTTCCGACGTTCTTCTGCGCTAACAGCAGCTACGCCAGAGGCAGCAGCAGCAGAAGCCGGGTGTGTAGATGATTGCGATGACAATGGTGATGCTGATTTTGAGGAAGCCTCACGGGAAAAATAATAAGTCGATGATGATTCGTGTTCCTTCGGCGCAAGATCCGAGGCCTCCGCCACGCCCAACAGCGCTCTCCTACCACGCTCATCGACACCCAGCAAAATAGAACATACCTCAACCGCGCGCCAGCGCACCAGGGCATCCTCGTGCTTGCAGAGGTCGAAAAAGGAGGACCAGTTCCACAGCTCCCGGATGCTCGGACTCAGGCTGGGGCAGGAGAGAAGCTTGTGCGCAGCCTCGCAGACAGCGTGGGTCTTTTTCTTCAGGAAAAGCAACGCCTGTTTTCCTTCCTTCACGCCGCCACCAGCCGCAAAAGACGAGGAGGAAGATGGGGATTGCTGAGCAGGGGGGGGCGCCACCACCGCCGCTGCCGCCACAGAAGTGCCAACCCTACTGCTGTGTGCGGTGGCGTCGTCTGGTGTTGCCGTCGGTGCGCCTGTCGGGGGGACGAGGCAAGCGCCTTGGAGAAGAAAGTCGAAAGGGCTGCAGGACGACCTCCAGTATTGTAGGGCGAGGGGCAGCGCATAGGGGGCGCAGGGCAGCAGGCGACTCATAGCCACCAAGACAGCCTCAGCTTGCTCCGCAGGAGAAGAGGATGCGCCGGCACCGGCAAACGTGGATCCTCCCCCTGCAGCGCTCATGTCTTTGTTGCCACCAGCGCGCGCAGCAGATAGAGCCCTGGCTACCACGTCCAGCAACAGCGGGCCCATGGCGCGAGCAACCGGGACCGTCTGTTGCGGGCATAACAGCAAAAATGCGGCCGTGTCGAGGACTTGTTGCAGGCAATCGGGCGAAGTCTCGACGGGGCTGGCAGCGGCGTCTCTGATAACCTGGAGGTGCGCGG
Organism: Nereocystis luetkeana; assembly: GCA_031213475.1. NCBI lineage: Eukaryota > Phaeophyceae > Laminariales > Laminariaceae > Nereocystis > Nereocystis luetkeana. The sequence continues at coordinate 10,968,710 of JARUPZ010000014.1, forward strand.
TTTCCGGCACCTCGCGTGCAAGCGCTCGGGCATAAAGCCTGGCGTCCATGTCTCTGTTGATCATGTTTGGAGCTGTTGTGGAGGAATAGGGTGGAACTTCGGTTGTTGACTGCTGGCTTCTGCAAGTACGAACGTAGGAAAGCCTACTTCAACAGCTTCGGCGCCTGCGCAGTGCGACCACGCGCATGGAAGCGCGCACAGCAGAGGTTGCGCGTACAGCAGCACGCGCTGCACCTGCGGAAAAGTAGCAGTCTGACCCGTCGCAGCACTTGGTTGTGGGAGGCGAGGGGCTAGCATCACACCACACCACAGAAAAGGAGCCAGAAGAAGGCGGGGTATGAAGCCAGGTTCTTACTTAAATTTGAAATAGGTTTTCATAGTTTGAGTAGGCTGTTAAGGTAGGGTGAATAGGTTATTGATCCCCCTCTTTCTCTCGCTCTGCAACAGAAAGCTTCCGCCGAATCTACCTTGATTATTGACTTGAGCTATGAAGAGCTCGCTATTCGAAGTGCAGTGTCCCTCAACCCCTATAGATGGCAACCCCTAGAGATGGTCCTGCCTGCTCCTATAGCTCCCGGGATGCGTGTTCGGTCTTTTTTATGTTGAACCTCGAGTACTTTTTGTTTCTCTATTTCATAGAATGTGTATGTCGTACCTGCCGTATCGACTGATCGTATGATGGCATGGCATTGCAATGCCCACTGCTGTGCTTACTGCATAGGTGGCAACGTAGTATCCCTGTGGCGTAGCTTTGTGACCACAGAACTTGTATCTCTTCTAGGATTGAAGAACCGGCACGGACTCTGGTTGCGCTGGATGTCGACGGGTAGAAATAACGGAGAACACACACACACTCCTATGTATGTACGTACGCACGAACGTTCTTTGTTTACTATGGATATTGAGACGAACGGCGCATACAGCATACAACATACAGCTAGAACGAGCAGCAGCAGAAGTTGTATTAGTGAGAGTACGGCTGTGCAAGTGGCTGGATTAGAGTACAGCACCAGCCGCACTGTGCTGCTACTGCTGCTAGCTGGCTGCGGCGGCTGATTGATGCACAAAGAGTACAGCAGTACTGTACACCAGAGTGAACCTTTTTTGTGTTGTTTGTGTTCGACTACAACCGATCGAAAGATATTATGGTACCCTGGCATATACTACAGCAGCTGAGCAGTAGAGAGTAGGTGTAGTGGTGGTAATACATCAAAACAACAACAGCAATACAGAGCAGTACGAGTACCGCAAAAACGCCCGGAAATACCAGGAGCATTTTGATACGGTCCTTACCTTTCCGGACAGAGTGACATCGACGGGCGAAAGAACGAACGAGAGGAGGCTGAGATGGTAGCGGGACTGGCTAACTACTATGAATACCACTCGCTTTGAGTCATGCGGTGGCGATGACGACAACTAAATCAGATGACCATGACCTTATGGAAGCCCTTCAACCACACTTATCAAGGTTCCATCTCTTATCAAAATCACGGGTTCAAGGTAAGGTGACCCAGACACCGCGCGCGCCTCTGGTACTCTCTCGCCCCCCCCCCCCCCCCCCCCCCCCCCCCCCCCCCCCCCCCCGCATTGCTGTCTTTGGAAGTGGCCACACCGAAAAAAACCCAACTGCTGTAATCCAGATAGATGCGAGTCCGCCTCACAAAGCGTTCTTACAGGAGTAGGATGCAACTCACCCTTCATCCGACTCGCCGAACACCTCACGGCGCTTCGCGCTTCGTGTAATATCGGCCTGTTCGGTGAAAATCCGACGTGCTGCGTCCCTGCTTCTTTGTAGGGATGCGAGGGTCTGGTCATAAGACTACGGCCATGCATGATATCGAGTACACCTCCCCCCCTCCCCCACCACCCCTACCCGCCCCCCCTCATCCTTGCGCCCATGGTACAGGAGCAGTATAACACTGATGAGTGTCTTCGTCCTGTGATATGCTGTTTGTTAGTATGTTCGTTGCTTTATGTAACACAGTGATACGTAGGTGCGCTCCCGAGGTTGGATAACGATATCTCTCAATACGTCCTCGTACGCAGAGTGCTGTTGGTCTTCGTTGCCATCTTCCTGGTGTGATGGAATTTGGCATTTTTGCCTTCATCGCATCATGGCATCGAACGTGTTGCCTGGACGCCTAGCGAAAAAAACGAAGGCGGGCTGACTGACACAGAAAAATTCGGCAAAACCGTGTAGACAACATCGGCCTTGTCTCGGTACACATCATCAAGCATTCTTCCATCAACTGTTTTTGCCTGCAGCCGGTGGGCCAATGCGCACAGCACAACAAAACTAAAACCACTCTGTGCGCATTATCACCATCATATTCACACAACCAACACCAGCACTAACCAGTACAGTTGCTTCCTCGCCGGAACACCTCGCACCTCACGCCGCGATCAAGCCCTAACGGCAAGCCAGCTACCGACCCAACCCCTCCCTCTTCCCCCTTCGTTCGACCTACGCCGAACCAACAAGCACACACATACACACATTTACTTTGAAAACGGTGCCTGCCTGCCTTCCTGCCTGCCACTGTTCACACAGGTGCTACTTATATACCGGCAGCAGCATCTCAAGTATCAGCAACAGAAAATCACAGAGGTACGAACCATCAATGCTGAAACGTCTCCATGCTATGCACCGAAAAAAAAGGCAGGACATCAAACACACCATCGAAACCACCCATGGTTCTCAAAACAGTACTCTTCGGTGACTCGCCCCCCACTCTCCCCCCCAAACCCTCTCAACCCCCCCTCCCATCTCCCAAATCCCTCGCACACACCCCAAACCCCTGCCAGACCCTCGAAGTGCTCCCACAACAAACATGCGCGAAACAGAGCCAAAAATAAAATAAAACAATAAAACAAGAGCGGTTGATAGCGCAGCAGGGTACAAACTCGTCTCATTGATCTCATCGATTGGAGAAATCAGTCTCGAGTATATTTTGACGCATGCCGTACATGCTATCAAAGCTGTAGCCCGAATGAGGGAGACAAACAAAGTACGAAGGGAGGAAAAAAAACTACTACGAGCATTCGTGCAACCAAACCAGGCACCCAGTGCAAGCTAATGCCCCGATCTGATTGGCGATGGGGAGGGGTACAGTAAGGTTCTGGGCGAAGGGGGGGACCACTTCCCACAGCATAGATTCCAACATAAAATGGGTATAAAAGACAGAGCCAACTCCGACCCAGACGAATCGCCCGCCCCCTCTCCAAGAGTTTTTTCCCTTTTCCCCGGCCTATGCGCCATGAAGAAACCTGATCACAGTCAGTCCCGCCCCTCGACTCGAAAAATAAACTAGATGTGGCTGCCGGCTACAGCAGTCCAAACATTGATGGGCTACTTGACGAATCTTATGATTCATTGGAAGAAAGACATAAGAGTCCGCTGGGATACCCACCGCACCCCACTAAGGAAGCAAGGAATCGAGCTACCAACCAACCAAGCAGCCAACCCACACACCCGTCAACCAAGGAAGCCAGAGACAGCAAGCTGCCTCGAACGGTTTTCAAAAATACCTGCGCGCAGCACAACGCAACATTCACTGTTATTCCTCCCGCCACCGAGACCAAAGCAGACCAAAGCAGACCAAACCAACCAACCACAACCAAACACAGCGTGCGCCGCCGATATGTGCGAGGTGTCCCAGTGCTTCAATCTGTACTAGTCACTAGCAGAAGCACAAGCAACGAAGCGCCGTCCACCATTCCCGTCGCGGTTCGCCTACACGACCTCCTCTTCCAAGCTGTTCCAAGCTACTGTAATACGATATATCCCAAACTACTGTAACTACCGCTGTGCGTAGGCCCCCCAACAGGTCGCAGGGCAACGCATGCAACATCAACACAGCACCGTTGAAAGAGCTTGAAGAGAGCACCGATGAAATAACGACGTCAACACGTTGAAAAAACGAATTTTCAAGAGCACCGTTTGAGCAGTCAAAAAGCACACTATTCAGACCACCAAGATCAAGAGCACTGTTGACAAGGTTTGAAAATAGTGCCGTTGAAAGCAAACGTGCCAGCAGACGCCAGCTTTGAGCGTCGTCAGTAACACCGCTAGGAAATTCCACCCTAAATCTATCATATTGAGTCTACCCTGCCATTCGTCTTGTCTCCCGACACCTTTGGCTGACTGGGCTTGAAATACAATGCAGCTGAAAAACTTGAAAAAAGTACTGCCGAAAAGCTTGAACAAACCACCGTTGAAAAATGTCAAAAACAAAAGCACCGTTGAAAAAACGGCGTCAACAGTACCGTTGAAAGGGCGGCGTCAAGTTGAAGCAATCCTACGGTGCGTCTCGGAAATCGTACAGCTTACGATGGCCGTGAGATTTATGGCGACCACTGGAGCCGAAGCCGCACTTGCTCAAGTCGGCGTCGTAGTCCATAGCGATACCTGATCGGCTGCATGGGGAGACGAAAGGCGGAAGGGAGGAGGGGATCGGGGCTATCAGTCGCCGCTGACGCACCCCACTAGCAGGTTGTACGTTTAACCAAAAACGTTTCAGCCCGTCCAACGATTACGGGTTGGCTTATAGCGATGGGTCAGTGTGATAAACAACAGCACTATAAATAGCAACAGCAAACACCGACAAGAATGTTGGCAACAAGCAAGAAAAAGCAACGCTACGCGCGAAATCCCCTACATGCCAACAAAAACAATCGCAGAATCTACCTATCTCCAATCCTGCGATCAATCCTGCGATCAATCCGCAGATCAGTTAATATTCCTATAGCACTGCACATTTTCGGTACAAGCTCCTTGGAATTTGTCTTGAAAATCATGTTTTTCAGCGGTAAAAAAACGTTAAAGATCACCTGTTGCACTGCGCATTAATGCCGATGTTGGAGATGTAGTGGAACCACTGTGTCGGGACATAGAGCACTTCCCCTGCCTTGATCAAGACCTCAGATATCAACGTCTGCCGAGGTTGGCGGACACGAACGGATACAATAACGTTTTCAAAGGCGGATCGTACAAAGACGGCTCGTACGAAAACGGTTACAGAGCGGGATACAAACATGGATACACGAAGGGATACACACACGTTGGATAGATACAAGAACGGATACAAAAGAGGTTACAAAAAGTGTTGCCAAAACGGTTGCCAAAACATTCCCAAAAACGGTTACAAAACCGGTCACACAATGGGCGAAGAGATAAGAATGATTAGCAAAACGTTTACACAAACCGATGGAAATGCGTCGCACAAACGGTTGCAAAACATGAACCAGGTACACAGACGGATACATAGTAAAAAAGACGATATATTCGTGACAATACCATGAACTTGTACGTGGAATATACTACACACGGCCGCCTACTCTCTTTTGTTTGGTTGCAGGTGTGAACTGTTCCTCATGTGGTCTTCGTAGGGAACATACTTCACTACTACGGACGCACCCAAGTATATCTTGCTTGCAACCCTGACCACCGACCACTCAATCGGCCGAACTCACAGCTGATGTACTCGTAACAACTATACCAGGGGTGTACAAACAGTTGCTATTAGTATTAACAGTAGTAAGCAAACTGCTGCATTCGAGCATGACATACCTGTACACCAGTATGAACATCACCAGCACGTGTGTACGGCGTGCCTAGAATTAGTACAGCAGTACAGCATCAGCAAGCAATCCCTAGGCTGGGTCTTATGCAATTTTTTTCGAGTGATTAAAAAAAGGCAGGAAGTCGGATTTTCCTACGGCTAAAAGCCACACCAGGTCGGTGCGCCATGTGCCGTCTTATCGTGATTTTGGTTTTATTTCATGTGAGAACTGAAAAAACAGAACAGAACCGACATTTTGAACTCCACGTGGACCACGACACGAACGAGAGTCGCTCACGCCGGCTTGGGCGATCAACCTTCACCCCCAGATCAGCCTTCACCACCAGCTCCTCGAAGGAAGCAGCGGAATGTGGAACCCCCTGGGGAGCTGCGTAAGGGGTTTGCTAGTCGCTGGACCAGCAAGGAGCTTTCGCCCTCGCGGAGCATGAGCTGCTTGCGGCGGTCGTAGTCAGGAAAATGCCCTTTGATTGTTTTGATACTGCTGCTGTAGTCTCGTCCTATTCGTTTCCAAAGTTGTTTACAGCAGCTGCAGTTGGGCGGCCGCAAGGGACACGATGGTGGCCAAGGTACTGATGCCCTCCCTCTCCGTGGTGGCCGATGCACAAGTGTTGGAGCCCAGCTGTGTACAAGCGTAACCAAGCTTGTAGCATCGTTACCCGTCATGAACCCAGTCTATAACCTAAACAAAATTGTATTAGGGTCAATCTTAACGAGGGCTGTGTTTTTAGGTTTATTTCAGTATTTTCACGAAATTTCGGTATTTGTCGGTTTTTAATCTTAACGAGGGCTGTGTTTTTAGATTTATTTCAGTATTTTCACGAAATTTCGGTATTTGTCGGTTTTTTCCTATCGGAAAATACCAAAATTTCGGGAAAATACTGAAAAAAACTGAAAAACACTCCTCGTTAAGATTGACCCTAATGCCACCGAGGTCTTGTGCAAAGCCAAATTTTATCACTTTAGAGTTGATCAGAAAAAGCTGCCAAAAAAAACATTTCATGGAATTTCAGGAGTGATAAAATCTCGGAGGAACATTTTTTCCACCAAACAGGCCCCATAAGACGTGATTTTGATAAAATCTGATCAGATATGGGACCAGATACCCCGAAGCCTCCGTAAGCAGTCATATACCAGGTAATCACTTTAAAAAAAATTGCATAAGATCCGGCCTTACCACGCAAGACACCAGTATCATACAGCATGGCATCCAGCATGTATACCAGGTATGGCATATACGGTACGTTGTACTCCATAACCCAAGTGAATAAAAAAAACCCTATGACTTGAAATACGATACGCGGTACACCAGAAGCCAAATCAAGCCCCCCCCCCCTGTGCAACACACAAAAAAACTATAAATACCTGTATTTAATATATCCGCTACTTTACAAACGGCGTCCGCAAAAACTAAAACGCCTCCAACTACGACCATTTCGGCACAAAGGTTATGCTCTGCAGGGTTTGTGGATTCCGCGCAAGGGTATGGAAGTCTTACATAAGTTACAGAAGCCCCCGGTACGGGTATGGAAGTCAAACAGAACTCACAGAAGTTCCGGGTATTGTATGGAAATCTTACAAAACTCACGGACTTGGCGGGTACATATATGATGTTGTGCCCGTACTCGTACCAGCACCCCGATGTTTTACAAAGTGTCGGGTACCGGTTATATACCCCGGCGTTTACCCTATTTTCTGATTATTTTCCTACAAAACGGGCGGGTACGGGTATGCGATGTTGTACCCGTATCTTGGGTATTGTGTCACGGGCGTACAAAACTTACAGAAGTTCCGGGTGCGGGAATGAATGGCATACAGAACTCAAAGAACTCACAAAAGTTCTGGGTACGGGTATGAGTGCCGTACAGAACGTACAGAAGCATTTTGTAGCGTAATACCCGGGGTATTTTCCCGGGTATGGTTTTGTATGTACCGTAACCGTAACCGTAAGGGTAACCCTACGAACTAAACCTTTGCAACTATCAATACGCAAACGGTTCCCACACTTCCGGACAGTGTGGTACCTGGTATGAAGTACGTGACATTTTGTGTATTCCGAAATGTAAGGGCCGTTTGGGTAGTCACATTCTTAGTCATAGATTCCTCAAAATTCCGTACAGAGTAGGATGATATTAAAAAATATTATATACTTACACACATCGGGAAGATCAGATCCCCATGGAATTACCTAGATAATAATTTAGATAATCTAGATCCTAACGGCGGATATATCCCTGATTTAAGTCAGGTACGAAGGAATATAATATATGCACGTCTGACCACGTATGCCGGCCAGGACCTGGGCGATAGGTATGGATATATATGGATATGTACCTGGTATATATAGTATCATCACTTTTGCTTTCCAGCTCAACTTGTAGGAGGTTTTACCCTCGGCGGTCTTCTTCTGGACAAGCCGTGGTCACAGGTGTCGTTCCTTCTCCCCCCCGGTACGTGCCTTCATTTTTATCGCGCGTAGGGTTCAACATTCCCACTGCTCGTCGATTTCCATCGAATGTATGTACAATAGCTAACTCACGCTTTCGCGCTTTCAGTTATTCAAGTTTTACGCAAGAAAAAAGTCCCTACGAGCATGCAATCAGCAAGACTTGAACCCACGAAATTGATCTAAGCAGGCACGCGGACCACCTACTAAGCCACCGGGGACGCCGGCATGTATCACTATGGCACTGCTCTTCTTGCGGACTTGTTTTCCAGGTGGGACATGTTTGATATATGCCACAAGGCCCTTGCACAACGTCGTCTAACCATATACAGTAGATGAGCTACTACCGTACTGTAGCTTATCTACTATGTAGATCATCTGTCCGATGGGTATATCATGTTTTCAAGTATGGCTGCATGCTTGCCTTGGGGAAATCCGGGAACTTTTCGAGGTCGGGGTTGCTCCAGTCCACCTCGCTATGCCTGCCCGAAGGGTGCCCGGTAGGGAGCAGGTACATGGTCTCGCACTGATTGGGGTGCGCCATGATCCACCGCCTTACCCCCGAGATCATCGCCACCATGTTACGGCTGCCGTCAAAGTGAGCCTCCGCGATCACCTATTCAATACAGACCACAGCGGGAGACAGACAGGAGCGCTAGCGTTGGTGTTGGTGTTGGTATTAGCGTTAACGTTAGCGTTGGTGTTAGCGTTAGCGTTGGCGTTGGTGTTGACCTTGGCGTTACCGCTTGAGCTAGCGTTAGCGCTGAAATAGTAACACCAACGGCAACTTCCGTGTAAACCGCACCATGAACAACACAAACAACTAGGGCTGGGCACCTGCACAGTACGTACTGGCGGAGGTAATGCACCGATTGACCTGGCCAGTATATTCGGCAACACATTTTACATCACGTACGCCCACGAAACACGCCAAAGTGTCCACTACACGCCTTTCGGGAGGAGAGAGTAGATACAGTTTACTGCTGCAAACCAGTGTACTGATTGATTTAGGCGACAATTGAGTCATTACTGACCGAGTCGGTCAGTGCCCAGCCCTACCAACAAGAGCAGCAACACAAATACTCATGTGCTATTGTACTATTGTAGTAAGACTATTGTAGTGGGACAGTAGTATAACAGACGCATGCGACGGAACGAGTACCACCCAATTTTTCTGGGGCTCCTTTCCTCAGGCGCTCTACATCTCACCCACAAACAGATTTGCCAGTGGAGGAAACTGTGACATGTTGAACTTAGCTTCTTTTTTTTTCAAGCCTCCGGAGCTCAACTCTTTGACGGACTGCACTCCCGTTGTGTCCTGCTACGGCAAAACACTTGGAATTGTATGCAAACTTGGGTGCGTGTACACTGCACTACGAAAGAGGTTACATTAACCCAGGGAGCAATGGTATGGCCTACAGAACAAATACAAGAAAAACTACAAAACACCGCGAAACAATTTTGAGATTCCAACAATATTTGGCAGTTCTTCAGCTGAGGAGCCCCCGTGTTTCACCCGGGGAGTGGCATTCGTACCCCGATCGCAGCACGCCTCCATACCGATACACTACAACACTAACACATAAATACCAGCATCAAGCTCCGCAATGCACTTGTAAAGTGCCTAAAAGGGTCACTCATCGGGGGTGGTTCCTACTTTTGCTCACTAAAGGTACTGCTCAGTGCTCACCCCCGGCATGCCGAATCTGCAGTGGATCCCTCTCTGGCCTTGGGGTTCGACGAGGAAAATGTTGCCCTTATTGTTCTTCGGCTTTTGAAATATTTGCATCTCTTTCAGGACCACCTATAATATCACATACCCCATCCAGGTAACGCCATCCACGTAACGAAAAAGAGAAACGGGACAAGAAAAGAAAAAAACGGGCGGAACAAGGGGAGGGGGGGGGGGGCTGAAAAAAATGCAACGAAACGATGTGCGTGAAACCAAGCAATCTTTCAGGAACGCGTGGAGTGCATCCTACTACGTGTGCATATTCAGGATTGGTGCGGGGTAATTTCTGCAGTGAATAAAGAGTTAAACTATATAGGCGAAAAAGTATCAAGTTACTACTAAACCAAACCGACAACACAAAAAACACACGGAAAGAAACGAAACAAAACGAAGATAGCCCACTCCAACGTGAACCAAACAAAATAAATTCAGACCGAAGCAACGCGAATAAGGAACAGTTGACATCTCCACCCCCATACCCCCGACCTGTTTTCACCCCCTCCCTTCCCCTGCCCCCTCCCCCCTCCCCGCCGACCACACTCCACCCTACCCCACCCCAAAAATACCAGCGAATATCCAGTAGAACGCTTTACCTTATTGTTAGCGTCTCCCACCCTAAAGTACCAGTGCTCCCCGTGACCTTTCCCGCGAGTCTTGGCCAACTCCAGCCACTGCCTGTAGCTCAAGTTCACGGAGTCGGTCGGTGGTGTCCAGTCAGTAAGGTTCAACCCGACGTTGCCCCCCTTCTGCACTACTTTCGCCTGAACCACATCACACCACAAGCAACCACGAGGCAAGGCAGGGCAGAGCAGGGCAGGGAGGGCAGAGCAGAGCAAGCCAGGCCAGGCAGGGCAAAGCAAGACGAGAAGTGTAAGACATGTACAATTCAAGCATTGTGGGTATTTGAGTGATATTAGGAAGACAAGACGCAACAATTCGAGCATTTTGAGCAGTTCGGGTATAAAGCATGTGGAAAAATTCAGGGCGTTCCTCGGGATTTATCCGGGATTCGGGAATATCTCGTGGTCCCGTGATAAATGTGAAATCCCGCTCCGCACCAACGAGTCCCGCGTAAATTACTATATCCCGTTTCCGCGGGCGCGTTTATCCCGTTCCCGCTCAAACTAGTACCGCGCGAAAACATACATCCCGTTCGCGCATAAACACGCCCCGCAAAAATCAGGATATATCCCGAATCCCGTGAATATTGAATAGAGGAACATGAAATCCCGGCGACACATAAACCTTCATCAGTCCTCGGCAGATAGTTGGATCATGACAGGATACGTACAAGCGCCAGGTTCTACTGTAAAATTTCAATGTTACGTCTCTATTTTAATGTTTATTATTGTAGTTTTGCAAACAAAATGATTTCGTGCTGCTGTAAACCTGGTGAAAAATAGTGATATTCCAGGTGACGTAAATAATCATATAATCTTTTCGGGGCGTTCCTCTGGATTTTGTCCTGCGGGTTTAGTCCCATCGTGGCTGGATCCCATCCGGGGGAGTACCGCGGTAGCAGGATCCCGCACAAAAAAACTCGTCCAATCCGGTAGTGGCTAGATCCCGTACGAAAGGCCCCGTTGAATCCCGTCCGGAGAGTCCCGCGGTGGCCAGATCCCAAACAAATGGTATCGTGAAATCTCGGGTAAATGAATCCCGGGGGATATAGCCCCGGAGTCGAAAAAGCGTCCCCTGTAAAAAGCCCTGGAAACGTTGAGCCATTCAAGCATTTGGGGCATTTTAACCACGCACGACGCCAAGATAAAACAAGAACTTGGGGGCTTCGGCCATCATTGCCGCCTAAGGCCTAAGGTGGTTCTCCTGCCATATAAAAGACACTACATACTACACCACTGCTGCAATTCAACTACTAATAGCACTCCGCAGACCTGGGATTGATCGGTATTTCGTCCGAGATGTACTGCCCACGAGTAAGATCGTAATACGATATTGACACAGAAGAAATGAATACCAGCCATCACTACCAGCCATAACTTTTCGCAGCATTCCAGCACGACGGGCTCTCAACCAACGTATCGTACGTGCACGTACCGAATTGGCATATTTCGGAATACTTTTACTTTTCTCCTCCCGTGGTGGGTCTCTTATCGCCTTCTCGACAGCGGGGCACGCAGGGGGCTCGCCTCGACACCACGCCGCAACTGCGGGTCTCGGCCGCGCTCCGAGGCACGTGCTCTGGAATTTCGAAGTCTCGAAACCTGGCAAGTAATCGCGGGGAGGGCTTCCGCCCAGCCAGAGCCAAGCAGGCCCATGGAAACCCGAGCTGTTACTTTTCCGTGTGTTCCACCACTGCAGCTTGCTGCTTTTGTTTTCAAGTACCACAACAGCCCTCAAAGGTTTTACAGCCGCGATACAACAGCAGCGTTTCAAGCGTTTCCTTTTGTGGCATCCACTAACGGTGCTGCTGCGCTTGTGTGTGAGCGTGTGTGTATCCTACAGCAGTAGGAAGCGAGAGGTCTGGAGCAATTCCAGCTTAATGTGTTTGCTACCATACGATCTGCTTCTACTGTGTACCTGTGCAGGCGTCACCCGGCTGCTGAAAGCTTTAGTTTCGATGTTGTAGCATCCATGGTACAGGCAGCAGCAGCCGTACTTCAACGTCTTATTTCCGTGACAGCTTCAAAGGATGAGATTGTGTTTGTGCGTGAGTGTGCTTCTGTGGGCGTGCCATCCTCAACACAACGAGCTGGACGATTCCAGCCCGCCCTTCCTCCGAATTTCAAAAGCACCCGGACAGTACAGCAGCGGTACAATTCCAGCAGCAACAGCAGTATCGATCCGTACCACACCAGGGAACCTCGCATAGGCTCATATACATATAGGAGCGTTACATGGTGCTGACGATGTTCCCCATTTTCAACTTGCGACACCCCCGGAATTATACAGTAAGTCAACTACATCCCGAAGGGGAACCTTGTAAAAATATACATATACCATACGCAAAGTACATACCAGGTACTTCGTATATATACTAAATCGTTAGATTTACCTCGGTAACATCCAAGGTAAGGCCCGGGACAAGTAGAGTGTATCGGCCGAAACATGAGGGCCAGCGAGATTTCTCGAACCAAACGTATCAGCAAGAATTGTTGTGTCATGCCGTGCATTCGGCCGGACTGCATCATCGTATATAGCTTCGCCACACCAACGACACTAACAACACCGACCCCGCCCCCCCCCTCCCACCCGCCACAATCACCACCCCACCTACCAGACGACTACTACGGGGGACCATAGTTAATAGGACCTATGGTATACATAAAAACCTACCAGGGTATATATTTAACTATTTTTACTGACAATATTTGGTTATATTAACTATGGTCCCCCGTAATAGCATAACCATAACCACTAGCAGACCACGGTCACTGCGGGGGCGCTCGCCATCAAACGTAGGAGGGGGGCAGTCTTCATGGGCGCGCCAAGACCTATTTTGCGCTGTTGTACTGGCTTTGGTTAAGGGGCTGTCAGACAAGAGGTCACACCATCGTCTCCCAGCAGGTAGCTCTTTCCGGGGACCTCAGGGCCTCTTTTGCCTTCCTACTATCAATACTGCTCATATTGAGCATAGCGTAGCCGGGCGGTCAATGCAGGAGTCCAAGCACGGTCAGCCAAGGGCTCATCATCGCGTCGTTCCAGTACATGAACTAATTGTCAGCCGAGTGTTCAGTCAACCGAATGCTCGGCGGAGTACCATGTGTCACCCCACCACCACCACCACCACCACCGTCGAAGCCGCCACCACCATCACCAGAACCACCCCCTACAGCAGCAGCAACTACCGAGACTCGTGCGAAGGCGCTCACCATTTTGTGGTTGAAGTACATGAAATGGTTGTCGACCGAGTGCTCCGTCGCGTACTTAGTGTCGCGTCCGAAGATCTTCTCCATGTAGCTGGGGTCGCTCCAGCGCCCGGCAGTGGCGTCCACGCTCGGAATGTTGTACAGGATGAACGGCTGCATCGTGAAAAAAAACAAAACAGTTTTGTTGGGCATGGTGTCCGTTTTCGTCAACATTTTTGTAGATTAAAAAAAAACAAGTATAGTAGTACCAGTTCCACGTATATATGCATTTTAAAATATTTTTGTGATTCTGACATAATGTTCAGCAATTCAACAGTTTGGTCTCTAGAGCACGACGTGCAAACTGTGACCCTCCACGCTACGTACGTACTCGTAATCACTTTCCGGGCTACATGGAATATAAGGCTGCTGATATTCATGAAAGCTACAGAACTATCACCACATGGAGGGCAGGGGGGGGGCGTCTCGTCATGATATACCAGACGCATGTGTGGCAAAATTTGAATCGCACCCACGCCAAAGCAGTATACAAACACGCTACGAATATAAAGCCGTACTTATATACCTGGTAGCAGGTACCAGGTATCATACAGTATATACCAGAGCTGTCAAAACTGGGCGACTCCCTATCGTATGGGGCTAATGTGATAATGCGTACCAGGTACCAGGTACCTGGCTATGGGAGAAATCTCGTACGGTCGATGAACCGTGTCTGTTACGGTTGCGGCTTTACTGCCACGGTTACCGTTGATAGTACCCAGCATTACCGTTGTCTTTAACGCTATGAATACCAATACGGTCGCCGTCACCCTTTTTACCGTCACGGATATCGCTATCGCTACGGTAACCGTTGGCGTTACCACGGTTACCGTACCTCTACGGTTACCGTTGCCATGACGTACACCATTACCGCTACGGTTAGTGAAACCGCACCCTTGGCCGTAGCCTTTAACGATTGTCACTACAGATACAGCTACCGTTACTGCTATCGTCACTGTTGGTTATATAGCACCAACCATTGGGCTACATAGTTCCGTGACTCAGTAGGCAAGTGGGTAGCTATATAACGAACAAAACATCTGATTCGAGTTCGTTGACGCGGAATTGGGAACATTGATCTCCGGGGCACTCCCCTCGCCACAACTATGCAGGGAACTCAAGAGCATTTTTTACAGAAGAAAAAAAAGGATACAGCTGGAGCTCCCGTTACCGTTGCCGCTACGGTCGCCGCTACCGTTGCCGATACCGTTGCTGTGACCGTTATACTTATGGTTACTGTTACCGTTACCACTACGGCTATCGGTACCGATACAGCTACGGTTACGGTTACCAGTACCGTTACGGTTACGGTTACGGTTACCAGTACCGTTACGGTTACGGTTACCAGTACCGTCACCAGTACGGTTACGGTTACGTTTACCATTACCGTCGCTGTTTCTTGTAGGGCTAACGCCATTACTGCTACCGTTGGGCTGCCACCATCATCACCTTTTCTGCGGCGCTGTACCTTTCGGCCTTGCTCAGCTCCCGCTGGTAGTCAAACCTGTACCGGAATTGGCAAAGGGAAGAGCAGCGCATCGGCAACAACAACGAACAATTTATTACGTGTGACATGATAGTATTGATACGATAGCGTTGAGATGACAGCATCGAGATGATAGCATTGAAGTGGTAGCATGGAGAGGATATTAGAGATACTATGGTATCGGTATATGGGATATGATATCATTGGTATGATAGTACTGATAAGGTAGTATCGATATACATGAAAGTAGTGAGCAGTGTGAGCAGTGTCAGACAACTTCAACCAAAGGGTGGGTCACTGCTTGACTCGCTCAGAACATCTTTAAAAAACCTAACTACTGGTACGTACAAGATAGCAATGTAAGGCGCTCTACAATAGGCTGTAGGACACCGTACGAGACGGAGTGCGCAGCAATATACAAATAATAGGTACGTGACACTTGCACTGCTGCGCTCTCACCTTTCTGCTGTATACCAGGTGCCTAACCCTAACCCTAACCCTAACCCTAACCCTAACCCTAAGGTAGGTATACTGTATTGATACTAATAGGAGCAAACGACTCATAAGGCCGCACCTTGTTGCTCTTTCTTGTCGTTTTTTTGTATGGGTTCCAGAAGGGGTTTCGACCTAATCACACTCATCGCTCATCACCCCAATCCACACTACTATTTTAATACAATATTACTAGTATTAGGCTGGGTCTTATGCAATTTTTTTCGAGTGATTGAAAAAGGCAGGAAGTCGGATTTTCCTACGGCTAAAAGCCACACCAGGTCGGTGCGCCATGTGCCGTCTTATCGTGATTTTGGTTTTATTTCATGGGAGAACTAAAAAAACAGAACAGAACCGACATTTTGAACTCCACGTGGACCACGACACGAACGAGAGTCGCTCACGCCGGCTTGGGCAATCAACCTTCACCACCAGCTCCTCGAAGGAAGCAGCGGAATGTGGAACCCCCGGGGGAGCTGCGTAAGGGGTTTGCTAGTCGCTGGGCAACCAAGGAGCTCTCGCCCTCGCGGAGCATGAGCTGCTTGCGGCGGTCGTAATCAGAAAAAAAGCGTTAGATTGTTTTGATACTGCTGTTGTGGTCTCGTCCTATTCGTTTCCAAAGTTGTTTTGCCTAGAGCAGCTGCAGTTGGGCGGTCGCAAGGGACACGATGGGGGCCAAGGTACTGATGCCCTCCCTCTCCGTGGTGGCCGATGCACAAGTGTTGGAGCCCAGCTGTGTACAAGCGTAACCAAGCATGTAGCGTCGTGACCCGTCATGAACCCAGTCTATAACCTAAACAAAATTGTATAATGCCACCGAGGTCTTGTGCAAAGCCAAATTTTATCACTTCCAGAGTTGATCAGAAAAGGCTGCCAAAAAAATCATTTCATGGAATTTCAGGAGTGATAAAATCTCGGAGGAACATTTTTTCCACCAAACAGGCCCCACAAGACGTGATTTTGATAAAATCTGATCAGATATGGGACCAGATACCCCGAAGCCTCCGTAAACAGTCATATAATCACCTAAAAACAAATTGCATAAGATCCGGTCTTAGTACTCCAACGCTGGTTTGGGTAGGCAGTGTACTAGCCGTCATTTTCAATCGTCGCTGTTTGCTTCTCGAGTGTCAAAGCGGTTGGCTTTCACACCACAAAAACGGAGGAACATACTATTAACTAGTAGTAATATACGTAACAATGAGCACCAAATATGGTACTTAAACGTAGTACTAACAAAACAGGGGAATACATGATTTTTGGGGTCCACCATAGGTTCTAATTACCATCATATGATAGCCCGTACTACCAAACATCTCCGCCTCTATTTCCATATATGAATACAGCAGTGCCCCTACAAAGTGCACACAATAGCTCAACCTGGAAATATACTATTAATAATCCCTTCGGATGAGCAAAAAACAGCCAAGAAAAGGGGAAAAAAAGATCGAGAGATCATTTTTAGAAGTAACCCGAAATACGCGCGATCGCTGGCGCTGTGAGGCGTGACGACAATTAATAGATATTAGTTGAACTAATAGTCAGTCGTTAAATGGAAGTGCCAACTGTCCGATTCATTGGGTTTCCGTAATGGTAGGAAGGCGTTTTTTATAATGGTGATAGTCATTCAACGTTACTACTGTACTACGGGCGGCGGACACTTATAATGCCCTATGACACTGCAGCGCTAGACGGGAGATCCACACGCACGCAAACGCACACATGGTGGAACAACCCATATCTCTCGATGGTGCCGACGGCGTTAGCTCTGCCGCACCCGACACCAACGCTGGCATGCGGCGCAACAAGGCCACGGAATTCCCCTAACTCGCACGGGTCGCCCGCCGCGTTCTAGCTAACTCCGCCACGCAGGCTCAGTCTGAGTGCATGTTTTCGAATGCAGGGCTCACTGCGAACAAAAGGCGTGGTTCACTTGACCCGGAGAACGTTCAACTAATACTTTTGTTTCTCCGGTCTAACTGGGAGGCTGTAGAGGAATGACAGCGATAGGTAGAACTGCCTCGCTTGACGCTTGGTGGTTCTTCCAGCTGTGCGTTGGCGTTTTGCTTGAACTCGCTCGGTGTTGTGTTGCGCACAACGCATTAAATGGAGGCGTCATACGGATCGTCAGAGTCTGCGTCGTATTTTTACCTGTGGGGTCATCGACCATCTTCAACGAATAAATACTACCAGGTATACCAGAACGCCTTTTTTTTTTCGCGAGAACGCCCTGTCGTTCATATGATATCGTGCGATAGGTGCTTCACGACTTGCCGTCGTCATGGACGCGCCCGTTTCGCCTTGCATCCTAACCCTAAGTTGGGAGAGACGTCCATCACTAATACACGACAAAACTTCACGGGAGGGTCCAAGACCTTTTCTTGTGGGGAGTAGTGGGAGTAGTCGATGCCCCACTTCCGTTGGACTGTCGAAGACTGATGTTACCTAGCTTGGTCATCAGTTCGCTGGTTCGCTCGTATCCCCATCAGGTAAAATTGCGACCGGACCGAGTGCTGTCACGGTCCTTTTCTAGTCCGGGGTAGATAACTACATTATTCGTAAATCTCGTTTTTGTGCTTTTCATGTGTACACTACTGAAGCCGATGGCTCTTTTACGTTGAAACTTACGCGAATCTAGGCCATATTTATCGCGCTTTCCTTACGTAAAATGAAGTCAAACAGCGTAAGTTTAGCCTCCGGCTTCAGCGGGATCCTCCGAAGGCGCCTCCGGCAGGCCCTCCGGGGGCGCCGCGCCTCCAGCTGGCCCCCCTCAGCAGGAGGGGGGCTCGCTTGACTTTAGCCGGCTTCGCCGACTACCGATTTCCCGGTGTTCATTAATCGCGAAATTCTCACAAATCACAGCCCTAGCGATCGCAGTATGACACACAGCTCGTAAAAATGACGATTTTTTTCGATCTCACAGCTGATACTTGAAAAAAAAAAAATCCATACGGGTTAGGTTTACTACTACAGTATAGCCCCGCCAATACGAAAGTGCCCAATAACAACATAAGGTTCACTTTTTGGAGAACGCTAAGAAAATTGGGTTAAGAAAAACGGCTCACCGAGTGGTGAACTGTACACTAAATCCTACCATGGTACATAATAGACTATGCTCAAGGTTGTTTGAAGATGGCGCCCAATTAGAATCGCAGGCTTGCCCAGACTAGGTGCTTCTTGTTGGCGGGCCCATACTGTAAACAAAGGCTCAAGTGGATGAGCAAAACCCAACACGAAAAAAGGTATAGTACCTGCAGGTGGAGAGGTAGTGGGTAGGCGGGACCTGGTCGGCGTCGTCGGGGTTCCAATGGGTGATAACGTCCATCGCCGGGTACCCCTTTGGGTAGTCCGCCGGGGGCGTGTCTGGGCAATCGAACTCCTCGATCGGCATGCTTTTCCACGCGCTGCAAAACAAACACACATCATATAATATATATATCAGATCATACAGGGAGCGCATAAAACAGGGAAGGCGTTGCGGGAGGGGGGGGTGGGGGTTAGATTGCGCTCTACACCGGAGGAAGGCGTTGCGGGGGCGGGGGGGGGGGGGGGGGGGTTCTCAATATCATGCACGGCCGTAGTCGTTCGACCATAGACCATCGAATCCCTACAATGCCGGGACGGAGCACGACGGGTTTTCAGCGACCAGGCAGACATTGCTTGCACCAAGCGCGAAGCGCCGTGACGTGTTGGGCGGGTCGCATGAAGGGTGGTCTGCATCCTACAGTACTAAGAACCGCTTGCGAGGCGACTTTACACATGGAGAACAGCGTCAATAAATTGATCTATTTTCTGGTGTGGCCACTTCAAGAGACAGCAATGGGTTTACTATGTAATTGCCTCGTGGGTGCCTTACCATATACACACACGTGATACGATCATCCCCCTTGTGCGGAGTTAAGGTTCTCTCGGCAAAAAACTGATCTAACTCGACCTTCAGCAGTGGTGACCGCAAAAAGAAACACACACACCCAAACAAAAAAAACGGCACCCTGATTGTCTAGCTCACGCAGTGAGAGGCGTGTTTTACAGCGTCGTCGCTAACCGACGCCAACCCAACCTAAACATATACCCTGGTACCAGGTATAGACAATAGGGGGGCAGGGGTGTACTCAATAAGAGATATGTACTCAATCTCATGCATGGCCGGAGTCGTATGACCATAGATCCTCGCACCCCTACAATGCCAGGACGGGGCGTGTCGGGTTTTCAGCGACCAGGCAGACATTGCTTGCACCAAGGGCGAAGCGCCGTGAGGTATCTGGCGAATCGCATGAAGGGTGAGTTGCATCCTACTAAGAATTGCTTGTGAGGCGGACTTGCATATGGATGACAGCTTCCAGTAGTTGATTTAATTTCCGGTGTGGGCGGAAGAGGGGGTACTTCTCCACGCGCTGAAAAACAACGCATACCAGGTATCTTACAACATAATATAGGGAGTACATGCGACAGGGAAGGCGTTGCAGAGGGGGCGGCGGGGGGGGGGATACTTTTCCACGTGAAGCAAAACAAATACACATAACACCATACAGTCAGGCATGAGCGGAAGGCGGTGTTGTGGGGGGGCAGGGGTGTGGCATTGCCCACAAAGCGTACCAGGTAATACCAGGTATTTAATATGACGAACAATGAAAAACTGGAACCACCTCTGCCCCCGTTTTTTTCTTTTGTGGGGCATTTTGTAATTCTGCCCTAGCTCCGAGATTTCCCTTGACCCATATGGGCTCCTTGGTGCACTCCCGTCGGTGTGAAAAAGTTACAGCAATTTCCGTGCCCGCCTTCGAGGCGGACCTCGTCGATGAAGTTTGAAAATGTGGTTCCAGGCGCTTGAGAATGCGGTTTCTTGAACTGTAGCTAATTATTATATTTTTCGCTGTAGAACGAGCAGGAGGGACACAGGAGGAGCTACTACTGCTGTGTATACTCGTACTCAATAATGCAGAAAAATCGCTCCGTTGTTCTCTCGCTGTTTTTAACCCTTTTAGGACTACGGTCCCGTTTGGGTGACAAACTACATAGAATTTGAATGGGGTACCCCCAAAACGGGACTGCGATTCTTAAAGGCTTAAAAACAGCCAGTCTACAATAGGAACGCCAGCGCGCTGTGTGTTGCCTGCCTGTGTGGGCATCCGTAGAGAAAACCGAACTATTTGGCGTGTTTCTATTGGCGACAGAAAACCGAACTATTTGGCGTGTTTCTATTGGCGCAAGCGAGAGCACGCGAGCCGAATTGTGTAAAGCATATTGTGAGTAGCTCCTGCGTCCCTCCTTTTCGTCCCACAGCCTATACAGTACGAGAAAGGGCAAAACAAAAGTTGCCTCCAGTACGAGAAAGCGCAAATTCAAGCGCCTGGAACTACATTTTCAAACTTCAGAGACGAAGTCCGCCTCGAAGGAGGGCAGGGAAACTGCTGCCAATCGGCACACTCGCAGGAGTGCATCAAGGAGCTAGGTCCGCCTTGCTACATTTGTGCATCAGTGGGAAGTTCGGAGTCAGGGCAGAATGACGAAATCTTCGACGTAGAGGGGAAAAAAGGGGGGGGGGGGGAGAGGTTGTTCCAGTTTTGTTCTTTTCCTGAAATTCGGGGATAAAAATAAATTGGCCACTGCGATACAGGTGCATAGACCCCTCGCATGCCTACATACAATGACGGGGCGGAGCCCGTCAAGTTTTCGCCAGACAGACATTGCTTGCACCATGCGCGAAGTGCCATGAGGTGGTTGGAGAGTCGCATGAAGTGTGAGATGCGTCCTACAAAGAACCGCTTGTGAGACACGCTTTTTTTGCACATGTATGACAGTGTCGAATTATAAGATGCCTTGCGGGAGGGGGGATCATCATGATGGGCAGTTAGGGTTAGAGTGGAGAAGGGGGGGGGGGGGGGGGGGGCATGACGATGTCATGCTCAAGGAGCTCAACGGCTACTGCCAACGGTCCTAATAGGCGATGGATGAACGGCCAACAGCAACGTTGACTTTAGGTCGTGGTGGCAGCTTGGATCAAGGAAATAATTGCAGCTGCAACAGAGGCCGTCACACCACCATCACCATCGCCACCCTCCCCCACACCAACACCCCCACCAACAACCACCAAGGTCACATCCACCACCACTATCACCAACACTACCACCACAACAAAATAATGTCCACCATGAAATCACAGAAACCCCGACTCACCTGGAGGCCATATAGGGCGGGGCCAGGGGATCCACCACCCTGTCCAGCCCCCTCAAATGATCCGGCGTCGCCCAAAAGTCTTTGTCCCCTTGATGCCTGTCCGCCCCCCCCTCGTCACCCCCGAATTGCTGCTGCTGCTGCTGCTGCTCTTGGGTGTTTGAGCCGTGAGCGGGTGCAAACGTTCTGGGGATTGTTTCCTTCGGCAAGCTAGCGCGATGAAGGCGGTCGTAGAACGGGGACAGAATGTTTTTCGCCGCCTCTTCCACTGCGGGAAGGTATGAAGGCCGAGATCGAAAGGAAACGGTTCAAGAGGAAAGGGTTGACAGGTGAGAGCTGAAAGGTGGGGGTTGAAAGACGAGGTTTGACAGGCGGTGGTTGCATGGTGGAGGTTGAAAGGTGACGGCTAAGATGGTAAGGGTTGAAAATTGAGAGTTGAAAGGTGAGGATCGAAGGGCGAAAGTCGGAGGCGGGGGTTGAAAGGAGAAGGTCGAAAGACGGAGGTTGAATGGTGAAAGTCGAACGGCGATTGGCGAAGGTTGAAAGGCCGAGGTCGAAAGGTGATGGATGGTTGAATGGTTGAATGGTTGAAACGATACGATTGAATGGCGAAGACGAAGACGCTATGAGAGCATGTGGAAATGAGAGGACGCTATGAGCGCATGTGGAAATGACAGGACGCTATGAGCGCATGTGGAAATGAGACGTGCAGAAGGACGAAGATTGAAGGGTGAACCTCGCATGAGGGCGCCCACACAAGCAGCCAGCAACAATCAACCACGAGCCACTATCCAGACAACTTCGATAACAGTACACGATTAAATGGTCTGATGGCATAAACACAAGCCAGGACGCAAGCAATTCAAGAAACTTAAGCAAGGCAGGCGAGTTGAGCAATTCGAGCATGGCAAGCAAACAAGCCGATCAAGGTAAACAACCTCACCGGCCGGCGAAGCGTAGTGTTCTTTGGCCTTGGTGTCCGACAGAAAGCCGTGCACCACGCCCCGAGACTTGGCGTACCAGCCAGAAATCTGCGGACCACGAATCAAACACATACGAACAATTATAACGCGCGACAGATGGGTAAGGCGGTGGCCAGAAAGGGAAAAGAGCCGGAGGAAATGACAAGCACTGTACTATTAGGTACCAAAGAGGAACAACTACGAGCATTAATAATAGTGATGACAACCCAAGGTGGTGTCGGAATATGGGGGGACACCTACAGTAGTTTTTGTGTCCATGGTGCGTCCTGATTATCTATGGTCCTTCGATTTACGGGGGGCCATATTAAATAGGATCTACGGTACAAACAAAAGTCTATATATTTTCGCTATTTTTACTAACAATATTTGATCCTGCATAACTATGGTCCTTCATAGTATGTACGTATTACTGCTGAAGTAGGGATCCCCGAAATACGTATTGCGATGGGGGAACATAGTAATACATTAATAATAGTGAAACATACTCGTAGTATTACTATGTAATACATAGTAATACATAGTAATACATAGTAATCAGAACCCTAAATAAATATCTCAAGATAAGGGGATACGCGGTTTTCGGGTCCATCGAGGGTTCTGAGTACTACCTTGTACCGGTATGTGTTACCATGTATTACCATGTGTTACAATGTGTTACCATGTTTTACCATGGCCCCCCGTAGTAAACCCAACTTAAGAAGCAGTGCATAAGCATGTATTGGCGACTTGCAGCTAGTCGTCCCACAACCGTAACGAACACAGGATGCAAACTACTGTAGTATGCAAAGTACTATTAATGCGTACGTCCATACCAAACAGACAGGGGTTGCAAAGTCATACCAGCTACCTGGCATGACACAAAGAGGTACTGCTGTACACGTTGATGACCATGGACACGCGGTGTGATAGAACACCAAAAAACAAATACCGGTACCATGGTACCTGGTGTACACTACTAGTATGTAGTTTAGTATAGCTGCACAGTTATATTCAAAATCCCTACTGTAGGGTATTATCCTTGCGAGTACAAACCCTCTTCGCCAATACTCGTCACGGTTAGGGTACGAATACCACTCAATACTCAATACTCAATACTCAATACTCGCCGACTACTGGAGCACAAAAATTGTACGGCGCTCGTACGTGATACTAAAACCGACGCAAAAATAATATTGGAAGACATGTTGGTACTGCAATAGAGTATAACCCACACGATTGATAATGGGCGCTCTAAAACCCACAGTCTTCAGTTGTATTATGAATTTACTGTGGGATAAAATACAAACACACATATAAAAGGTGAAACCCACGTGAGTACGTCCACTCGCGAGTAGGTACGTACTCGTTTTTTTCCTATTTAGCGATTACTCGTTCGCCGCTACCACTCCGAGGGGTGCACCTGTCCTTTTCGAGTATCAATAATACAGGCTACAGACAGCTACAGACATAATCAAACAGTGACACAGACACAAAGGGCAACAAGCACTCTGCCACTCACCCAAACAACCACACCATAACTACTCAGCGAATAGAACAATCAACCAAACCACAAACATCAAGCAACAAATCAATCAACTAACCAACGCAACGACCAACCAACCCAGCCAACAACATAACACCGAACCAAGCAATCAACCGATCAAATACACGCGCCTCTAACGCGTAGGTCTCCTCGTCCTTCGAGAGTGGCGCCTTGAAAAGCTCGCTCATTACAGGCAAGATTGCCGTGGGCAAGGTGTCGTAGTCCACCGCGTGTCCTTCCGCTCCGATCTCAGTGACAGACTCGTCTATCGACGCAAGGCCTGACTGCACCAGCGTTGCCTGTAAATACGTTAATCGCGAGCGATAACATTGGTATCAGTAGCAGCAGTTGTAGCAGCAATAACAATAGCAATAGCAATAGCAGCAGCAGCAGCAGCAGGTGTAAGAACCAAAACCACACCACCAACACCAACAGCAGCACCAACAGCCCCACCAACACCAACAGCACCACCAACAGCCCCACCAACAGCAACAGCACCACCAACAGCCCCACCAACAGCACCAGCAGCACCAACAGCCCCACCAACAGCGACAGCGGAGAGCGAACCAGGCAGAACCTTGGCAAGCAGGGTATGCAATAACCACAACACTGAAAGCAACACACCACGTACCAACAAACCACGTAGAGTAAACCCACCTAGAAAACCAAAACCAAGACGAACAAATGCCTACAAATTAAACAAAGCATCAAAAACAGCTCAAAAGGCTGAACAAAAACAAACAATCAAACGAGCGCTGCCACGATACGAAGACACCTCACCAGATGAGCAGCGCAGTACCGCTCATAGGAGGCATGTTTGGCCTGCTCTTGGGTGACACCGAGCAGAGCAGCCGTCGCCTCGGGTGGAGCTCGCTTGCTGCGAAGGCAGGGGGTGCTAGAGCTAGGCCCCCCTTGAAGCTGGGGCGACAAAAAAAAGGAGGAAGGGAGGAAGGGAGGGAGGGAGGGAGAGAGCGAGGGAGGGAGGGAGGAGTGAGTGTAAGGTTAAGGGGGACATTAGAGGCGGACGAGGAGTGGGGGGGGGGGGGGGGGGTACTCGATAGGAGAGATGTACTCGATCTCATGCATGGCCGTAGTCGTATGACCATAGACCCTCGCATCCCTACAATGCCGGGACGGAGCATGTCGGGTTTTCACCGACAAGGCAGACATTGCTTGCAGCAAGCGCGAAGCGCCGTGAGGTGTCTAGCGAGTCGCATGAAGGGTGAGCTGCATCCTACTAAGGACCGCTTTTGAGGCGGCCTTGCATATGGATGACAGCTTCAATGAGTGAATTTAATTTCCGGTGTAGGCATTTCCAGAGACACCAATGGGAGTACTATGTAGCTGCCTCTTGGGTGCCTTGCCTTGAACACTACGTGATACGATCAATTCCCTTGTGCGGAGTAAAGGTTCTTTTACCTCGCATGAATCATCTAACTCGATAACCAGGTGTGGGCGACCGGGAAAACAAATTATAAAAAAAACGGTACCCTGGTTGTCTAGCTCACGTAGTGAGCGGCATGTTTTACAGTGTCGTTGCCAACCGACGCCAACCCTAACCTATATAAAATAGGGGGGAGTGGGGGGGGGGGGGGGGGGGGGGGACGAAGAGGGATGGGGGGAATAACGAGAAGGAGGACGGGGAGATCTACGTAAAGCACTGGAAGCTACACCACGAAACAATGAGCATGCATATTAACCACCAGAAAACGTGACGCCCCATTGAAATAAAGCCGAACGACCCAAGAGTTTTCAACATTCGCCACACGTTGTTTTATGAGCACAGTAGTAGCGGCATCATACATACCTCGCCGCCCTTGAAGCCCAGCAGTGACATCATCACAGGGACTGGATCGCGGTAGACGAATATCCACGGAGTGTTCGGGAACGCCTGTCAGACGCAGGTGCCGGTTCGGGGAGGGAAGCGGCGAAATAAGAAAAAGTTGACGAATTGTCGTACACCAGGCGCTTGGCATGATCTATACTTGCATGAATACAGCATAAAAACAGCACAAGCAGCAGGTGGTGTGTAGAGAGCAAGCTCAAGCTCACCGCCCTTTGCTGAACTTACCGCTGTGCAGCCTGCGAAGCTCATGCATACGAAGTGCACACCAGTAAATAGGCACCCCTTCCGTCATCGTTCCGAGGTTTCAACAAACACCAACAAGAATGATAACAACATAAAACAAACCCACGAGCAGCACCACCAGCAACGCTAACACTAACAACACCGCGGCCGCGGCCACCACCACCGCCATCCTCCCCTCCCCACCCCCTACAACACCACTACTACCACCACAGCCGTCACAACCACAAGCCCCACCACCACCACCACCACCACCACCATTAGCCACTTACACCACCACAAGCAACGGGATGCTGCAAGGGAGAGGAAAAGGGGAGGGCCCAGGAAGGAAGGAGGGGCAGCAGGGATGGAAAGGCCATATGCCCTTCATCGGCTCCCTCGTATTTAGACATGCTACGTGAAAAACAGCACGATCGAGCGCGGCAAGGCCTTAGCTTTTCACACGTCAGACAAGCAGATCATCTATAGATAGACCATCTACAGATAGACCATGTACAGATAGATCATCTACAGATAGATCATCTAGATCCTAGCCTGCCGTTGTGATATGCTGTGCACCATATCTATAGTACAGCCACCACTGAGGAAAAAAAACGTAGACGATGCAGGCTATCTTCACGGCTCCAACTCGGCGATGTGAGCTAGATCCTACACATCAGATATCAACATATCTTCCCTGAAATAACTCTTAATAGATCAAGTGGGAAATATATGTACATGATCTGCCCGAGTTATGCATCCTTTTACCCCACCGAAAAGTATCCCATACAAATCCCACGTAAGTCACCCCCAAAACTGTGTGTGCAATTCTTGAACGGCTCACATACTACAGCAGTACCTGGTAGTTGAAATGGGGGGGGGGGGGGGGGTTCATGTCATGCATGGGCGTAGTCGCATGTCTGGCCAGACTCTCGCGTCCCTACATTGCCGGCACGCAACATGTCCAGTTTTCACCGATCAGGAATGTACTGCTTGCACCAAGCGCGAAGCGCCGTGAGGTGTTGGGCGAGTCGCATCACGGGTGAGCTGCATCCTAATAATACTAATAACCACTTGTGAGGCGAACCTTCCTGCATAATGGGATGGCACATGGATGACAGCGTCGAATGAGTTGTTGAGGGGGCGGTCACGTAAGGGTTAGGGTTAGGGTTAAAATCTTACAGTAGTCTCCTACATTCAACAATAATGCAATGCCACTCTATCCTACTGCATGAACACAGCAACGCTTTGATACTCTCATCAAGGTCCCAAAGGAGACTACTGTATATGCAAGCCGTAGGCCAGAGTGGTATGACAGCATTTTGCCACAGCTCGGACAGCTCACGTAAGATCATCTACTCTAGAACATCTGTTTACGGGGGACCATAGTAAATAGGACCTATAGTACACACAAAAAGCTATATATTCACCTAGTTTTACTAACAAAATTGGGTCCTATTTACTACCAGTATGGTATTGTAACAAATCCTACTGTAAGCTGCCGTTACCACATACCTGGCTTAGTACGGGATCTATACAGTACAGATCGAACCAAGAAAACGTGTCCTATATCATGCAAATAGCGTTTACAGTCTTCACCCGGCAACAAGAGCGAGATCCTACAGACCAGGGACGTATCAGCCCTGAAAGGTCTGTAGATCATCAAGCGATACTCGATTATCTGTCCAAGGTAAGCACGTTTGTGTTTGCTCACCTTTCTGTAGGTGGAGATGGAAACAGTCTGGCTCGACTGGAACTTGAAAAACATGTGCCTGTGGAAGTCACTCTTCCCCATAGCTCTAATTACCGTCCGCAGTGCCACCACCTGTTGTCGCCACCATCGCAGAGGGGTTTCGAGGCGTTTCGAGGCGTTTCTATGCATTCACAACTACCTCTACGCGCTTTTCTAAGCAACCATACACATTTCTACGCGTTTTTTTAAGCATTCACACAAAAAAAAACGGGTTTGCTCTGTGCGTTTTCAAGGCGTCCCCGAGCCGTTTCGAGCTGTTCCTAGGCAACGCTTGGGGCTTACTTCATATGAATACGTAGGCGTTTTGTTTCATAATCCAAACACGCCTTGACGACTCAAAACTGTAGCAGACCGACCGTCCACTAATATGTCTGATACTTGTAAGTATTTACGAGCGAAGGCTATACCGGTATATATAGTTGCTGCTTTTAACGGCGAAACAAAACTGGGGATCACTATGGAAATCGCTCAAGACGATTTAATTAATTTATGTACACACTACACCGTTCACAAAGTTATCATGCAACGCACGCAAGCGGACGAAAATTATCGAACAAAAAAACTACTCCGCGAGTTCCTAGCGACAACTATAATCATATTTATATACCAGGTACTTTTTCGGGATGCAGACAAGTACGGTCTCAGCTCTCGGCGACTCACCCTCTGCTCTTCCGAGCAGCCCAAAGTGTCGCACAGGTACATGAGGGAGGACGGGGGCTTGGACTCCGAGTAGACGAGGTTGTAAGGGGAAGAGCCCATGAGGTTCGCCGTGAGGGTAGATCCGCACCGGGACATGTGGAAAACGAATCCTGTTGGCTCCAGGTAGCCGGAAGGGTTGGCCGCGATGGCGTCCTGCGCGGTAACAAGAAAAACGAAGTCGGCCGAAAGAGACAACAGAATATCGCCGCTTGGAAAATCTCGCACGCGTGTCCGGCGCCCTCCCACTGGGGCTCGGAAAACACCGGGCCGTAGACAACGTCAACTGTCGAATATATTATACTCAGCGCAACATACTCGAGGGCAAAATACATACCTGGTACCCAACACGACATACCCGCCACGGACCGGTACCCAGCATACATACTTATCGCGACCGGTGCCCAGCACCACTGGTACCCAACATGACATACCTTACCCAACCTACCCAACATAAATACTGCTGTACCTATCATACTCAACACGACATTCACTAAACGTCACACCTGGTACCTATTAATAGCACCCTATACAACCGGTACCCAGATACCTGGTACTTTATCACGACCGGCATCCCCAACATCGCATACTCGAATACTCGACACGACATAAAAGCACTACTACTACTACAGGTGTACAACCCTACACCCTGTGATTGTGATTGTGATTGATGATGGCCACCCTAAGTCACCTCAAGCTTGCTGAGAGAAGAAACAGACGAGAGATCTCCCGTGCACCCCCCCGAAAGCTTCACCAGGTCCTGTCAGAGGTTATACATAAGAAGATGAATGACAGGTTTGTTTAGTACTAGTACAGTTAGTAGGTTTTACTGTTATTACGGGGGACCATAGTTAGTAGGACCAAATACCGTTAGTAAAATTAGTCAAATATATAGGTTTTTATGTATACCATAGGTCCTATTAACTATGGTCCCCTGTAATAATATTTATAGCATTATTAATACCAGGTAGTAGGTTTCACCTTTACGAGGGACTTGATCATTCAGGACCCACGATTGACGAATAAAAAACGTGTACCATGTATTCCCGTAAGTTTACACACCATGCATGTGTGTGTTCTTCACACTATACCGTTCTTTCCACCCGTCGACATCCAGCACAACACAACAACCAGTGTCCGTGCCGATTCTTCATCATACTGGATACGACGGGCACGACATACACATTCTATGAAATAGAGAAAAACAACAGAAAAACAAAGAAGAATAGGTAGGGGGTAGGGGTGGTTCCCATCTCATACTACCATTACTACTACTGCAGTACTGCTATTACCATGTATTCTTATGTATTACCATGTAATAATATGCGTCCCCGCATTAGCACTACTACTGTGACACTTGCTACTCTTGTAGGTTTCAGGACGAAAAAATATGTATACCTGCTTCGTATTAGATTGTTAAAAACATACCACACGTTCGCCGCGGCGAAATCAGAGTGAAGTAAAAAGGTGGGGATCAAGCGGCGCCAGATGCGACGCGCAATAGACAAACCAAAAGCGAGCGCCACCCACACACATGTCAAAACTGCCAAGAACATAGCATCAACAGCACGACTTCACCCCGCGATATCGTACACCTGGTACTTACGAGTATACGAGTACGAAAAACATTTAGCTGTGCCGTAAAGCCGGAAAAGCTACTGCTGTAGACATGGCGCTATAGAAGGATAATCCGTGCCTATATTCACAGCGTTCTTTCTCTTCTCAATTACCTGGTATACACGGAAGCACTACATGACAATCCATCTCCATCTTTCACCGTCACGTACGAATACTTGTAATTGTGAACAATGCCGTATGATACTGCTGTCCTGCTGCTGTAGTGCCATGTGAGGTGCCAGACGAACAGGTCGGGTGCAAAAAAAAACGCAAACAGCCCGCAAATGTTGAATATTCCACAAATATAGCAGTAATAAGGGTGCACTCTGCCGCATCCTTTCTTTCGCAACGTCAATAGCAGCAGACCCAAGACTGAAGATTATTGCCCATATATTCCACGAATACATGACACTACGTAATACGTACAGGGTTCCGGAAAATGTTACGACACGGTAAGCTAACCTGACTCAGGAAATGAAAAAAAACGAAAAAGTTGCAATGGTGTGGCCCCGTGTTTCCCAATCATTGGGCCGACGGTCTCGCCGTGAGTTGACGATACTGCTCAAACTATGTTCTGCTTTCTATAGTCTGCATCTTCCGTTACGTTTTTTCTTTAGTTCGTCGTCGTAAAGCTTTTAGACACTGCCCCCTTTGCTGCTGCGCGTGCAGCGCTGGAATTGCTGCTACTCGTACTCTGTCCTGAAGTCATTCATTCATGGATCTAGCCATGCTTCGTGTACACTCCCGAATGTAAAAAAGCGCAAGACGCAGTGTGGTCTTAGGCCAAGTGTTTTATCGGCCACCGACAGATTTGAAAACTTGGTTCCTACATCCTTTCACTCCGAGCCAGCGTTTTTTCTTTTTCGCATCGCACTCTTGCGTGACCATCATGCCCTTTGAGGCACCACTTGCGTTTCTTCTGCCGCTATGAGCTACCAGGTATGAACGCCCGAACGCCATTCTACTCCTCCAAAGCCGTCGGTAAGTCTGGTGGGTCCCGCTGCGGTCGCAGCGCTCGCCGCTGACGAGGTCTACCGTCAAAACAAAAAAAACGCCATACACACCAACACCCTAGTCTGCACTCCAGCAGCAGCAGCAGCAGCAGCACAAGTAGCCTCGACCTCTTCCTCGCGATCAACCAAGTTTGCTTTGGCGGACATGCAAGACAGGTCGATGCACCACGCGTCTACAACAGTAGCTTCGAAGGCACTCTGCAGCTCCTGTACCGTCGCTAGGATCTATCAATAGATTCATCTACTGTAGCCGGCGTCCCCGGCGGCTTGGTAGGTGGTCGGCGTGCCCACTAAGATCAATTTCGTGGGTTCGAGTCTCCCCGCGTGCCTACTCGTAAGGATTTTTTCTTACATAAAATTGATTCGCGCGAGAGCGTGCGGGAGCATCATTCGATGAAGTCGACGAGCAGTGGAAACGCTGAACCCTATGCGCGATAAAAATGAAGGCACGTACCGAGGGGAAAAGGGGGGAGCACCTGTGACCACGGTCGGTCCAGAAGAAGGTCGCGAAGGGCGAAACCTCCTACCAGTACGAGTTAAGCTGGAAAGTAAAATTCATGATAGAAAAAAGGATCGAAAAAAGACTATTACGGGGGGCCATAGTTAACAGGACCAAATATTGTTAATAAAAATGCTCAAACATATAGGTTTTTATGTATACCATAGGTCCTGTTAACTATGGTCCCCCGTAATAGCGATCCGTCCGATGTGTCCAAGCTTACGCTTTGGTCAGATAATAACCATAATCTGTTGACGTGCGTAGCTCTTCTGGCTGGCGGCCGGACTCATACTGCGGCTGCTGCTGTATTTATAATCCGGCATAATCTGTACACACCCCTTACCTTGAACATGGGATACTGGTATGGCTGGTGGAAGTACGTGTCGCGATCCAAAGTGCACATGAAAACCTGTCACAGCGTGTCAGACGAAACATCGAAAGAGGGAGAAAAAATCCAGTAAAAACAAAACATTTCAGAGCAAGCGACAGGAACGCCTTAGTCAAGGTCAAGATTGATAGTTAGAAAACTTCATCACCCGTAGTAAGTCGTATAAATAGAACGTGTACACATGTACAATGGTGACACATATATAATGGTGATGTCTCTTATCATGGGAACTCGGGCAGCTGGGGGCTTGTAACTGTCGTGTAACTGCCGTCAACTTGTGTACATTGGTGGACCTTGGGTGATCGGTCGGTCGGATGAGCAATCTCGCAAGGGGTTCCTATTCTATTTCTAGGCGCAGAGAAGAAAAAAATGGACATGACACTCGCTTCAAAAAACAAGACATGAGGACTCTAAGATCACACAACCGCTGGTTGAAGAGCAAGGGCAGGAACTCCCGAAGAAACCGAGAAAGAGCAAAGGAAAAAGGGGAACCCATTGACCATTGAACATTGCACTCATTGGACACATCACAGTCTACTCTATACTCGACAGCAGTAGCCCATGTAAATCCTACCAGGTATGTTGTTTGTGTAAGGAGATGCTATGCAAGATTCGATTCGTGGTGATGAGATCTTCGCTAGATTCGTACGCACATGTGTACCATGCAGGTCCCACCCGACAAACACGTCCTAGAGAGCCAAGAGCCGTGTCAGACACGTCACACCCGGCAGACACGATGTGCAGTCTACACTACTTCCGAGTAGACCTTGCGCATCACATATATCAGGTATGAATCTGCCCTCAAGTATCTAAATAATGAAATGGTCCAACAGGGATACAATCTATACATCTGATCATATCCGAGCTGTGGATATGATGTAAATAATCTGTCCCATGTGCGGACATGATCTATCTATCTGATCTGCCTGATGTATGGATATGATCTAAAAGATCTTTGCGATGCGTGAATAATATATTTCTATCTGACTTGTCCGACGTGTTTCTATGATCCATCTGATCTGATCTGATCTGATCTGCCCGACAGGTGGAAAATAACATTGCACAGCGATCCATGCCAGGGACACCTAACAACAGTGTACCGTGTACGAAGGAACAACACGAGAAACGAATCGAGAGTCAACATCAAAATTAAGGCCGCTGGTCGGAGGGGGGCATTTTTGTAGTTTTGTAGTCAAGAGGCGTGTTCTTTCTCTCGGATAATCCACCGATTTCACGTTGATAATCGAGTCACGGGCCTCGAAAAGAAGAGACCTTTCTTCAGTCTCCACTACACCCGACAAAATCAGCGCTTTCTGACGTACCGGGTGGACTTCACGCGATGTCAGGAGACGAGAGCGAGCTCACGCGGCATCGCGACAACATACTGTGCGTCCAAGAAATGTCAAAGTTAAGATGTGTACCTGGTATATGGTACATAACTCCTGGTATACACCACTCCGTCCGGAAATTTCGGTATTCCTAATACTACCAGGGCCCCTAGAAATACCTCTTGAATCGTATAATAATATCAGAACCCACTATGGACCTAAATCTCTTGTAGACAATAAAACAGGCAAAGTATTCCTGTGTATTCCTCTACTGCTGTATGTTTCAGACAACCATATTCGGTTATGATTGCCTAGTATGCTCCCACGTAGTAGTACCGGTATCCAAATGGTCCTTGCATCAACGTACTTGGTACACAAGTGGACAATAAACGATCAAGAAGGAGCGACAAAGATTGCGGTGTGTCACGGGTAACAAGATCAATAGATAATACGAGGTACACAACGTGTCCCTCTTTTGCGAAAATCATGATTTACAACCCCCCTCTTGTGTCATTTCGCGTACGACCATGGATGCAAAAAATCAGGCATCCCTCGCTGTTTCTACACACCATGTTTACAGCAGTAGTTCGAAGAACCATGTTCTCAAAAACGAGGTATTATTAATAACCTGTACCAGGTAGTACAGCAGTGATAGTAGTAGTATTAATAGTTGTGTCGTCAAAGTGATGATTTTTGCATGTCCTCACTTCCCCACACTTCATCAACCCCGAGTACCAAGGCAGAGTGAGGGATTATGGAGTTTGTCCGAAGAGCCGGTATCGGCAATATATCGAGTGAGGAGGGGTCACTGAAAGAGCCGGTACTGGCAATATACATCCAGTGAGGGGTGAGGAATGAAGATGAGTCGTTGAAAGAGCCGGTACCGGGAATGTAACTATTAATAATACACACTCCCAACCAAATGCAAAACGTTAACGTCCAAATACTAAATACTGATGACATGAATACCACAATCCACAACATGTAACCCACGCTATCAATATATTAATACGACATACGATACAGGTACAACCAGTAAGAAACACCGAAGCTGCTCACCTGGTACCTGTCCAAGCCATACGTGAATCGAGTATTAATAGTGCATACAATACCCGTATAGCAGTGAGAAGCACCGATGCTGTATACGGGTACCTCGTACAGAGTACCAGGTACCGGTACAGGGACGTATTATTATTTAATAGTACTGGTATAAGTACGGTTGTGGTCCCTCTATTACGGGGGACCATAGTTAGTATGACCAAATGTTGTTAGTAAAAATGATTAAATATGTAGGTTTTCATGTAGACCATAGGTCCTATCAACTATGGTCCCCCGTAATAGTGCCGTTTTGCGCCAGCCAACAATAGCAGCACTACAAGCGGTAACCCTAAGAACTACTCCGCACACTAATCGAACAGCGCACTGGTGAGGGTGTGTCCAAACATAATCGAAAAGCGCAATCGTAAATCGAATTCATTTCGATTTCGGTAAAAATTACCCGAGGTGTCCGAACAGAATCGAAAAGGTAACACAGAAATCTAGGCGAAAAGCAACGGAGAGCACAACCTACTTGGCCCGTTCGCAACTGTGCACACATGCCGGCAATCTATTAATAGCGCTCGGTAACACAGATCCACCACATAAGCAGGCCAACGCTACGGTATTTCGATTCCGGGAGGTCGTTGGCCCCCCCATGGAGGTGGTGGTGCGTCCAACGTTGACGCCCCGAGATAAAACTTGGAATTATAGTGAGAAACGAACTTCCGACCTCGTTCTCGAGTGTATCATCCTCAATTTTACTCAAACTATGTTCGCTTAGGCTCGAACGCCGGGAAACAAAGGCCCGAGAACGTCGGGGCTGGTGTTATGGTTCGCCTGCTGGCTGTTTACGGGGGGGTCTGTGCGGCTGTGTTGCCGTGCTATTTATAGCTGTGGGTTGGATGCTGTGTACGGCGGTCCTGATGTGATATTTTTGACGTGGCTGCGCTGACCAGTAGGACGCGCTGAATTACTGCTGTTTGTGCTTTCGATTTCCTTTTCGATTTCCAGCCGTCAACTTTTTGATTTTCGCATTGGGTTGTAAATTGTAAATCGTTCATTTTCTCGGAACCTAAAAAACGAAGGGGAACATGTTTTGAAATTGGACCAATCAGCGCCTTGTTTATTATCATTTCGATTTGCGATTTCGATTATGTTTGGACACGCCTTCAATCCTCATCTGTGATCTGTGACAAGTGACAAGCGATTCCACATGCACAATTAATATGTACAACCGGCACTACTCAAACGGCGCTATACGCTATACACTATACACTATACAGGGACAGACCCCTCCTAATACTATTATACTACTACTGCTGCTGCTGCTGCTGCTGTACCGGGCACAGCATTGTCAACCCTAACCCTAAGACCGTTTGGACAACAGCACGGCGAGTACAGTAGTATGTAGTAGTAATAGTAGTAGTAGTAGTAGTAGTAGTAGTAGTAGTAGCAGTAGTAGTAGTAGTAGTAGTAGTAGTAGTAGTATTATCCGTCCAGAGCGGTACCGGTAGTGCCGCTACATGCTGCCCTGCCGCACCAGTACATTGTACATCCGGCATCCGCACCAGTAGCAACTGGAAACTGTAAAAACAACACCGGGGCACGTTTACCATCGTATTACCATTTAGCCTGTAGCATGGAAGCATGGTACCTGTTAATGTACTAACCTCTTTGGGATCAGGAGACACAAAAACACCGAAACAATGACAACTTTGTGTTATTTTGGAGGAGCCGCGTCAGCGCCCAGCAGCAGTAGGGGTATGATCATGTTGGGCCCGTCCAGCACGAGACGTTGCATTGTACCAGTAACTCGGACGCCTATTTATATAAATATCACCACATATCATCCCCAACCCCGCAGTGGCCACAATGGTTGCCGAAACCGCCACTTGGCACTTGTTATCATCAGTTTCCCCTCTGGAGTCCTAAAGGGGAAAGTCAACTATAACTATTTGTACTACATACCTGGTATACCAGTACCTGACACCCTACGCGGACACGCGGTGTGTTCAGTTAAGTACTTCTGCCATAGATGTGTACCCCGCGTATATACGGCATTGAAGCCTGCTGGGCATGCTTCGTTTGAAAGTGTCACATGACAAACCTGTGCACCAGCCAGCTCGCATGTTAAATAAGCGCAGATTCGGCAAATATTTAGCGGATGGATGCACAACAACAGTCAACTGCTGCTGTACGCATGCCTAAACACAGGGCAGCAGCAGCAGCAGCTACATGGGATATGATAGGGCATGACAACACACTTGCAAGGGCAACTTTAGTAGGATACGTAGGTACTGAGTAGTTCCGTTGGTATGGTTTTGTGCTGGAGTCAACGCCATTTGCTGTAGTAGCAGCAGGAGTAGCAAGGCGAGGTCGCCGATTGTGTAGACTGTGTGCCGAGCTTCGAAGCCGGGGTATAGAACGGGCTTCAAGCGTAGCACTCGGTGCTATCATAGTGGTACGCACGCATGGACTCCCGGATCTGAGTTACGACTGGGAAGGAGAGAAAAAAGGAGGGCGATATGAAGTCCGCACGGGCACCGAGTGTGCTGGATGCCGATGGGGCATGTGAAGAACGCAAGAACACACACGTACATACCGAACCACGACCACGACCAAACTTCCTACGGTCAACGGCCCGCATCTCAAGGGCATACTAAGGGCCGAAAACAAAGGGAAAAAAACGTGCAATCCTCCCCAGCGTATTCAAAGGAAGAGCGTACAGCGGAAACAATATGATACGGGCTTGAGTAAATGCTGCGTGGTAGAGCCGAGCGCTTATTACTCCTTACGGTAAACAGACAGTAGTTCGGACACGTCCCCTATCCCCTGTGAGCCCCAGCAACTACAGTAGTTCTGTATAAATATCAGCAAACCGTGCTTCATGTGTGTCGATCCTGTAATCGTATCATCGTGTGCCAGTACAGCAGTAGTGGTCTCTATATTGTCGGCTGCACGCTCAAGTGCCCATGAATTCGCTTGGCACAGATGGGATAAACTAGTGTGACAACTGCTGTGAGTATGCGGAGAAGTGCCGGTTGCCGCTACATATAGTGCCGGTATTGTTGGCTGGGATATACTGTACCGGCACCATTATAGAGGGACCATAATTCTGTACTAGAGGTGTTACCCGACGAGTACCCGTCTTAAACGGACCCGTCTTAAACGGGTACCCACCAACTTTGGGAAAAAATACCCAGGTGCTCGTGAGTATTTCAGGCCATTTTGGGCGGGTACCCATGTACCCGTTCAAGGGCGGCCACCCGTAAAACACGTGGGTACCAGGCAAACAGCCGGGTACCCCAGTGCTTGGGCCCCAAATACTTGGCGAGTATGAAGCGTTACACCATGCCCGTGAGGGGTATTGGCAAGCCGGGTAATACTCGCGAGTACCCCGGTAATTGACAAAAGGGTAACAACAAGAGGTGTTGCCCAACGAGTACCCGTCTTAAACGGGTACCAGCTAATTTTGGGGCAAAATACCTGGGCATTCGCAAGTATTTACGGCCGTTTGGGGTGGGTACCCGGGTACCTGTTTAACGGCGACTACCCGTGAAACTCTCGAGCACTCGTCCAACAGCCGGGTACCCGAGTGCCCCCGGCCCAAATACTCGGCGAGTATGAAGTGCTACCCGTGCCCGTGACAGGTATTAGCAAGCCGGGTAACACTCGCGAGTGCCCGGGAAATTGGCAAAAGGGTAACCTCTATTAATAGTATGGAGTGAGATATGAGGCATGAGAAAGGATTTTCATTTTGAAAAGGTTTTCCACGTGAATACGTACCAAATACTACCCAGGGGACGTGATTTAGGGGATGATAAGTTGCCATCTCCGGGATTCCCAAGGCAAACCAACAAGTACATGGGCAATCGGGCCCAAAAAATAGCAAGTATGAAGCGCTCCTCGCACCCGTGACGGGCATTAGCAAGCCGGGAAACACTCACGAGTACCCTAACCCTAACCCTAACCCTAACCCTAGAAAATGGCTAAAGGGTAGCACCATTACTCTGTACGTGTACCGCCGTATTACACAAAGTACCGGTATATGTTTTCGACACTGCAGCCGTAAGTCCCCCTGAAACATCGCGTGCTGGGCAAGTGTTCGTACATGCGCAGTCGACGTCACCACCACTATCACCCTCATCAATACCTCAAGACCATCTCCATAATCAACATCATCCCGTTGCTGCTCAACAAACTCGTATATACGAAAGTTGGTCAGAAAGTTTGACTGCTGCGGTTTTAGTTTCGCGTTGGTTGGGCATGTGTGGCTGTGCCTCACCCCCCACCGCTCCTCATTCCTCATCAGCTCATCAGACACTGCTGGGATTCGTGCACACTCCTGATGCTGCTGCTGCTGTACCGCCATCTTGGTTCAACAGCGGGCCATTGTCACGTACCAGGTCCCAGGTACTCGTACGAGCTGGGCCAGCCACAAAACGGAGAAAGCTTGCTAGAGTCGTATCTCGCGAACCACTGCAAAATAGACGACAAAAAATGGGACCACTAATCCTGACACACCACTGGCTGTGCAAAAAAAAACAGTGCCCGTATACCAGATATAAAAAATGGTCAGCTTTTTCTTCCTGGCTCGATCTCGCCGAAATGTCCGCGAAAATAAAAACAAAAAAAACATTTTTCAAGGCTAAATTCGTATAAAAGTTGTTGATTTCGATCGAAGACGAAATTTGGTGGAGACAGAGTGCTGAAGGCATGAGGACAATCTATATAAGTTTTGTTGCCCAATTCTCCACCAATCAAGAGATAGTACACAGTTTCGGAAAAAAAAAATGCTCAGGGCAGGTGCTCAGGGTGTGGGTGCTCATGGTGGGTGCTTCCAGGATTTGTAAAAAAAAAAAAAAAACGCTCAGGGTCGGAGGACGTGGACCTGCGTTCAAGCTTCCCGATTTCCACAGCAAGCTTTGAGTATCGTGCAGTCGACCGCCGCTTGTTCCGCGACCTTTCCCCGACCTGCCCCGCCCGCTCCTCCATTACTACAACGCGATCTCCACCGTCGCTGTCCTCCAAGCCGCCACCCAGCTCGAAGTTGTGTCTTCGTTTTCGTGTAGAGCGTGATGATGTGCTTCAATGTATCGAGAAAAGCTCCTCCTCCTCACTCCGCCACGCCTGCTGCTGTACAGCTGCTATACAGCAGTACTTGTAGCCCCATCACAACCCAACGCCTACTGGTGGAGGAGGTGGTGCGCCCGGTGCCCCAACGCTTTGGCGAGTGATCGTCCGCCTCGTGTACCTTCTACACCATCACCGCCCTCCTCACCGTCACGCGGCGTGAGGTTGCTATTAATAGGTCGCTTGTCTTCATTTTTTCTAAAGATAGACTATGCATCTCCACTTCCTTGCCTGCTGATATAGCCGAAGCTAAATCATCGCCGCCAAAGAATCACGAACCAAACGACGAGTGGTTCTAGGAGATGTCGCGCCTTGTCGCCCTATAATAGTAGTTATGGCGGCGAGTCAGAGTCAGTCCAGTTCTGCTTGTGTGACGGTACAGGAATCCTTTACTACCTGTGCTCTGTGTCGAGTCCATTACCATGAGCAGCTTCTTTGCTCGGGGTAAAAACCTGTTTTCGAGCACCTAACCTTAAGCATCTGGAAAAAAAGAATCCGCTCAGGGAAAAAAAAAATCCGTCAACGTCTTTTAGGCGGCGAGACTTCGACAAACCCTGAGCAACAGTCACCCTGAGCGCATTTTTTTTTCCTTTTTTTTCCGAAACTCACTGTTACCAAAAACCCGATTCCAGCTCTGCGATGCCCAGTTCAATTAAGAACTTGTGGCGCTGAAGTTTTAACCCTGTTTTTGAATCGCATGTTCAAAGGCATTGAGCGCCGGCCCTACAGACAGTAGTAGTTATTATGTTTTTTGTTTGTTTCTGTCACCTATTAAGGGTCATTCTTACAGGAGAGCCTTTTTTCCAATTTTTCGACATTTTTTCGCGCAATTTTTCAATCTTCAATATTTTCCTGTATTTTTTTTCCAAATATTGGAATGTTAACGAACTTGATATTTTTGGTTCTGGATAATTTCACGAATAGTGACAGAACGCCTCCGTATATTGATGCATATCTCCAAAGATTTCCAAACTTCGGAAATCATGGAAAAAACGCTCTCCGATAAGAATGAACCAAATACCAGGGGCCAGGTAGTAGTTTTGGTCGCTTTTGTATTTTCTTCGGATTGTTGCCGCGGTCGTATCTCCGAGAACAACACATAACTCAAACATAAATAGCTAGAGGGCCTACACCCATTGCGTCGGTGAGTGCATGAACTATTACTACGACAGCAGTGTGTGTTCGTTCATCTTTCTACCCGCCCACATCCAGCACAACCAGCGCCGTGCCAATCCTTCACTACAAGATCTGTGGCCACAGACCTGCGCCACAGAGATACTACTTAATACTGTACCTGGTACATTGTTCTGTGTTACCAGGTACCAGGTATGCCGTAAGCAGAGTACGTCGACAGACTAGGGTGCAACGCCATGCAATCGTACTGAATACGACAGGCACGACATACATATTCTTTAAAAGAGAAGAAACAAAACACATCGCCGTGTCAAAAAATCAAGTCCAAAATCGTAAAATTGATGGTGGCATGTGTCAATAATTTGGGATTAAGAATTCCGGGCTTATTGTTTTCAGAAAGTAACGATTTTACAGTTACCAGGTACCAAATATCGAACAAGCACATGTGCTCAGCAAGGGACGCAACTCTCAGGCCACTTCTTATGCAGTCGGAAACTAGGATTGAAAAAGCCGGTTTCCGATCGGAGACAAAAAAAGCTCATCTTACGCAGTTGAAAAAGCGCCTTTTCAATAGAAAAAAACGATTGTCATTTCCACTTGGACCAGAAAGTCGAAAATACTGAGATTTTCGATCCAACTCGTCAGTCGGATTCGTGCATCGGAAATGTTAGAAAGTCCAGCCGCTTACTCGTGCGAGTATCACACACCCACAGAACAACACGACATACCAGGTACGACACAACCCCACACCAACACATCGGCGACGCTGGCTTGGCTGCTGTCACTTCTGCTGCTGCTCGGCTCAAGTCAGCGTGATATATCGTCATCTATGTCCGTCAGCAGCGCGTGGTAGCACCCGATGGCCGCAGTGTGCAGTATCTATGATGACCTTTTGCCAACTGCTGCGCTGGCTGTAGCTTTGGCAACTGTCGAAGAAACCCAGCGTCTTTATGGCCTCGAGGATGAGATGGATGAGAACGCCCCGCGTGTGAAGCTCACACGCTGCTCGAGGAAGAAGCGAGACATCAGCATGTATGTGTGGTTGGGCGCAGCTGCTGGAGGATGAAGACCCCTCTGACGCCACGGGCATTACGGCGAAGCAGTTTGGAACCCACTTCCGTCTACCCTACCCTTTTTCTCGGTGCTAGAGCAGTGGTCAAGCTACACTCACTCCCTCACATCAAGCGTCTCCTGGTCTCCACAAAAAACACAAAAACTGTCTATTCGATCCGACGGACGATAAGAAGGGCAGCTATTCGCAATCCAGTCGGAAAAATAGACGACCGGAAACCGGCTTTTTCAATCCTAGTTTCCGACAGCATAAGAAGTGGCCTCACACCAGGTACGTACGCGTACAATACCTGGTATTGATACCTGGATGTGGTACGTACTGGTACCTGGTATCGCTTACACTCCACGTTGGTATGACAATACGTACTATTAATATTAATAAGCCCCGATCCGTATTACGTACGTACTCGTAGCCAAAATAAGAGATTGGCAACTGCTTACCAGGTATGTATAAACTGCTTTTCAACTCATGGGAATATAACCGTCTCCCAGCACCAGTACGAGAAGCGCACCGATACCGATTGCTCACACGGACAGACGGCCGGTATGTTGCGGTGTTTATAGCAAGTCGGTGCCGAGGTCAATACTCGTATGTATCATATGTCCTCGTACTCGTACGTTGTACATACGAAGGAAATACCTGTACGTAGGAAGTACAGCAGTTAGTCGTTTGCAAGGAAACTTCTCTTCAAAGGATGTCACCTGCGCGTCAAACTTGCTGTTGCTCGCAGGACCAGCCCCGATGACCCTTCCAATAGAAACCGGCACAGTCGCAGCAGGCACTTTTACGTCCAAGAACACCCCCGAGGGAGCAGGGCCCTCGTTTAGACCCCTACCACCCTCGCTTCCCGCCCTGGGCACGATTGCGATGACCCCGGCCACGCAGAGGGCACACCCCGCGAGCAGGCGAACAACTGCGGAAGAGCTCCATACATCGCTGCCTCTATCGTGTCGAGCGTGCACCCGGCCGAAGCGAGTCGACGACTCGGGAGCCATGCTTCCCGGCGTCCGGGCGACGACTGACGCTCGCTTAATGGTTAGCAAGACGTCACTTCACTAGGGAAGAGGCAAGTGATGCTATAGTGTTAGCGCTTTAGCGCAGCGATAGCTGTCTGGCCGCGAAAGCTCGTCGGCAGTCGGATGAATTGCGAATTGCGAGGAGATGAAAGATGAACAGGGGCGCGCGCTATGTGCAGGCGCATCCTGCAAAAATATTTGTGCAGGCGCCGAACGCCTCGAGAACCAATCCACTATAAACCCATTTTTAAATACGAAACACCGCACACAAAGAAGCCCTCAAAACAGCAGTTAGACCACAACAGTTCACAGCAGCAGTAGACCAGCACCAGGTCTCGACGTAAGGCACAAGGCACGCACAGCAGGAGATCCGCCGCAGATACTGGTTAGCGGGTACGGCGGTGCTGAGGTGCCTGGCGCTGATGATACAAACTCTGTTCCATATTTATTTATCTTGTGCGATTGTGATAGGTTGCGAAGAGTACTCGTAGTGCTGCTGTACAGCAGCAGTAGTACTGCTGCTGTCGTAGTGCTGCACGCAAAACAAGTGGGTCATCCGTTGTGCGAGGCCATCCCGGGGCCATGATGCATTTCGGGCAGGCCGCCAAGCGACATACAAGGGCACAGCAAAAGAGCAAACATGTATATATACAGGTACAAGACGCCTAATAAGAAACAGGCTAATAAGAAAGCCAGGCTGAGATTTTGAGGAAAATGAGAAATTATGGAGTCGTCATCTTGAAATTATAGGGGGGCAAGCACCCTATCTCGAATAAGAAATCCAGCCTGGACCATAATTCCTGTTTCTTATTATTAATTAATAGGTGCCCTGTGCTACGAGTACTTGTACCGAGGGTGGACCAAAACAAAAGGTG
Source organism: Nereocystis luetkeana (assembly GCA_031213475.1). NCBI lineage: Eukaryota > Phaeophyceae > Laminariales > Laminariaceae > Nereocystis > Nereocystis luetkeana. Next base: position 11,012,617 of record JARUPZ010000014.1, read on the forward strand.
AAAAACTTTTTTACTACTACAAGTTTGTCCTCAATGACATTGCTTTTTTTCGGGGGTTATTATGGTTTATGTGTACGAATCTACCAAGCAAAAAATAAGGCATCGACGATTGCCATGTTATCAAGCGACTAATGATAGGAAGAGCGTGCAGCAGTACGAGCGTACAGCAGTACGAGCGTACAGCAGACGCTCGTACTAGTATAATGTAATAATAAATCTGCACGCGGTCGCACAGCTCCTAGTATTGCAGTTCCGACACACCCCTTACCCCAACAGCCCGGACAGTTGGTCGATGCTGCTGCAATAATCAACGTTTTTCGACATTATTTCTTCACTCAGAAGTCCCCCCGGGGCTATTAACAGGGAATACTCTAAAAGCAAATGAAAATTAACATCCCAATATTTTATTTTGTGTTTCGTCCAGTTATCGATGACAACACTTTGTTTTCCATTCTGTCGTGTGCTGTTTCCTCTTCTTGTCGCGTGCCTTCGGGCATGGACTACAGTACTACCTCGTAAATATCAACTAAACACGAAACCGCCAAAGCAAGTACCAGGTACCGCACACCAAACGCGGTCACGATAAACCTTACGACAAAATCGTAGGAATGCACTCATGATCATGTACTCGCCAGCATGAGAGGTCGTCGCATCCCTAGTCGTGCCCTTAGTAGTAAGGTGGGACAGAGTACAACGGGTCTCCGGCCACACAAATAAATAAAATGGAGTACTGATACCGAAGGATCTCGCCGGCCGCAACAAAAACCGTAGTACTACAGTAATACTAGCAGGGGGGGTAGGAGACTACTAGTTGTACGATTGACTGGCCTTCCTGGTCCCGGCAGCTGAATACCGCGCCTCCACGCTCGACTTATGCCTTTTGCTGCCAAGTCTCTTCCCCGCGGGCAAACGTACAGTGTCCGGGTTGCCCACGACAACTCCCGTCCCCGACCCGATCCTTGCTGCCTGCTCTACTTGGGCCTCAAATGTCGCGAACATGTGACGCAGTGTTTCAGGGTCCACAGTGTCTACCCCCTTCGCCACGATTGCTGTGCTTTTCTTCAGGAGATCTACGTACAACTTGCGACGGTCTTGTACCGTAGGCCCGTGCTCCTTCATTCGCACTAGGGTAGAATTAATGGTCTCGCCACTACGCTCCTGTGCATCATACAGGTTTTCCCCGCCACTACGCTGGGATGCAGCGTTCTGGACTGCCTTAGTGTTGACTCTACGATCGTGCAAGGCTTCCAACACCTTGGCCTGGACGGCTGGTGCAAGTCCCGCATCTGCAAGAGGGGTGCAATACGAGAATGGTGGTGTTAAGCCGATGGTTGCTTACCACTTATTCGACAGATTTGGTTGTTTGCTGCTAGTGGCCGACGCTCGATTCGCTGTCGCAGACGCTCGATTTCGTCGGCGTGGGATCACGGTGCCAGGTAGCATGGAATCAGGGGGCCAAACGGGAGAGGGGTGCAAACATGCGTGTTTCTGTGAAAGTGTGTGTGTTTTCGGACCAATGACACACCCCGAAACATCAGTAGTTGACCAATGGCAGGGAATTGTCGAATAACTCGTGATTTCTACTCGTTAGCTGACGGGATATAGAGCCTCACAACATGAATGATATCTACGAGAAAATACGTAGCTCTTTCTAGTCTACCGGCGTCAGCCGCACCATGAAACTAAGGGCCCATCCAAACGAAGAAAAACGAAAGCTAAAAACAAAAGCTGAAGAGACAAACGAAATTTGCTCGTTTTGGGACACAAGAGAATGGAGTACAAACGCAGGACACGCGTGAAAAACAAAAGCTAAAATAAAAAACGCAATAGAGACGACGGTCGTGGTGGAGCACCAGCACGGATTCACAATCCAGCTGCGGTAGAGGCGGCGCACAGCCCTGAAAAAAATAGGGGAGTGTGCCCACACGGCTAGTCCACGATATATTACTATTTGCTGCTGCAAGGGCGCCGGCATCCTGAAGCGCGAGATCTGCGCTCGATAAAGTACGGGTGCTGTTCAAACAGCAGCATCACTTGCTAGAACATACGATTTTATTCAGAACAGCAATGACGGCACCAGGGGTATGTTACTTGTGTATTGTCTGCTCTCTGTCTTCTGGCTGTCTAGTCTAGTCTACGGGGCGTTCGTAGCTGTGGGTGTCGCTACGGCCTCGCTCCTCGCTGTTTGTTACGAGGTTATACCTGTTGAGCTACACAGTCACTGACTGAGTACCTCAACATGTATAACCTGTGACTGAGTAGTTCGTTTTAGCTTTTGTTTTCTAGATAAAATTTTAATTCCAAAATTATTAATTTAATGGAGAAGCTACAATAAAATCCGCCGGTCTCTTGGGCCCTCATTTTTTTTAATTTGGCGAACCAGAACGAGTGCATCTTCATATCTCATCGTCGCTTTTTTTTGTGTTTAGCTTTTTGTTTCTACATAGCTTTGATTTTTAGCCTCAAAATGCTCCGTTGGGACGAGCCCTAACAGCGTCGGCAAGGGCAAAGAAAAGCCAAATGCCAAGCCACTATCGTAAGCTTTGCTACAGCTTGACAAAACTCTCTACACGCCACCTGCCTGTGAGTTTCGCCGCCTCAGCCTTCATTGGCGATGACAGAGGCGCCCTCATCTGGTCCTGAACGTCCATCGCCGCTTTGTCTACCTCATGCCCGTGCTCCAGCACCATCGTCGTCAGTCGGGGGTGCTTGTTCACCAGGCATTTAAGAGGCCATCGTCCGGTTATCTGCAGGGGAAATCGGTGGCCATATTGATTTAATGGTGTCTACTAATAATATATAGAATGCCGCGTCATCATCGTTTCGCCGGCAATTAATGCGCCTGCATCAATCCAACGTAACCCTCATGCAACCAAGGTGACGAGCAAAATGTAGTTCTCGCATGATTCATCAGCGTGTGCAAGCACAACTGATTGAGTTCCAACGCGATAAACCGGGTTTGTGTTTAGCAGCATCAGGTACATTCGTAGACTACCAAGCAACAATTGAAAGTATCCCGGTCTTCAGCTAAGAACGAGACACGTGTACAATATGAACGTACTACTGTACATACGAAGCTGCACCCTACCTTAAAGCCGCAGCCAGTCCTCTGGCTCGAGGCTTGCCGTGGCACCCTGTGACAACCTGGTGCAGACGCAAGGCAGGGCATGTAAGCCGATAGATTATTCACCGCTGTTAGACGCCATGCCCATGATGCTCCCTACGGTAAACACGAGTGCCTAGGGCAAACACGACTGCCTAGGGCAAACACGACTGCCACTATTATACTACGAGCAAAAGCGAGTTTGTGATTAGCACCGCGCCAAATATGAAGGAGCCCTTTTGTCTCCCTTCGAGTACGAACGGTATCCGTACGAAGAACCTGGTACTGGTATGATACAAGAAAACAGTCTATGGACCCTGGACATAAAAAAAAGAGGTCAAAACAGCACGGCCCCGGTCGGGGCTAGCATGCTAGAAGCTGGAAGCCGATAAGTGTAGACAGCAGTACCAACACAAAATACGTAGCAACGCAAACAAGTTGACGACAGTTAATAAAGATCCTGCTGAGCAAGTTTCTAGCGACAGCATATTCTACTGTATCTTTATTAGAAACCGCAGGTTCATATCCTACCCTTCTATCCAGTCCTTCTACTCATTCCTCATCGAAGACTCACCAGGGGCACTCCTCCTGCGTTCGGCCTGCAGGTCGGTCTGCCGGTTCCGCATGCCATGCACGCATTTCCATGCGACCATGACAAGGCGGCTTCCACTTCCTTTCTCCCTTCTTGAAGACTCACGTGCAAGCTTCACACCATGTTTCGCGCAAGTCTGCTTCACCACCGATTCCAGGTCCTCCAAGTTTGTTCCCTCCATACGAATGCTCCATACGAATGTTGTTCAGCGCAACACGCAACGCTTCCGCGGAGTACGAGAACTGCGGACGCCGAACGCAAAGAGCGGTGATTATACAGCGTTATGAATGGTGTCAACGTTGGCAGGTGCGTGTTATCCACCACCACTACGAGTACTGCTGAAACAGAGGATGAAGCTGGTTTACCGTTGGCTACCTTGGACATTTTCACCGTCAAGTATACGTATCATACTATCCATCATATGTACCATATTCAACAGACAATCGTGTTGGCGGAGAAGGGCCGTAGAAAAGGAGGACAACACAATTGCACCTGCTGGGAATGTACTACTTTTTGTGTTGTATATCGTACACGGTCGAAAACAACGGTGTTTCTCTGTACCCATGCTGCTGCTACTATGATACAGTATGCTGCTGCAATACTGCTGCTGTGCAATTTGTTAGGCTGGGGGAGGGGGGAACTGCTGCTGTTCAGCAAAAGCCCGTATTTACTACGTATGTCACCAGGATCAGCGTGCTTTTCTGCGCGCGGTTACAGCAAGAGTATACAATACTTCGTATGAGTGCTGCTCCCTGCTTGTGCCACCACCGCAGCCCGCCCCTCTATTTCCAAGTAATGCGTGATCTCGCCGCATCCGGCCCCCTGACCTTGCCCCCCCGCACCACGACGAGCGCGGGCCGGCGCGGCGCGAGACGGCCGGTTTCCCCTTGTCTGCACCCTTCCCCCCTACCCACGGCGAAATCCGCGGCCGAAATGCCCCAGGGTGGCGCGCCCGTTTGCGACATACAACACCAACAACAACACCAACAACCTGCAACATCGGCCTACAACCTACCAGGTACAACGTGGTACAACGTGGACCTATGGCCTACGGCTTACATTGTGTCTCACTATTACAGCTACTGTAGTACCCGTACACAAGGGCACTGCTGTCAATATCGTATCATACGAAGAACAGTTTTACACAGCTCGCGGCAGATCATCGACTCCCGTTGGATGGTCTAGATTTTTCAAGCCAGATGCATTTCCGATCTTATGCCATCTAGCTCACGTTGCCCGATCGGAGCGGTATAATCTGCATGATCTCCCAGAGGTCTGGGTTGGATCTGTACTACAGCAGCATGCAGATCCTGCACAACCTCTCGCAACCGCAGGTATGGAACTACTAGTTGTACTAATGGGTGATCTAGATCATTATATTATGTTATTAATAGTAGATTATCTAGATCATCTACAGCAGTACCAGTAGATCATTATCAGATTATCCACAGCAGTAGTAGATCATGATCTGCCCGAGGTGTGCAAGTATTATACAGTCAGTACAGGACAGCTAATAAGAAACAGGCTAATACGAAAGCCAGGCTGATATTTAAAGGAAAATATTAAATTCATGAGGCGTTATCTTGAAATTAGTCTAGAAAGCACCCTCTCTCAAATAAGAAATCCAGCCTGGACCATAGTTTCTGTTTCTTATTAGGTGTCCGGTACTCTGTACCAACAACACTGTTCGCGTCACAAAACAAACTCCGACCAACTCACCGTATTTGTGTCGCTCTCGGCATCCACGTTCTGCGCCGGGTCACCGTCACTCCTCGGAGTCGCCGGCGCATCGCCGCCGTCTGTAGCGCCGCTGCCTGCAGCCGCTGCACTGCTGTCGACACCGATGCCACGCGCTCTCGGAGTCGGCGACGCAGGGTCTGCTCTTGCGCAAAAAAACGAAAAGGCACCCTCCTCGCTGGTGTCATCCACTTCGATTACCGGTACGCCCCCGTCACACGTCGGGCCACTCGCCCTCGCAGGAGTCGACGCCGCGCCGTCGTCGTCATCGCCTGCAGCTCCTGCAGCTCTCGCGCAGAAAAAGGAAAACGCACCGTCCTCGCTGGTAGCGTCCACTTCGATCATACCTCCTCCGTCACTACCTGCGCTACCCGCGTCTTCCGCATCGTCGCCTGCGGAAGAGTTCCCTACTATATCGAACAGAGAGGTCATCGCAGTCACTGTGCGTGCCTTGTGCCTTACGTCGAGACCTGGTGCTGGTCTACTGCTGCTGTGCCTGGTGCTGGTCTACTGCTGCTGTGCCTGGTGCTGGTCTACTGCTGCTGTGAATTGTTGTGAACTGCTGTTTTGAGGCCGGTGTTTCGTATTTGGAAATGGGTTTGTAGTGGATTGGTTCTCGAGGCGTTCGGCGCCTGCACAAATATTTTTGCAGGATGCGCCTGCACATAGCACGCGCCATGAACAGGGGGTGTTCCAGTATATGTAAATGGGATGTTGTTTTCGGGGAAAATATTTTTAAAACCCCGGGCGGGGGGGTTGAGGTTTTTCTACGGGATGACTGGCGTAGTTGGGCTTGTACAGCAGTCGCGGCGCGTCGGTATCTACGGGAAGAGAAAACAGCAGTATGAGGTCTTGGGATCGGCAAAGAAAAGTCGAGGGCAATGCCTTAAGTTACCGCTGCTGACGATGCAACTCATGTGCGGTGCATCTCATGATTCTCATGTTGTGCGTTAAAGATCTGATACGGATGATATCTGAGATCCTGCTATTAATACCTGGTATCATTTTTTTTAAAATAAAATGATGAAATACGTCACAGCTGTGAGTTCGACTGATTACATGTACCTGGTAGTTGATACTCAACTTTGCAAGCTGCTGCGTAATATGTCTCGTCTATATCCCGTTTTTACTGAATTTCCAAATGTTATGATAAGCCGTTATATTCGCGCGTATTCTAAATGTATTCCCTTGTCAAGGATATAGGCCAGTGACTCCCCTGGATGCTGCCCGGGTCGTCAACAGAGGACAATATACTCGTACATAATCATTCTGCGCAATTAAAAATAAGATCTGGATGACCAGTTTGTTGTACAAGTACACGCCTTTGTTTGTGTTGTTCTTCACATTTGACCGGTGTTCCTACCTGTCGGCATACAGCATACAGCATACAGCACAAACAGACTATATGCCGATTCTTCATCCTACGGAGATACAAGCTCTGTGGTCACAAAAACCACGGCAGAAAAATGTGCTTACTACGTTGAAATGCAGTAAGCAGAGTAGGCAATCTAACGCCACGTATGAGAGCGTATCTTTATAGAGTGGTTTGCCCCTGTACGTATTAATAATAATAGAGTTGCAGCCAGGCCTCAAAATTTGGATACGGTACCCGACCAGGTGTGGGGGGCGGTTGAGGCGGAACCGGAACCGGGTACCCGGGTCCCAGCAAACACGGGTACCCGGGTACCCGGGTTACCATATTACGTCATTTGCCCCCCTTTTAGCCTTTGACCAGCGGCGGGTATAAGGGTCACACATTCTTATCGGAGAGTTTTTTTCCAAAATTTCGACATTTCTTCCGCGCAATTTTTCAATGTTCCATATTTTTCTGTTTTTTTTTTGCTTCAAGAGAATTTCACTAATAATAATAGTGACAGAAAGGCTCCGTGTATTGATACATGTCTCCAATTATCTCCAAACTTTGGAAATTATGGACTAAACGCTCACCGATAAGAACGAGCCTAAGGCCGGTCGCCCCGGTGGTTCAAGTGGTTAACCTCGAATTCTACCTGTTTTGAGTCCTGGGTTCGAGCCCCAGGTGGTTCGGACTTTGACTTTATTTGCAAAAATAAAATAAAATAAAAAAGGATTCAATCGTTGAGAGCGCCTCGCAGCGTGGGTAGGCACAATTCGATGCGAATCGACGAGGGAAGAAAAGCCTGAAATCTTCTCGCGATAAAAATGAAGGCACGTACCGTAGCGGGAAGGAGGGAGAAGAGCCTGCTATGTGACCCCGGATCTGACTTATACGAGTGGGAAGGAGAGAGAGAAGAAGATGTGCGAAGATAATGAATGGGATGAGAAAAAAAAAGGCGGACACGGGTATCCGGATACCCGGGTACCCGAGTCACCATACATTATTTGCTCCCATTTTTGCGTTTGAGCGGCGGCGTGGTAAGGTGGGCAAGGTTACCCGGGTACCTCCGTACCCGGGTTACCATACAATATTTGCTCCCTATGTTGTAGTTTTTGAGCGGCGGCGTGGTCAAGGGGAAATGCGTTTTTTCATGTCACCGCTCTCGATGAATCATGCCAAAGAGAGAAGGCTGAAGGCAAGTAGGCAAGGGTATTCTCTGTGGGATCGAGTAGAGAGGGGGGGAGTGGGGGCTTGAAATGAAAGCATGGGATGTAACCTTGCACGGTTTTTCGCGGGTCAGGTCAAACCTCACGGGTGGGGTCGAGGCGGGTCGAAAATTTTGAGGTGTGTTGACTTGACCCGACCCGACCCGACCCGCGAGATTTTTAAACCCTCTTGACCCGACCCGACCCGACCCGTGAGATTTGAAAATCTCCTGACCCGACTCGATCCGACCCGCGAGACTTCGAAACCTCCTGACCCGACCCGCCACCTTCCGGTTGACCCGTGAGACACGGGTTTCATGCGGGCCGGGTCACCTTGACCCGCGAGATCATTTACCTTGACCCGCGGGTTCGACCCGCGGATCCGGCACGTGGGTCGACACTTCAAAAACAATTAAATACTCGTTTTTGTGTCCCGCAGCGATGTATGTGTGGCCTGGCTGTAGTGGGTATTGATTGGCGATGTTTTAACGTTTGGACATTATACCACAGAAGTATTAGTGAGTAATAGTACCTGGTACGAGATAAGCTTTTGAGTATGAGGGCGGGAAGTGCTGAAAGTCTCGGACCCACGAGCCCGGACCCGCGGGTCAGCAAAAAACAACTTGCGGGTCATGCTGGCCAGACCCGCGAGTGACCCGTTTCTCGAGGGTCATGACCTGACCCGACCCGTGAGCTTTTGATTATATCTTGCCCCGAAACCTGACTCGTCCAATGAAATTTGAAAAAATCTTGACCGGACCCGACCCGACCGGTGAGATTTGAATAACTCTTGACCCGACCCGCGAGATTTGAAAACCTGTAGACCCGACCCGACCCGTGAGAATTCGAACACTTCCTGACCCGACCTGATCCGGCCCGTGACATTTTGAACACGCCGTGACCCTCTAAACCCCTGTAACTTCCCTTCTACCGTTAACTACTCTCGTCAAATCACCAGGAAAATCCTTCGAATATAACACCGCACGGCCAATGCGCGTCGAAACATGCGCGTAGCAGTTACAAACCGACCACTTTGATGGGCAGCGTGTTTTTAGTAGATTCTTCTCAGGGGGTGTTCTTAAGGAGGGGAGTTTTGTTGTTTTTTTGGTTGGTGAAATCGAGGGAAGTTGGTTGGGGCAGTCTTCATGTGTGTTCATCACATTCATGTGTGTGCATCACATCGGTTTTGATTTGTCGTATGATACTGCCTCGCTTTTGTTCTGGAGAGTTCTTCACTTTCCGTTCCTTAGTATTAATACTACACTATACAGATTGTCGGATGGAAAGCATACCATTAATAATAATAAACGAATCATGCGACAAAAATCCATACACCAACAAACACCCAGAAACAACGAAGAATGAAATAAGAAATGCTGGGGAAACCCTTCGCCCATACTGCTACAACAAGATGCACATTAACATATAAGATGTTAATAAATCCCGAAATATAAGAACCCAGATCGACATCCGTCAAATGATCTTATCTAACATCCAGTATATACCAACCCCGTGCTGAAGCCATGGTGCTCGATATTTCATTGCCGCAAACACATTATCAGTATCTCTGCGAACAGCAACAAACATCGAAATGTTGGGACTTATTGTGATTGGTCTATCTCCTGGTTCATGGTGCAGTAGGGCCGCCGACGCCGGTATGGGTATCGTGTGTGTAGCATGTTACGCGAAGGCAGGTGTTCTTGGGTTATGATATATTCTCGGTCTGTAGTCTGCAGGGGCGAGAGACACAACCGTTGAAGTGTACCAGGTATGTACAAATCAACATATTCCCTAGTCTTGAGGGCTCCGTATAGAACAATTGACGGGTACCTGGGTACCCGGGGCACTATTAATATTAATAATACCCGCGATTCCGTGAGTTGGACTGGGACGGTTCCGGTTCCAACGGCTTCGGGTACCCGCCACCGGTACCCGCCACCGGGTATCCGGTGCTCAGTCAGGCGAGGTGCAATTTTACGCTGTAGTTGTATACCCCTACGTGTCAATTTGTTTTTTCTCCTTTTTCCATCCCGTCTACTATCTTTACTAACCCAGATCACCCTCCCACTGCACCAGTTCACAGCACTATACAGCACTAGGGTTCGTGCCTTTATATTACGTGTATGGGGAGAACACTGCAGCCCCTCCTTCCCTCGTTGTCTAGCCTTGAATTGCGCCTATACCCACGCTACGACGGCGCTCTCAGCAATTCATTGGTTCCTTCTAAAAAAAGAAAAAGACGTAAAATTATCACAACGGTCTTGGGATTCGAACTCGGGTACCAATGCTATTAATAGTGGCTTTTGAAGCAAACCACTGCGTAGACCACCGGCGCGACCGGATGCTGTTCTGAAAGTAATACCTACTGCTGTGAGCTATAAAGAAATGTAAAAGATCGATCGATTATACCCAGCCCACAGGGTAATCCTTATTGCACTCTCCCTCACTCTGAAAGCAGCGGGATCTTTGGGGCGTCGATACCGTATACGGCCGTATACGCTGACCTATCCGCTTCGTTTCAATACCTGGAGGGAGATACCAGGTATGTTTTTAGGGACGCACGCGCCAGCGCTTCTATAAAGGAATCGCTCGAATCGAGATTCGAACCCGTGTTCTCCCCTCGACGCCAAATGTGAAGGGTATTACCTACTGAGCTGCAGAGGTGAATTATTGATATGTTACCTACTACCTAGCCCAGGGTAACCCATATAACACTGTGTACCGTATAAATAGAAGAAGGGCAGGCACGCACCTGTCAGCCGGAGATCCGTGCCCGTGTTAAGAGCTGGGCGAAATCGTCAACGCTTTCTTTATGTATGTACCAGAAACGAACTGCGCAGTGCGATGTTTTTTTCTGTTTGCTGAATCACACTGCACGGTGTACGGTGCGGCGGTGTGGTGCGGATTTTTGGTTTGAAAACATGTGTATTGAATTGATGCGGCCGGCGAAAACCTTGAAAAAAACGCACCACCGAACCATCCCGAACCATCGAACAAATACGATTCGAACATTCAAACCGGATCGCACCGCGACGTACCGATGTTTGTCGTGGCATTTTTCTGTGGAACGCCGGTATAATCACTCGAGTTTAGGTATATACTATATGCTTGGCACGTACCAGGTATGTACGTATCTATATACATCCGTGGTACTGGGAGCAAATTAGCATCACAGACGGTAAGACGGGGGTTCAGGGTTGCGCTCCTGCTGTTGTTGCGCTCTGCCAAGAAGTTGGATTGTGGGTTCTGAGGAGCTGCATCTAAAATTCATCTTCTACCAGATACATTCTTCGAGAAACTGGGTTTCCCCCAATTTCCCTTATAGTCTTAACTGAGCCTTGTAACACTGTAACACACACGACTTGCTGCCTTTTCGCCATTCGTGCTATACCTGGTAGATTTTTGTGACAGTCGAAGGGTGCAGGTTCATTGCGGAATTTGCTTCTTCTTCACTTTCTATACCGTGCGGTGCGGAGCGGGTTAATAGTGTTTTTGATAAACTACCTCGTATTCCCCTTATTCCCTGATTTGTATGTGCCCGGCGGGGTGGGGGGTAGGATTGAGACTTAAGTACTGCAATAAATGAGATGACGCACTGTAGTACTTGGATGGAGTATTATATTCGCGTACTGGAAAGCAAGTGCGGGGACGCGTCAAGAGACTAGGCCCCTCTCTTTCGTAGACACTTCATCCGCCCGAAATCAATACCACAACACGATACCACACGGCTCTTCTGAGGGAACACAGGCGGCGAGTGGAACCACGAGACCTACTACAATAGGCGGAGACCCGGAATGGAGGGGGGAACGTTTGTGCCCCAGATACAATGACAGTAAGCCTTTCTACCAGTCGCTTTATGTACTTGCCCAAGCACCATACTTGATACAGCTCAAGACTTATTCGGCCCTAACCAAATTTCATTACGTACTGAATACCGTTATTCGTCGTTAGATATACTTACCTAACCCTAAGATAGAGTAACATGTGAAACAATAGGGATACAGTACCATCAACATTGGGGGGGGGTGGGGGGTTTGTCTTTTTTTCTCTTTGATTCATCCTGTCGCGATTAAAAATCGACCACAAAAAAACGCAAAATTCCTGTGCACTCTCCTCCGCGCTTTCTTGCACCATTTCAAGAACCGCTTCCCTCCACCAACTCTCGCCAACCGTAACATTTTTACTCTCACCCTAACCCTCACCCTCACCCTAACACACCTTTCTACCACCCCGCACGTTAGCATCGCATGCTCTCAGCTCCTGGCATGCACTATTGGGCCTTCAAACCAAATCCCATGTCCATCATACCAGTATGAGGTATCTGTTGTCTCCTATCGATGCGTCTGTCAAGCCTCGCAGGTACCGCCTTTCGAATAATTGTGTCGCACTCTCTAACCCTAACCCCTCGCCACGACGGCGCCTTCACACACCATTGTACACCGCCAGCGCCTATTGTAGTGGTCTAGTGGTTATAACTCGCAGCTACGATAGACTCGATTTCGAGAGTTCACCCCCCTCCCCCCATTGTGTCTATCTGGTCGGCGAAACACGACGTGCTCCATCCCGGCATTGTAGAGATGCGAGAGGGTCTATGGTCATACGACTGCGGCCATGAGTGACATCGAGTACACCCCGTCCCCCCGCGCCAAATAAGATTTTGTTTTCTTGCGAATTATTTTAGAGCGGCAAGGGCCTATTGCAGTGGTCTAGTGGTCAAAAACAAAACTCGCAGCCACGTCACGGTCGACTTGGTGAAAAATAACCCTAACCCTCCCCCCCCGCTATGATGTGCAATGTGACCCCGGGTCTGGTTACGAGAGGGAGAGAGCTGCAGAAGTATTCGTGATACAACAGGGCAAAGAACGACAACCCCATGCCTAACCCAAGAAACGGCATCAGGCACACGCACGTGCTTCGACCTCGCCCAGTAATAGCTTCGGACCCCTTCGGTTTGAGTTCTCCGAGTGCCCCAAGATCCAAGGAGTGTTGCGACAAAGCTGCCACCGGACTTAGTCCAGTTACGGTCCACCCTACCCGTTTTGGGCGTAGTAGGCGTTTTGACGTAGGATGTGAGTTGGCTGACTGGAAGTCCCCGACGAGTTACTGGTTGGCTAAAAACGCTACAGTAGCAACAGTAGTAACACTTCACACCTACCGTGTAGGACAAATCATGATCTATCTATCAGATAGACCATCTAGATCTTCTAGTTTCTCACCTACCTGCAGTTTTGAGAGGTTGTGCAGGATCTGCATACAACGTATCCATCCTAGAAAACTTGCGCTAGATCATGCGGATTGTATGGGTTTAACCCGGCAAAATGAGCTATTCCGAGGGACCATATTAAATAGGACCTGCGATACACAAAAAATATATACCAGGTATATATTTCGTTTTTTTTCCAACATTTTAGTCCACCAAAAATGAGTTTGGTAGACATGGTCAGTATTTAGCAGTAATAGTACTGGGGTGTTGTTGGAGTCTCTTTCATGTGTGGACACCGGATGTCTAGCCGAAGCAGACCGAACACATGTGATAGGTCGGATCAGTCAACGTATTGCCACCGGAGCGGGTCACTGGATTCCTACCGTACCCCTCGTTTAGTCCATTTTTTTCCTACCATAGACTCGAAGATAAAAATGTATTTATGCTGACAGTATTGTTGTACGTATGCGCGAAAGACGACACAAGGGGCGCGTGTATGTTTTCGTTTTTCTTGAAGGTGGAGAGCCCTAACCCTAACCCTAACCCTAACCCTAACCCTAACATCATGTTATAGAAAAGATCCGCTGAGGTAATGTTTGCTAGGCCGCGCTTGGTGTACGCGGCGCCCGCCGTCGTCATTGCCATGTTCGCCCGACCATTCGGTTACGGAGAGTTCGATTTTTTTGTAATTATTAGGAGTAATCGCGTTGAAGGTCTTATCTCCGTGCGGGTGGGGGCTCGGCGTTCAATCGAAAAACCACGGGGGGGGGGCATATCATAAGAAAAATACCCTTGACAGCATGATTGATACAGGTTTCATTTTTCTGCCGAATGAATATTGGCAACGAAATCAGCGTTTCAAAAATACGAAAACCAGTGTGCTCAATGCCTATTAATAGTATGGCCTTTTTCGACCCCCCCCTACTCTTGTAAATGGACTCTAGCATTTCAATGCTGGGGAATCCCGACCACACGGTACATTCACTCAACCTCGAAGTCCAAGTCGTGTCCTCCGAACGTCTTGTGGGTATTAGTTACAATGTGTTGAATCCACTAAAGGCACGACTTGCGACGCCGTTCAAAAGAGGCGTTCTAGCGGGAAAAATTGCTGATTTACTGTTGTGTACCTGGTAGATTGTTTACCTCGGCGGATGTTAGACGGGACGTGCCCTTCATACCTAACTCACAGCCTCTTGACCCCCTCTCTTAAGAAGTTAATTTTCGCGCAATAGAGAGTAGTAGGGATATTCGGCTTGCGGTACCGACGCATCCCCCCAAATCATTGATTCACCTGTCATCCATAAGGACCGTGGAGACTCGGTGAAAATTGGATACAGCCCCGACGAGCTCTGTCCGCCCCGTCCGAGACACTAAGGAACATGCGTAGGCTAATTCGAAGCAGTGCTCACGAGGGTACCTGATAGTCGACGCCATGGCACTCGTAAAGCCCCACCCATACTTAGCCTTGGAGAGTAATTGTTTTCGTCTTCACTATTGATATGAACGCTGCACTATTTATAGTGCACCACCTGACCCCAGCCCTCCAATAAGAAAGAGCGCCACAAGACACTGAGCCATAACGCCATACGTAACACTTCCGGGGAAACAAGTTATACTGCAGGTAGTGTGGTAATTAGTGTAAAGCGGCTGATCTAAAGTTGTACCGGAGTTTTACTTAAAGCTAGTGTGGAGCACACCCTTTTTCAAATAAGACATTTTGTCTCGCCCACAATGTCTGTTTTGTTGTCACCATACTGCAATCGCCTTATTACAAGTAGGTACTCCCAGCCACGGTGTTCTTATCGCACTACCGTAACAACACTCTCAGACCAGTAAGAATCAGCCCCACAAGAGAGTTAGCCGTAACGCATTCACAGCAGTTGCGAGGAAACCGTTTGTACTGAACATAGTGTAGAGCACACCCTCCCTAAAAACGGTATCTAACCTGGCCCTCTCTCTGGCTTTCTCGTTACGCCCAGACAGTGTAGCCTGGACCATGGTTATCCCGGTTACTAGTTAGACGACCGGTTGTACAGCACCAGGTAGGTGTTTATCAGTCTTCTAATAAATGTAGTATATTAATAGTATAACTACGTTTGGCAATCGACAATCGATCTTTGGCATGACATTGTGAGCTTCAACGCCGATGGCGCTTAAACATCCCCAGGAAGACGGACTGAACCAATGGGACCGCAAACCAGGAAACCTAGAGTATGCACCTACGTACAGCATAAACAATGTTGTTGGTTTGTTAGTCCTTAGCGGCCGTTGGACTGGGCTGTTCGCAGACCAGCGCTCCAACGTCGAGGGGTGCGAGGTGCGCCAAGCCTTCGATGTTGCCCGAGCTCAAGGAGCGCCGTCGTAGTGATGGCCGCCCTGCCGCCGTGTCCTGTATGATGGTGCCGATAGACACAAGTATAGACATACGCACTAAGGTCGCAAGTAGAAGTATGGCATGCAAGTCAGCGAAAGGCGAATGACGGGCAAAACGTATGCTAAGCCCGCTCTGCCGTCCTGTCCTTTGCAAATGAACAAAACATACTTTGCGTGCACCTTTCTTATCGTGGAAAGCCGAGGGCGTGATTTAGCAGACAAAATCGACAAAAATGGAAATGCTGAACCCTCTGTGCGATAGAAATGAAGGATGAAGGCAAGTGCCGAGGGGGAGAAGGGAAGCCACCTGTGAACACGGCTGGTCCAGAGAGTTGGAAACAAAAACTACACGAGTGCAGACGTATGAACTACTTAAAATCTCACAAGTAGACGAACGGCGGGTGGTCATAGTGGTCATAGTGACCATATAGGGATCATAGTGATCATAGTGATCATAGTGATCATAGTGACCACCATAGCGATCATAGTGATCATAGAGATGATAGTGATGATAGTGATAGCAGTGAGCGGAGAGAGGGCACGACCCGGTGGGGTAGGTCAGAGTAGGTTGATGCTAAGCTGGGTACACTGCTGTAGGTACAGAATGGAGAACGACTTACTGATGGCGTACAGGTTCCCTTTTTCGGTTCTCCTTCGGCTTTATTATTTCTGTGGGGATGATTAGTGCTAATAGTGACTGTCAATAACAGTGACCGACGTCGAAGCTCATGCTGCACGTTGTCATACAACGTAGTCAAATGCCAAGAAACTTAAAAATATGAGTTCAAAGCACGCACATTCGTTTGCTGTCTACAGGTTCGCGTGATGAAATATATCTACGTAGCTATTCAGCTTTTTTCATGCAAATTAGTTTTTGGGAGGGGCATAGGGCTCTTTACTTTGTTGCGTGCTGGACCTGAGGAGCACTATTAGGTACCAGGTGTTGGGTATTAGGTATCAGGCACCCATCCTACCGTGACATGGTTCGGTCTCTATGACGTGCGACTTATCATGACATACGATAAGACGTACCGCTGACGTTGTCAAAGTCCCCGCGTCGTCCTTGGTGCCCCAGCTGTCAAACGTCTCCTTTGCCTTGCTTGGAGGGGTGCTAAGGGTGCTAAGGGTGCTAGTCGGCGTAGGCGAAGGTCTGCCAGCCAGCGGAACCCTTCTTGCCGTAGCCTGGTCGATCGACCCCTCACCCGCGCCCTTCCATGTTTGCATCAGATCCTGACAACAGCGAGATAAATAATAGTAAGGACAATGTGAAGGCGAACAAGACAAACTATATTTTTAATAAGAACAATAGGAATAAGGATAATAATTAATGATAACAAGAATAAACATGTGACTGAGAACGTAAATGACGGTATAATAAGAAGTAGAACAACGAAAATAATAGCCTGTGTTGAAGAACATGAATATCGGTATTAATAATAAGAACAAGAGCAAGAGCAAGAGCAACAATAAACAAGTTTTGGTTTCCCTTGGTTTTATTCCTATTTCTGGGAATGTGATCGATGCCGAAGCTCTTATCCTGTACATTTTTTGGGTGGCAAACAAAACAGTAACATCAAGAGTCAACAGAAGGGGAAGAACGAGAAGAGGAAGAGGCTAGAGAGCAGGGGCGGGGAGGTGGCAGGCTAACACCCATTCTATGGCGTGGGGACGACACCTGGACGCGGCTTCAAAGACATGACGATATCTGGTACGGTTCGTAGCTCCTACAGTAGTAAGGTGTAAGAGAATGCATGCTGTACAACACAAAGGTTGTCAAAAAGAAGAGTGTTGTGGATCGGTTTAGTGCTGGAGGGAGGTAGATCAGGTTAACGGAAATCGTGTGAGTTATACGGCTGCTGGCGCCACAAGCCAGCCTGCTTGGCCTGCAGTAGTCCTAGCGGTTAGCTCGGACACAAGCCTACATGTACTCATGTTGATGGAACTATTGTTTCCTTATTCGACTTCCGAGAGTGCCTTAAGTACATTAACTTCTCGAGGGCACTGAGTTCACACAATACAAGGGTAAAACGATCGTATAATTCTTCAGCGCTAGATTTTTCCAGGTCGGGAAGGTTGCCAGTATGGAACAAGGGAGGCGTTTTCGGAATCTGGTCGAGAGAGAGAGCCTTCCGAGAATACAATGTTCGACCCTACATAGCACCCCTAACGTTGGGGAAAAAACTATCAATAGCGCTGAAAAACGATCGCACCCTACGGTGTGTGAGCTCAACGGTCTTCACTTCTTACCGTATTACTCTACAGTAAAACACAGCAGTACGTCAGTAACCTTCCGTCGTCCGGCACCAACGAGTGTTGTAGCTCGCACCGTGCAGCACTCACTCGCTCAGGGGACAAACCGCGTTGCCAATCATTTACAGTGGCGTTTACACTGATACTCCATCGAAAAACGCATACCAGATACCAAGTATACAGACCATGATATGCAGCGAAGTGTATCCTCTTCTTCCTGGCATTCGATTATAGCATCGCCGCCATCTGTGCGTCCGGCTGAGTTTCTTTAATATATAGGTTCATGTTTGCCATCCGACAACGTGCGACAGGTATGACGGTGTATGCCAGTGTATTACTGTGTATGGCAGCGTTTGACAGTGCAAGACAATGTGTGGCAGTGTGTAACATTACCTAAAAAAATGTCCTTGCTTACAGTAGTAAACAGCTGCAGAAGAAGAAGAAAACACAGCCGGGTAAACCAAAATAATGATGCGTAGTACCGTAGAACGTAGATACACTACGACTGCGCTATTAATATGGTCACGTTTGTAACCCGACAACATGCGTTATGCAGCATCACCTTCAACGTCGATCACGCTCACCCAACAGATGACATACTGCCCCTCCCTCCATCACTTGTAGGCAGTAAGAAACGATGGAAAATAAGAATGATAATGGTGATGATAATGAAAACGATAGTGATAAAGCCAATGACAATGACAATGACAATGATAATGATAATGATAATGATAATGATAATGATAATGATAATGACAATGATAACGATAACGATAACGATAACGTTAGGAGTGTCGTACCTGTGGCGCGACAACGCTCCGTCGTTTGGAGCGCCAATAGTCTTCGTCGCCTTTGTGCACCTCCGGGCGGTTGTCAATTCCCTCCAACTTGGTGTATGGCCGACACCTCAGCGGGGGCTTCCATTCCTTCGACAAAATCTTTATCACATAGTCATGCCACCAGGGGGACAAGGGTTTCCACACCAGTATCGGGGCATTCGTCAGCAACAACAGGTAACTACGAATATTTTTCCCCGCAGGCCAAACAACCGTTGGGCCGTACGACAACCTCCTTGCGTCCTCAAGTGAGCAACACTGGCCATCCTGGATTGCTTCCGTACAATGCGCGCTGAGATGAATCTCCAAGCCTAATTTCTACCAAGAACACAACCAAGTCAAGCATGAAGCAAGACAAGTAGGACTACTAGGCAAGGGGGGCGCATGCAACGAAAATGGTGATTTAGAAGCGACATCGCAGACGTTCCGCTCAGCGTTTGCCTTCTCCCCGTGCCACCGTATATATATGGTACTGGTAAATACAATCACACTATCTACTCTTAAGTGCTACGTGCCGTATTTGCGCCCAATTAATTGTCTACGGATCTTCCTATACATGGGCGTATGCTATTAATACCAATATTATATTAGAGCAGTACAGCAGCGTACACACCTCCATCGCCTTCGAGCAAAGCCGCAAGTCCATCTGCAAAGAGCCACCCCCCTGCTGGGGACCCCTCCCCGCGCCCACCCCGCCTATTCCGCTTTCTAACCCTCCTTGAGCCGAGCTGTACCGTTTCCGCTCGGATGGGGGTGTGCTGGGAGGTGTCGGTGTCTTCTCCTCTGCCGTCTAAGGGCATCATGGGATAGCATAGAATGTATCACTATTGGGTAGGATCACTAGGATAGTGTGCGTTAGGACAGGATAGAGTACTATAGTATGGCGTAGGATGGTACAGGATAGCAAATAATAGCACAGCACAGCATATCATAGCATAGCATAGCATAGCATAGCATATCATAGCACAGCATAGCAAGAATAGCATAGCGTAGCACAGCACAGCATAGCATAGCACAGCATAGTATAGTATAGTATAGCATAGCATAGCTTAGCATAGTATAGCATAGTAAAGCATAGCATAGCATAGCATAGCTTAGCATTGGATAGGATAGGGTAGGGTGGGATAGGGTAGGGTAAGGCGACGAGTGGCACGGGGGGGGGGTGGTTGGTATCATTCGCCGCTGCGTTGATTGCAAGGGGGTGCAAGGGGTTTGCAAGGGGATTCTTCCTCCTCCTTCTGTGCCAGACTGTGCTGATAGGTGTCCTGTACTGGTTGAATCAACGCTTCCTGCTGTAGATGTTCATGCTGCATGTGTGACTCATGTGTTTTACGATTCAACGATGTTGAAGGTTATGCTGCACGCCGCCAAACTCTTCATACACCGTCATGCAATGTCACTGTCATACTCTGTCATACAATTCAAACAACGCATACACTGGCGAAAGCTATTAATAGATACGCCGTCGGATAGCGTATGACAATATTACAGAGGAGGCAACAAGAAGGAGAGGGCGTCGAAGTTTGGCAAGAGTCATGTAGAAAACGATAGTTTTAGCCCAGTGAACGTTCAACGTACCGTATCTTCCTTTTGGATATTCTTCGTCCTACTGCTACTGCTAAATAATAGATGAGGGATGGAGTGAAAAATACTGCAATAATAATATTCGGACACAGGGCAGCGGAGGACAATGGAAGGGGGAGATTGTTATCTCATTGTCGTTGTACTAAATTCCTTAAATGGGGATGCTTCCTACTACTGGTTTCCTACTGGCTTCCTACTGGCTTCCAACTAGCTTTTTACTGGCTTCCTACTGGCTTCCTGCTGGCCTCCTACTGGCTACATGAGGGATAGAGTGGAAGCCTATTAATAGTGAAAACAAATGGGGGGTGAGGGATCGTTATCTCATTGTCGCTGCACTACTGGCTCGATGGGGAGGCTTCCTCCAGCAGTCAGAGACAGGGTGGTGGTGGTATATTTGTTTTTGTGTGTGTGTTTCAGGGGTGTTTTGCTTATTTGGTTTGTGTTTCGTTTAGTTTTTGTGTGGGTGTTTTTTGCTTTCTTTTGTTTCGCTTCGTTCTCTTTTTGCTTAGTGTGTTGCTTTCGTATTCTTCTGTTCTGTTTTCTTTTGTTCCGTGTTGGTTTGTTTAGTTTGGTATGTCATGCGTTTGAAAGAAAGCGCATTTTCCAATACGTTCGAGTCTTGCTGGCTTGTGACCACGGTCCTCTTCCAGAACATATGGGCCTGTGTTGTGGCTACAATATTGCTGTGATATTGTCGCCAGGGACTCGGTTATGTTCATGAGTAATGTCAGCAATTGTCTGAAACAACAACAACAACAACAACAACAACAACAACAACAACAACAACAACAACAACAACAACAACAACAACAACAACAACAACAACAACAACAACAGCAACAACAGCAGCAGCAGCAGCACCCGAAGGGATGAATCACCTGGTCGATGTCTGCCGCGATGCCCCGGCCTACCAGTATCCCTTCATGCACGTCATTGAGATGAACCAAAGAGATAGCCATATGTAGGCTAGCCTGTTTAAGTTTTATAACAACAGACACACGTGGGGGGGGGGGGGGGGTGTATGCATTGCTACTATTAGTACTGCATACCTGTTATAACGTTGTCATTTACCATGTTCGCAACCAGCTATATATTTTTTTAGCTACGGTAGCGTCGATCAATACCGTGTAACCCTAACCCCGTCACACGAATTTCGCAGGTGGTTTTCTCGACAACGGCGGGAGTATAAACGCCGAGCGACGCGTCTACGGAAAAGTCTACTCGTATATAGTCTATTATACCTGGTATCTTTCTGCAGCCACCAATTTTGTTGTGTGCGCCCACCTGAGGGCACCTGAGGGCACGCCCTGGAAAAAATCGTCTCCGGAATCAGCCCCAGGGGGTGTGGGGAGGAGGGAGAAAAACCTAGATCTGAGTTACGACTAGGAGGAGAGATAGAAAAGAGCGGAGACAGTATATGAAATAGAACCCCCCCGCCCCCGAAAAAAATGAAACGGCACTATATATTATTATGCCCAGACAGAATAACACAATATTGGGAAACCATACAAGGAAAGCTGGAATAAATCCCGTAAATATACATTTTTATTTTATTTCTCGCCCCCGAACGTTTTCCTCAGGGTCAGACTCGATGCCCGTTACGAGTATGTACGGCCAAGGGGAAAAACAAAGCAGTGCGCATTACTGCGAGCGGCATGTCGAATGCCGCGATACGCGAGTTCACGCGTATCACAAGTCCGCCGTCAGTATAAAACGTCTCCTGGCACTAGTGAAAACCCCAGAGAATTTGCACAGAGCAGCCAGCAGCACACAGCAGCTTACAGCAGCACACAGCAGCTTACAGCAGCTCACAACAGTATCCCACTGCAGCAGCAGTAACACACAGCTCACACATCAACTCACAGCCTACCCTGGTGGCTGAAGGGGGTCCCTCCTCCTGGGGAAACCCGGAGGTACTTATGTATATTCCCCGGGGGTATAATTTCGATCATCCCCTGCTTTTACCGTATGTATGTGCTGAAGATATCACCCAAAAGCTGATTTCGCGTATTTACGCTTATGTTGCTATGTCTGAATCGCCGTTCACTGTAAATGTAGTTAGAAGCACAAGCAGTGTAGCGCATACAAGTGGCATGCCTGGTATCATACACTAAGGTATTACCTTTTTCAAAGATTCTTCTGCCGAGGTACAGCCAGCCGAGTCAAGGGCGTCTCCGACGCCCTTCAAGCACCCTGTGAGGCACTGCACCAGCCTCACCTGCCCCACCGGCAGAAGGTTCAGTAAATGAAACGCCCCTAAGGCACGGCGCACAACGGTGCGACGAAAAACAAAACGAGAAATACAGGTAAGAAAACAAGCAAACAAAAATAACGATGATGAACGACTGACACAGAACTTCCGAACCACTGTTTTGGATCAGGTTAAATTTATCGTGTGGGGCCGATCACGACAGACGCGGTGATTAGCCGACAGGTATAATAGTACAGCGCGACAAAACAAGATGAAATACGAAAACAAATGAATGCCGCACATTGTCGGACAGCGAGTAAGCCTAAGATGGTACTTGTCATGGTACTTGTCATGGTGCTTGTTTTCTTCTGTCCGAGGCTATTGATGAGCGGTCGATGTTGAAGTGTAAGCTGCACATCGTGGAGCATCGTTGAACCGTTGTCGGTAGGCACGGCCGATGTTGAAGTGTAAGCTGCACATCGTGGAGCATCGTTGAACCGTTGTCGGTAGGCACACATGACCATAACAGCAGAACATACAACATATGTTGAGGTCCTTCTGGGTATCCACGCATTGATGCCTCGACCGGGGCTGCGCCTAGCTGGGAAATGTGGAGCGGGGCTGCGGCTTTGCGAGGGTTGCAGAGGGTCCGGCTAGCGAGAGTAACAGGGGCTTCGTGTAGTGGGGATGTGTGAAACGAGGCTGTGACTAGTAGGGGGGTGCGAAGCGGCGCTGATGCTGGCCTAGTGTGCGGAGTGGGGAGCGACTAATTGGGGTGATAGGGGCTGCGGATAGCTTGAGTGACCGGGAGTGTGGCTAGCGGGTGTGTGGAGCGGGGTCGTGGTTAGCAGGTGAAACAGGGGCTGTTGACGGGAGCGGAGTGTAGAGCGGGGCTGCGACTAGCGAGGCTGACATGGGCGGTGATTAGCGGCAGTTGCCGGGGCTGCGATTGGTGCTGTGACTAGTGGGGGTGACTGGAGCGGAGATTGGCCGCCTCCATCGCACTTTTCTGACCGTAATGGAGTGCATTGTTGTGTCTACGACGGAAATGGTTGATAGTCCACACTAACCGTTCAATACATCAACCATCTGTATGCCGACGAATTTTCCAGGCGGTTAGTCTTAGTGTTAGCAATAGTGTTAGTGTTTGCTTTACACTTAGGTAGGGTTGGGGTCAGGGTTAGGGTCAGGGCTAGCCTTTCGATTCAGTTGCATTTCAACCATTTTGTCGACGCGAATTTACGAGAGCTGATCTGGCCTAAAACGGTGCGAGAAAATCAAAGTATTTTTCGGGGTCTTGTTTTGAAACTTTCGGATCGAAGCTTTGTACCGGCATAATCAGCTCTTTCAGTCAACGTTTGAGGGCAATTGTGCAAAGAAGGCGTCGCCACATTATTCAGATGAGACCACCGCTCTTCGCATTTTCAAGGGGGACGGTAAAACACCAGTGCCGACAAACACTCAACACTCGCTTTGCTCCCTCTTTGGCATAGCGAGGGTCAGCCAGCCATGACAGCATGCACGAGAGGGTCAGCCAATCAGGACAACATGCACCGAATGTCGGCCAATCATTACGACATACCTGGTACGCCACAGACGCAGCCAATCAGTACCGCGTCAGCGTCGAGGGGTATAGAGGAGCAAAGCGTCCCGTCTGGCCACGGTAGTACGTTTTGTTTCAGAATACAAGGGGGATGCTTGTGCCTGTGATATCAGCTAGTGTATTATGTACGCAAAAATGATGATTGAGTGTTGTTTATCGCCGTGCTACGGTATACCGTATGGCGGAAGGTTTGGAACGGACCCTAGTTTTCATGGCGGACCTAACCTCGCATCAGACGCGTGCTGCGACTGGGGTGTAATATGCAATAGGGTTAGCAACTTTTAAACCAAAACATTTCTGAGTGATGGGGCTTCTGGCCTGAACACTAACACTCTTGTAACACTTGTAACACTCGTAACGCTTGCTACACTATCCAATACCGCAACACGAATTATCGTATACCTAAGCCATGGGATCACTCCTGGGGTAGTATTTGAATTGTGTGTTTGGGCGAGGAGGATTAGGGTGAGGCTAAGGGCTCTTTAAGGGGGGAGCCTAAGGAAATCAGGGCGCCCCCCCTGCCGAATATAGCACGTCATCTCACCCTCAGGACGTCTGTGCCTAGTGACATCACCGATTCACCTAATTACGATAAATGCTGCACGCGCCACACCCTCCATGAGCAGTCCCGACATTGTGTAAGACTTATTAATAGGTATTCGTTGCCCAATAATAGGAACCTAATATGGTATGAATCATAGATGAATAGGGTGGTGAGCGATCTGCGGCAAGAATGATACCATTCTGTGATACCATTCTGTGAGCGTGATGTACACTAAAAACAAGTAATTCATACTTGGTTTCCACATATGAGGGAGATGATAAACGTCGCAAGATCGTTCGAAGTAGTTTTACGACACCAAAGGGCTGGCGAAGATACAGGGCAGTCCCTCAGTTAGAGAGCCTAATAAATAGCCATAGTCACGCAAAATATGTTGGGTCCACAATCCGTACTTGACGGGGGGTAGTGCATTGTGTGGAAACCCTGCGATATATTTAGGAGGGCATGCACCGAACTAATGCTCCGGTTTCGACGATGGAGTATTCTGAATGATCATAGGCCGGAAATAGGCGTGAAGGGCGTGCTGGTTTTGAAGTCCCGGGGTTGCCTTCTCACTTCTTCAAATGTTTAGATGTTTAGTAAGAGGAGAGACTCACGCTTACCTCACGATTGCAAATAGAGCCATTTTACGATAGGGGGCGTGAGCCCGAAACATTTCGCTCCTCGGACAGAGCAGAGAAATCATGCAATTCATCTAGGTCATAACCTGCCGTTATGACATATTGCGCAGGACATGTGCAGTACGTACCTAATCCAAGAAATGTGTTCTAGATCGTACAGATTTTGCGGCTCCCACCGGGCAACATGAGCTAGATCATACCTGGTACAGATTATATAGATCATAAACGTTTTTTACCTGAGAGATATAGATCATGAAATTATCTGTAGATGATCTGCAGATGATCTGTCCGAGGTGTGATGATCTGTATGATTAGCGGGACAGACTCTTCAACCATTGCAATTGGAACTCAGGAACTACTCGATGTAGTTGGGATCCCGTTTGTGGTTTACGATATTCTGAGAATACATTAGTGTGAGCGATGGACGTGTTGAAGCTCATGCTGCACATTGTCGGTTGGCAAACAGAATCACACTGTTAAAGATATATTGAAGGATATGATGATGACGATGACGATAATGATGATGATGATGATGACGATGATTGAGGGAATAGGGTTAGGGTTAGGGTTAGGGTATTCGAGTTTGATCACATTTCGTGTTTGGGTTAGGTAGAGGTCCCCTCAGGTGACAAGTCGCACAAAAAATAGACGCGCCCCTACTAAGCATATGCGCCATTCATACGCCTGCGTCATTCACAGTAGGGCTGGAAATAAATGGGCTGTGAGGTGGCTTACTACATTAACTATACCACACTTGATTTGACGGCTATGCACTACTTCTTGGCTGGGGAGCGAAGTAAGCCAACTCGCCGACTATCGTAGACGCTCACATCGAACCATAAACGCGCCAGTCGGATAGATAGTTCTACACAAAGACCAATATAAACTCAACTCAACGGCATACTACACGCAACTGGACGTAATACTCAGCCAATTATACCTGCAGTAGCCGGCTTTTGATTAGTACTTGGTACGTAGGGAATACCAGTCGCCGACATATACTCAGTCAACTCACTGACAGGCCGCCCTAACAATGACTTGCTCTGTTCTCCTTGCGAGTTAGCGACCTCAAGTGCCGCCTTTTGCTTGTCGTCTGACAAGGTCACCGATGGCTAGCATCTATACAGGCTACCCGAGCAAGCGTCTATTGTAGGGGGTGCCAGTCGCCGTATGCATCTTGTTTTCGAATACGTGCGAGCCCAGCCGCCACCTACTGGCACGATCGAGTACGGTGTTTGCGTAGACTATACCAGGTATATTTGAAAATATGTTATGTTACGCCTTGCCTTTTCCTCCTCGGGAGCTAGCGGTCAGCTCGTCAAGCGTTGCCGATTTTTTCCTATTGTCCGGCAAGGCCTCAGGCATCTCGCACTGCGGCAAAGCCGTGCGCAGCTCCTTGATTGTCACCGCGGGTACAGCTAGCTGCGCCAGCCAGTCATACAGTAGCTGCGCTGGGATTCTGCGTACGTCGCCGATATGAGAGTCGCCAAGTAGAGGGGGGCGGAGTAAACTTTGTCGCTAATACATGTTATTCAATCCGAGAGGAGGAAGCAAGCAGCATGTATGGAGACGACCTCTTGAGGCGGAATTCGAGCTGCCACATTTTGATGCGTTTCCACGATATATGTACCGGATATTTGTTGTACGAAACATCTTGACACATGTCGTCGTCTCGGTCTAATGATATTCCTTAAAACAGGTACATATGGGACATGGGTTTTATTGACTAAATCCCTCCGTTTCATGAAACAATTGATATATACCCTGGAATCGTGCACGTTTTGTTGACGTAAAACATATATTTTTGGTCCTGTGGTCGTCTGGTCCTACTTGTGCTTTCAGTGATCCTGTTGGTCCTTTAGGCTATGCAGGGTACTCAAGATCTTTTCTGGACGTTGTGGAAGGGTATGTACAACACAAATTCATTCGTAGGATTCCTTTTTTTGTTTCCCTCTTCTTCTGGGGAATGCTTCTGAGTGATCAGCGTTGAAGCTAATGCTATCAATAGAAGACATTATCGGGTGGCAAAAACAATGGGAAAAATAAAGGATGGTAGTGTTGCCGAGGTGAGAACTCGTACTACTACTATATTTGAGAGATACTTTACTCTAACTATTCATAACCATAATATATACCAGTATGTGCTATTAGGACCTGGACTAAGGAGGAAGTTGATGATTGTAGTTGAAAAAATATTGAGTTTGACTTGATTTGGATATGATTTCGCGAAAAATAAGACGTTGGATCCTACCCAGAAATGGTGTATTTGGTTGAAAAAATCGAATATAGCACAAGGGTCAACGAACACCCGAGGGCAGCTAACGAGGCGAGCAACGGCACGGGCCCTCCCCAAGACGCCGCGGCCGGTGGCAGACTATTTCTGCCGGCGCCGGCTAAAAGAGCCTATCGCTCTTGGGATGTTTTGGGTGACCAGCGCACCCCTGAAGCCCCACGTGGACAGCAGCGACGGGGATGCAGCGATCTAAACGTCTGAGCGAAGTCGTGACCTGGTCGGCGCTCGTGTGGTTCGGGAGGCAAAGAGACATTGAAAAAATGGGTTTGCGTCGGCCTTGTAGTGTAGTGAGGCGACGCGAGTGGTCGACTCTGTACTAGGGGCCGTCGAGCCTAGCGCTGCGGCCGCCTCGGTAGCCCTGCTTCTCGGGAATGATGGATCTCGCCTCTGAAGCAATCGACGACACGGCTCGAGTTTGCATGGCTTGCTTCAGTTTCATGGAACATGCCACGTCGAGTGGAACAAACTCCCCAAACTGAAGAACACGAAGCGCAAAATAAGTCCCAAAATACTTCTTGGTGAATTCGTTTTTTTCGAATTTCATATCAAAACGTCTACTTGGTTATTCTTTTTTCGACCAATCAAATGAAAAAAATAAAACGAAAAATATACTTTCGAAATTCAACAAAAAGTCCCACGTTAATATGGGCCCCTAACATACATCAATAATTCATGATAATCAACGAGCAGTGGAAACGCTGCACTCTACGAAGGCACCATTAAAAGATTGAGTTGGTCAGGGTTAGAAAGGGTTGACAGTTGACTCTTGTGACTACGAATTGTCCAGGATGCCGTTGAGTAGAAAACAAAACCTGCGAGTTTAGCTGTTTAGCTGTTGAGCTGTTGTGCTGTTGACCTGTTGAGCTATTGATCTGTTGCGCTGTTGATTTGTCGAGCTGTTGATCTGTTGTGCTGTTGAGCTAGAAAACAAATGCCGATTAGAAAGAACGCGATGATGGGTCGACACTGGCTATATGCACTGCACCTGGAATCCACGATGGCAGTGCACAATGCCGAACAAGGCACCTTGATGAGCACGTCACCAACGTAACACACGTTACATCTGTAAATACCTTAATACGTACCATGTTTAGTACCGCAGAAAATGCGTTAGTAATTACGTTGATTCGTACCTTAAATTAACACATACCTTAATATGCACCAAAACGATTTTCTTGATAAGTAGCTCAACAACTGTTATAATCTACCTGGCATCGACCATGGCCGGCTCCGAGTCGCATTGGTCCTGGAGATTCTCCCAAGAATCCCAATTGTTAGCGTTGCAGGCGTACATCATCGCCTTCAGTTGCTGCTCATGGGTCATGCCCCATGTCGGAAGAGCCTCTTCCCTGTTCACGTACAGTAGTACACGTTGACAAGTGAACCCCTTTGGACCTTTGGGTGTTGATTGACACGATTATAGCATAGCGTCCAAAACAATGGTTGACGCCATTTGGTGCTACAAATCGTGTAGGAGCAGCGTCAGATCCCAGCAGCAGTAGTAGGGGTATGATCATGTGGCGCCCGTCCCGCACGACTCGTTGCATTGTACCAGTACCTCGGACGCCTATCAATATGAACATCACCACGTATCATCCTCCAACCCCGCAGCGGCCACAATGGTTGCTGTAACCGCCACTTGCCACTTATCATCGTCAATTTCCCCTCTGAAGTCCCAAGAGGGTAAACACACAGTTAGTAGTGCAAATACATATGATAGAGGTAATAGTATTCCATTTTCCACCCTTCGGTATGTAGAGCGTGCTCCAATCACAACATCCACATATAAACATATACCAGGTAGAGTGGAATGCAGAGTCTAATGAATCAATACTGTAATACCTGGTACACACTATCGGATGCCAAACGCTACACGTCATGATACGACAGACAGACTTCCTTCTCACGTGCGAGTTTCGCCAACGTTTTCCACCGATACGCCCACGAGAGCCATAACTACGGCTTGAGGCTTATAACGCGCTGCAGGGCAGACGGTGTCCCAAAACAACGTCGGGGCGGGGAGGTGGGGAGGATAGGCAACGTGTCAAAACAGCACTTTCACCGCTTCTCGAGGACGTGCAATAGGCGCCAGGTGCCAACTTGAAAACGGTCACTTTTTGGTGATGTCTGCCGTCCGACAGTGTCTGGTAGTGTTTGACAGTGTTTGACAGTGCTTGACCGTGTAAGAAGTGATTCGTATAAAATGCATGAAATGTGGGGCAGTGCATGACAGTTTATGACAGTTTATGACAGCGGATAACAGTGCATGACACTGCATGGCAATGCCGGGCAGTGTAGGACTGTGACAGACAGTGCATGCCAGTTTAGGACAAAATTACTTTCCCACTTCCGGCTTAACGTCACTAACCATCCACCTACTCTTCTTTTTAACCACCCACCACAAAAGGGACGATAGTGATCTAGGATGATAACCTAGGAGCACAGTAGGAAGAGGATGACAATCCAGTCTTGGACAATAGTTTAAAGGATTAGTAGGATAATACTACTGTAGGACATAGTCTAGAATGACGATGTAGAATAATCTCAGGGGCATAGTCCAGACTATAGTAGGATGGAAGTCGAGGATGAAACTTCAGGATGCTGATCTATAGGAAGATGCTAGTTTATAGCAAGATGGTAGTTACAGCAATACTCACCAAGCGAGAGGAGCATTCTGATGGTCAGGGCGACAGGCTTGGGAAGCCAGCGAAGATCCGTGCTTTCTTCTCCGTGCAGCAGAAACGCCTGAACAATCGTTCAACACCATCAAGCGTTTTGTTTTACATCATCAATCATTGCCATCCACATTATCAGGTGCTTTGTTCCACACCATCAATTGATTTGCTCCACATCAAAACAGGCGTTTTCCCCCACATCACACCAGGTGTTCTGTTCCACTTTACATTAGGCGTTTTTTCGACATCAACAAGGAAGGGTCTTGTTCCACACCATCAGGAAGTGTTTTGATCATATCAGGCGTTTTGTCACATGCGATCAGGCGCTTTATTCCGATAATATCAGGCGTTTGTTGCACATCATCAGGCGTTTAGGTCCACATCCTCATCAGGCGTTTGGCGCTACACCATGGCATCACAGCAGTGCGGTGGCGACAGGCACCCCCTCACCTGCTGATTGAGGTGCTGGCCAAGCGTTACCCTGGCGTGATCTGTGAAGTGGTACACCACACGAACTCCGCGGATGTAGTCGAAAAACTCCTCCACAATCGCCACCTGCAAAGACCGACATCAGCGCCAGCAGCAGCAGCAGCACCACCACCACCACCACCGTCATTATCATCATCATCATCATCGTCATCATCGTCATCATCATAATCATCATCACCATCACCATCAACATCATTAACACATCACTATCAATATCATCCTCGTCATCGTCACCATCGTCGCCACCATCACCAACAACAACTATGTTTTGGTGCCACAAAAATTGAAAGTCAGTAGCATACTTCTTCGTAACCATACTAATGAACACTTTTTGAGGTCCTTAACATTAAACAGCTCGAACCTCAGGTGTCAACCTTATCCTAAAAACAAGTACGACAAAACGTCAACTGGGCTGCAAGTCAAAGAGACGACGAAAAGTCAACTGGGCTGCAAGTCAAAGAGACGACGAAAAGTCAACTGGGCTGCAAGTCAAACAGACGACGAAAAGTCAACTGGGCTGCAAGTATGAAACGAAAATACTTGTCAAATGAATACCAGGTATGTAATTGCATCGATATCGGGTTGGGTCAGGGATAGTTGTGGAGTCCCTCCAATCATAATTGTGTTGGTCCCGAGCCCCCGACCCTTCTGCTGCTGTGGAATGGCTCTAGCCAATGAGCGTCATTTCGCGTAGAACTAGCAAGTGCAACACGAGCCGGGGGCGAGGCGCGGCCCTCAGCCAGGCCCCCCGTAGGCCCCCGGGAATGTCGCCGGAGAGTGCTGCTCGCGCAGAACCCGGTGGAGGCCAAACGTTGGACATATCATGCATGGATATTCATAAACAGCGTGCGTTTTACCCGCTTATTTTACCCTTTGGTAGGCACGCGTAATTGTGTCGAGCAGCATGGTACATGTGCCTTACGAAAAACATTATCGCCTGCCTCGAAATATACATGAAGTTCGTTCTCGTCAGTGGCCAACCGGACCCAGTTCCCTCGCAGTTGTTTCGCCTGTGGCTAAACTTGGTTTCGAAATCCCACAACAAATATGCGGCAAGCCACAAGTAGCCTCTGGCGGACTGAACGGCGAACGCAGTTTCGGTTTGCACCCAGTATGTACGACAACAAACCAAATCATAATATATTTTGTACCCATGGCCCCACCTGAGCGGGTGTCTGCACGGACTGTGGTCTCTTCTTCCGGACGAGTTCGACGGCTTGCTGACCCGTAAGGTTCTTCGTCATGACGATGATGCTGGCGATTACAAGACCGGTGCGCCCGTACCCGGCATGGCAATGGACCGCGATCTGTATCGCCGACAGCGACGGTAGCAGATGAAGTCCTTAGAGTCATGGTGACCCTTGTGCTACGGAAAAATAGTTTTGACTCTATCTACTAGTAGTCCGGTCCCTACACGTGGGTACACTTAGAAAAGGGTTGAACCAGAAACAATCAACTATTTATTTGGGTTTCCAGCATGAATAGCCCGCAGCTCGACGGCCTCGAATCGCCAGGCACACATCAATATGTCCGTTAATGTAAGTAACGTTCGGGTATTCATATCAATACCCACATGGTCCTTACATCTACGGACAGAGGGGTACTAAATATTAGGTGCGAGATATGACCAGGGTGATGCTGGTGGGGGCCTCACGCTAGCTCGTGTCCCTGCAATCTAGCCCATGGTTACCTAAAATTGGCTAAAAAGCGCATACCTGGTACATCCTACCAAGCTGGGTTAACTTTGAATTCTTGTGTTTGCGTCAGTTATATGTGTACTATTTTGTTTACGTTTCCCGCAGGTGTTCTTCCACTACAGAGTTAATTGAGCCTGTTTCGTGACTTCAGACCAGATTATGGCGATAAGCTACTGTACTAACATGAAACAACTTAGTTCATATCAGCACCTCCAGTGTTGACTTCCAGATACCCCGTTCTGGTGTCGCGGATGCTGCTGCGACCTGTGCCAGGTACCCTGGCCATCTTCGTTTTTGTATGTACCTTGTAAATAATAATTTCGTGGTACACCTTGTGTTTTGTGTACAAAACCACTTTTTTCCCAGAAACAAGAAACTCCATTCGCCAACAACTCATTGAGGGCGAACGGCTTAGTAAGTCACCTTGCCTCCCCTTCGGAGAGCGGAAACGGCGACTCGAACTATGTCCGTCAGAAGGGAGACGGAGGGAGTAGTCATGTCTTCCCACGCAAAATTGAAGAACGATACTGTCAGCCCCAAGCCAGATCAGTTAGGAGAGTTGAGGGGAGGGGGGAGAAGGGGAGGGGAGGGGAGGGGAGGGGACACCATACGGCATGCAAAAAGGGCCATGGTGGGGCGTCATTAGAGCTTTCGAAGCTACCCGTGATGTGTACGGCCGACAAAGATTACAGGCTTACCAGGCATATGTACGTCATCAGGTACGGTCACCTTTAAATTATGATGGAATTGTTGCCTACATCTGGTCTCAGAGAATAAGCTTTCAAGCAGATACCAAGTTATCGCACTGCTCGTACATGCATCAACTTGCTGCCATTTGCCCATGTTTCACTATCTATACATGAAGATTACAAGAGCAACGAGGAAACTGCCCGAGGATACTGTAACCATGCTCGCTTCCATCCCGAACAAAAACCTCATATGGTTCGTGATGAAGATGTCCGAGAGAGGCAAACTCAACGAGCACACTCTCGTAGCATATACCTCCGAATTTAAGATACCAAGAGAGCTCACGAGAATGTCGTGGCAACCGAAAGCAACATGCTCATTGACTTCTTGCATACAATAATCTATGTTTCCAGGCGAAGCAGTGCGATCGCTATCCCGTACGTGAGATAAAATGAAACTAATGACTACCGGGGGGGGAGACGGGAGGACACCTGCGACTTGAAACCACGGTTGTTGCTCGAGGTATGATCTAGAAGCCCACCGAGGACAAAACTTCCTATAAGTTGAGCTGCGGAAAATAAAAATGATGGCTAATCAAAACAAGAAAAAGTGAAGCGAGAGCCCACGAAAGATTTTCCTGTGTATTCGTGTTGTTCGTTCAGTACCTACTAATACTTTGCCGTTTTGCCATCCGACAACGTGCAGCATGAGCATAGCATGAATTTCAGCTATAATCGCTCTTAAACATTCCTAGAAAGACCAATGGCAAGTGCTATAAGTGTACTCATTTCCTTCTCGTGCTTGAAATCGTGCTAATAAGAGCAAGTATGTCGGGAGACGGCAGTTTAGGCCTGTGATGGACGGCGGTCCAGACTTGATATACTACTGTAGTTGTAGCGTAGAAGCTCTTCAAGTTGTGACTGACGAAGCCGAAAATCGCCGCCTCCTGACACCTTTGGAAAAGGGCGCTACGCCTAACACTACTCACTTCCTTCTCGCATAAAGGTGTCCGGGAGGTACGGAAAGCCGCTGCTCTCCTCCAAATTGTCGCCGCAGTATGGATGCTCCCCGGCCTCGGTAAGGTTGAAGATTGCCGTCACCCCCTTCCTGGTAGGCAATTGGACAGTTGGACGAGTGGCTTATCCCTTACAAGTGCTGCTAAAGGTATGCCACACAAATTCCAAGCAGATCGCGCACATAATCTGCACTTTGTAAAGCGGTCAAACCCTCTTTAGATCATTAAAGTGTTGCCCCCACCAAAACAAGACGTGTTGAGGGAATATCGTGATTCCTTGAGTGACAGACTGCGGCATCGGCGAGGTTTAAGATCGCGGCCAACCCTGCCTTTCGGACAGTTGGGCAATAGGTCAACAACCACACAAGCAGCTTGACCTTTTCGTTGACTTCGGTTGAGCTTTAGGGATCCATGTATGGTGGCTAATAGACTCCGCGCTCAACATGTGTCTTATTGCTTGTCTTCCTTGTGTTTGTTCTTCTACCGTATCTGGGATTCTTCTCATCCTGCGCATTGCCTGATTACCAAAATATATTAGTAGTAGTACGAATGCAATGGTCCCCCAATGTCTCGAAGGTGCGCTCACCGCTTAAACTGGTCAATGATGTCGTACTTCTTGATGAGGCCGCTGCTGGGCCTCTGCATAGCAATTATGGAATCCGTTATCCAGTGCGAATGAAGCCCCTTGATCTGGCAATCATATCCACCAGTACCACCAGTAGTATACGAACCACACGAGTCCGTCACAAGTTAGCCACTTGACCACTATGTTCAGCACTATGTTCACCACTCAGTTCACCACTCCGTTCGTCACTCTGTTTGGTGTTTTGGTACTTCACGCGAGTCAATGTTACCCTTACATTGGGCCAAAATATGTTTCTCGAGGTATCCACAAAAAAACGGGACACTCGACTGACGGAATACGGTGACACCTAGTTGCACTAGGTACACTATTCACACCATTATTGCTATGAATACTACTATCGAAACTATTGGTCGGATTCTCAGTATTAACACCTCAAATATTGCCTTTTATGTAGACTGATGTTCGATTGCGATTACCCCAGATGGTGTTATTGTTCTGATATTGTTTTTATTCTGTTCATGTTTATGAATCATCAGCGTTGAACCTCATCAACCATTGATGCACATTATCGAATGGCTAACAGTATATTGATTCTGCGATAACAACACTATCCTGGTATGCAGTATACAGAGTAAGTGCATTTTAGGTTCTGCTTTTCTCAAGAAAATTGAATGATGCCGGGAAAACTCGAGCGCTGAATAGCGACCAGTCCCGCCGCATACCAAGAGCGTTTAGCTTTTCTCCCGGCGTTTTTTACAACACCTGACCGTGCAGGCCTGATGAGTATTAACAATACGGTAACACTACGAACCCCCTTTGGGATTTGAGAGGGAATCATTGTCGGACCTTATTGCGGTATCGCCCACAATAGTCACTAACCCTAACCTTAACCCTAACTACTTTTATAGTAACCAGTGAAGGGGATTTGTCTTGAGTATAATAGCAGCGTTAATAGGAGCACGAAACGCGCGCAGCATAGCAGTATGGTGGTACGGTGGTGCTTGTTATGCTGCACGGGTTTCCTGTTATGTAAATCTATACATGGAGCTATAAAAAAAATACAGCCATTTTCGCTTTCTGGGTCGCTATACCTTTTTCAGGCCAAAAGGATCAATAGGGCTTGCTAATAATAAACAAAACCACGCAACGGGGCTACTCCCAGTGGAAACCGCTATTCATCCTAAGAAAACGTCCGTAGCGGCACTGCGACGAAAAAAACCAGGCTGGGAATCACACTTTTTCAGGCGTACATACATTTTTGCGGGCCGTTGTGTTGTTTTGACTGTAGAACACACTATTCTTCACCATGGCCAGCAGTCGCGCTTAGTGCTATGTACCATTGGTGCTATTAATACGGGTTACTACTACGACCGAAACAAGGATGTTTGCTGCTTCTACAAACGCCTTTCAACTGCAGCACACAGGTCTTCAAGTAGTGCTACAGACAGTAGTATCATGCCGCGCCCGCGTCGTACAGGTTGTTGTATACCTGGTACATATTAGGTTGTATCGGTATATATATACATCGGGTATGGCAGTCCTGAAACTGTTTTCATCAGCCAACCCGGAAGTGGACGACGCTGTAATCATTTTTGTTTCTCCTCAGAATTCTGTCACATGTAAGTAGATACAGCACTTCAAACTATTTAATAGGGAGAAGTGTCTTACGCCACCTACTGGTACTCGTTTTGGGGGGCACGTGGTGTGTGGTGCAGTAAAAGTCATGCAGGTTAGGGTTAGGGTTAAGGTTAGGGTTAGGGTTAGGGTTAGCAGAATGAGAAACAAGCGAGGTCTCACCAACCGCCTTGGTTGAGCGG
Source organism: Nereocystis luetkeana (assembly GCA_031213475.1). Taxonomy (NCBI): domain Eukaryota; class Phaeophyceae; order Laminariales; family Laminariaceae; genus Nereocystis; species Nereocystis luetkeana. Next base: position 11,049,092 of record JARUPZ010000014.1, read on the forward strand.
ATACTATTACTATCATTGTGCGAGCGTGCTGCGCAACTCCTTGCGGTGTAGCCCCCGCACTATTGTAGTGCCATAGGCGCATCATAGCCTAACCCAGCAGCGCCGACCAATCAATTACATTACTTCACGTGCCTGATGCTATAATCGCCATGCGTTCCGTCCCAGTTTGCCTCCCAAGTCCCAAGGGAGATGATAGTGTCTATCTACTCTGAACTGTGATCAAGTCAATCAAGGCCGAAAGGGGTTACTATTGTTTACTCACCGCAGCTCCGTTGCATCTCAAGGCGCACTGCTCGGAACATCTAAGGCACAGCTTCCCCCCGCAGAACCTGCACTTCATCTGCAGCAGTCATTAAGGCACAGCGTTGGGACCGAAGTCACACAAAATATTGCATGTGGTCCCAGCGTGGTAAGGACCGGTCCTAACGGGGGCAAAAAAAAACGAAAAAAAAAAACGAAAAAAAAAACACGAAATAAAAAAACGAAGAGCAGAACTAATGAGCACGTGAGTTTACCGCTCAAAAACACTTTTAGAAGCAGAGATACCGATACCTCCGTTTTCACATTTCGTTTTTTTCAAGTCCCAAAAGACTTGAAAAAAACGAAATGGGTGCCAAATAAACGAAATATAGGATACCCAGGGTCGAAGGGGAACATCGGAGGACCTCGAAGCGTTGATATGAAATTCCGACAAAGTTTCTACCTCCGGTTGGCAGGCGCACGATGGCCGAGGTAGTGCATGTGGCTGCCACGCGGCTTGTCTGCTGACGGCGCGAGCATATATGGGTAGAGAATCACCATGGGGTGCCCTCGCAAGAAACCGGGGGATCAGGAAGTGGCTGTGGCGGTAAAATGTTCGACATGAGTCCCACTCAACACTCCAATGTCTGCCATCGAACAGCGATGGCCGATACACAAGTTCTGGAGCACTCCGGAGGGAGCGGGTTGGACCACGAGAACCGCCTGCTGCGGAGGGTGCCTCACGTGTGTGAGTGGTGTCTATCCACCGTCGCTGTCGAGCGTTATCAACGGTAATCACGTGCTGTGGCAGTTGAGTCATTCTGGAAAATTGCACCGCGTACAAATTCGACTCGGCTTCTTTTTTTTTCGGTTTAGTTTCTTTTTTTTTTTGCTCGTTAGGACTCTACCTGCTGTTAATCACGATAAACGAAAGTCTGTTAGTAAATTTCGTTTGTTGTTTTGTTTTTCTTGTCCTCGTTAGGGCCGGCCCTAATTGAGCTTAAACTAAAAGAAATCTCGCTTCAAGATTCAGGTTGGGGATATATCACCAGAAAGCAAGAAGGAGCCGGCGGGGGGGAGAGTGACAGACCCACACACACGGCGTGGATGGAGCCTGGATGCGGCTTAGGGTTCAAGAGAAGAAAATATAGGAGCAAGCATTCACAAGGAAGGGCGAAGGGCAAGAACCGGTGGGGTAGATCAGAGTCGGTTGATGCTAAGACGGAAGGAGATATATATATATATTGATAATAGAGCTAAACTTACTGCTATAGTGCGTAGTTTACCCTTTTAGTTTTCCATGTATTGTTCCTACTTTCTGGGAATGTGTATGATACCACGATCTCACTAATTGAGGTAGAAACTAATGGTGCAATCTGTCGGATCTAAAAAATCTCACAGTCCTGGTACGTACAACCTTAGTTTTAGAACGACCTTTAGGTTGGCGCGGGGTGGATAGCACTCCTCACAACACTGGTAAAATAGTGTAGTAGTCATAGTGTAGTGCAGACGTGCGGTGGGGTCATGGACCCCCACTCTTTAAAAATAAGAATGGGTGCTGTATACCAGGAGCCCGTGCCTAGCCATTTTATTTTTCTTAAACCAGCACTTCACTTAAACCGATATCTGGTACCAGGTACCTAGCAGCTCTTGAACGGCGATCCCCAACGTATCAGATGCCAGGTATTGACTTCGATGTTAGGGCTAGCTTGGTGCCGGTGGAAATAAAACATTTTGTATCTCAGGGTGCTGAAAACAAGAACAATTGACTCATACAAACACATTCGCATTACTATTGCTATTATAGAGATAAGTTAAGACCGAGGGTAACAAAAGCAGGAAACATATGCACCGCTACGAGTACGCTCCGTGTGTGTGCTTACCTTTTCTTACTTTTTTTCAAACTAAGCAAAAGATGACTCGATGCACGTGGTATACCTACCTGCAGTCTATGAACACACACGGGATCCCAAACTAACTTCACCCACTTTACCGTAGTTCCAACAATAGTCAGATTTCAGAAGATCTCTGCCAAATGGCCCCTCGATACCGATTTTGTTTTCGGACCTCAAGTATGAAGCCGTGCTATGCCATTTGCTGGGGTGTGAAGCCATGCGACGGCGGGTAGGGGGGTTGCCCACCCGATATTTATACCTCTATATCCTCAACTGGCCGGATGTTGTCGTTATTAAATATCAATCGCCAGATACGTAGATTATAAAAAGCAGGAGATATGTATCGGTTTTTGCTTACAATGTTCAAGTTAATTGAAGTTAATATTAACGTTAACGTTAAAGGGTTTCTTCAAGTGGGCTGTTGGGTAAGGTATAAATAGTAGTCATAGCAGTACTGCAGGTAGTAGTAATAGTAACAATAGTAGTACAGCCCTCTTCGACTGAGGGGCGTCACAATGTTAACTGTAACAGTGAGTGTCGTATGGAGCACGTGGACAAGGACACGGGCTTCCCACCTTGTACTTGAGCGCCCACTTCCCTTTGCGTGTTGCCCCTGCACCCACTGCCCGCGGTGGCAGCGTTGCCCCTTGCGCTCCCACGGTGGTCGGTGTGCCTGGCGCCTCCGGTTTGGTGGCGCTCGCGATAGCCTGGTTTAAACAAAAACGATGGTTTGGGATGACGACGCTAAATTTCTCAGACGTTCGTCCCAGCCCAAGTATCGCCTACTACCGGGCCTAATATCCCCCCCCACCTCCCCCATACATCCCCTCGAAAAGCACCAGCTGTCCAGGCCTTCCCCCTGCTGCGGCCTGGGTTGTATGATACTATCGTAGCCTCTCATAGCCTATACACTGTTATCATGCCGTCATACCCTATCACAGCTTGTTATCGTACTATCATAGCCTATCATACCCTGCAGCTTGCCATCATACCATCATAGCCTATGATAGAGAGGACCTCACCGAGCTTTCGCTTAGTCTCCTTGCCGGGCGGCCGGCCGCTGGCAACGTTTCACTTGTTCCAACAGCTGAGGAAGCCTTCCCCGCGTCGTGCCCGATACCGTTGCCGATATCGTTCGCGGCACCGTACCCGGCACCGTTTTCGATATCGGTCCCGACGTCATGCTCGACACCGCTCGCAACATCATCCCTGATACCGTTCTCCGCAGCGTTCCCTAGACCGTTCTGGCCTTCCCTTTCATGTTCGGAGGCGTCGATTCCTACTGCCCTAACGGTAGTAGCAGCAGCATCGGTGCCACCTCCTCCTTCGCCACCACCCCCTTCTTCCTCTCCCCCCCCCCCCCCTACAGCAATATGGGTGGCGTCGGTATCTTGAGGAGCTTGGGCGCAGGAGTCCCGCAAGACCGGCACTCCATTCTCAGTAGCTGCTGATCCACCCCCCAGAGGCCCGGATTCCTCGGGTGTTACCATCCCGCCAGAATGGTCTCGCTTCTACGGGCTTCGTAGTAGAGTAGGAGCAATACAGTTGTACTTGGAGTATGTAGTAGGAGTTTTGGTATCCAGCAGGTCCGTCGACAAATTCCAGTGCATCCGCTATATTTATGTGTATGAATATGACGTCCTCTGGTTCCAGCTTAGATGCTTCCGGAGTTGGTAGATGTTAAAAGACGTTCATGGTGTGATTTATCCATCTTTCTTGCCTGCAACCTGCGGCGTCACAGTTAAGGTGGTACGGTAGATTGGAAACATGTGAAAAGGTGTGATTTATTCATGGGTCCTGCAACAAGCTGCAACAAGAGTTACGGGAATGAGATTCATGGGTCCTGTCTGCAACACGACGGCGAGAGGTCATACTGCCGCTGTATCATGCTGGTATGAGGTAGGAATGAGGTGGACCTACAAGCCACCTATGAGAGAGCAACGGCTATACTCGTAGCAGTAATTGTTGTGCGTACAACGATGGTTTGCCAGTACCTCCAGCAGTACAACTGCTGCTCTACGCCAGCGAACTCCGGCTGTATTCCAATTCCCTAGCGAACGTCTTTAGAGGAGCGGGTTGTTCGCGTATGATATTGCTTTGCGGGCTAGGGAACACTTCCAGATGGGATCAAGGTACGGGAGTGGACCCAACCCAACCTCTATCCCAAGCCCTAACCCGAACCCGAATCCTACTATACTCACGCCAGATGTGGACTCAACTCGAACAAATTAGTCGGTTCTGAGGCCTTGCAAGCTGCATCGTATGTCATCCTGCGTCGGTACTGGGCGACACTGTAAGCCCAAACGGCTATTATGGCAGGGCGAGCACAGTTTCGGCGCGTAGTCAATACGCGTCTCTCGAGTACTGTTGTACTGTACTACAGTACTGCTGTTGGTAGTATAGTCTAAATGCGGAGCGCATACTACATACTCAGAGGCGACGTTGCGATATAAATGCGCACTACCACAGGCACTTCTTGCAGACGGCACATTGTACGTACTCGCTATTAAAAAGTAGACGCACGGCGCCAGCTAACCCTAACCCTGTTAGGTGTGTGACAGCACTGCGGTATCAAACCAGGTACTATAGTTTCTACTGTATACCAAGGTACATGAATGACACACACTGCCAGGTACACGCAGATATCATACAGACGGTCGGTGCACAAGCAATTACCAACACCATATCATAGACTGACCGCTCCGAGCACGTACCAACAACTCTACCTCTCAAGTCATGCTCAAGATTATGTGCATCGTCACGTCGAATCATCCCGACCAAAAACGGACCACAAAGTGCCTGGTATGCTGATGGATATGAGTTCTGACTTGGTGCGTACTTTGCACCACGTCCCAGTACTCACCGTTCCAGATGGCGGCATACGTGTGACATTGTGAGTTGTGTCACGAAGACAGCTGCTTCGTCGAAGATCTCACTCCATATCCATGTTACAACTCGTGTACGTATCGTCGTGCAACTTCGAGGGAGAAAGAAGCGGGCGGTGAGTGCTGCCCCCTCGGGGATGTCGAACAGAAACATGAATATATATTAATAATGTCGGTTTCAAACCACTTTTTAACGGTCAAAATGTCCCAATCGACACATGACCTTGGCCTCCAACCACAAACCCCCCGCATTTTCTTCAAACTGAACTTCAAACTTCAGACGCATCTCCGTCATCTCCGTCCTCTCAATTTCCAATACAAAATGTAAATGTGGCTCTGCCCCCAATCTCCACACCCATCCGCACCAGAAGCAGAAAGTACATACAGACTGGTACCAGACAAACAGGCAAACTGAACCCGTTCGAACGGAGCTCGGCTAGATTGAAGCCACGGTGGTGGTCCAGATCATGGAGGTCACAGACGCAGAGGTTCGAGGAGAGAGCAGGCGCGACGGGACACCCCTGGTATGGTTCAGCCAGGAGGAGCAGCTACTCCGCAGGCTAGAAGAAGTCGAAAGGTGCGCTTCGTGCGATTCTCGTTCCCTTGTGGCATTGTGACGACGGGTATTCATATTATTAATAGAGTAGTAAAGTACTGCCTGCTGTACATTTCCCCGGTAAATATGTAAACATGGCAAACACACACAGACAGCAGACAGTGCAGCACGATGTGTCACGATACTTCTGACAGATACGAGACACATACATCCGTACACGCACAGCCCGAGAAGCACCTCTGCTCGGGTCTATGGCTCCGGCCCGTGGGATGCATGAATACATCGGCAGGAGTATCTCTCATCTCTTTTTATATAGCATCTTCATTATCATGCTCTCTTCTTTTTCTTCGGGTTTTGGTGCGAGAGAGCAGGGAAAAAGAGAAAAAGAGGGAAGAGTTCACGATGCCTCTCGTGGCATACATTTACCGGTACAGTTTGACTGATGCAACTGACTGCTTCTTGCAGCGTACCAGGTACCTGGTAGATATGTACGTACGTATGATATTAATCAATAAAAGCATACCTGGTATGATACAAATTGACACGTTCGTTTCCCTCTACCTGGGCCTGGCACTCTCCTGCTGTCTGTTGTTCTGCTGCTGCTGCTGGTGGTGGTGGTGGTGGTGGTGGTGTGCTCAGGTTCGGCGCGAAGATCGCCGGCGAGCTCCTTAAAAGCGTACCGTGCGAAGGTGCCGTGAGCCGAGAGCTGCTGGAGCTGGAGCTGGGCGAGCTGAAGCGAGATCGGGACATTCTTGAGGACAAACTCACCCTCCTCCTGTCGTCGGCGACCCTTCCAGGTGTGCGGTGTGCTGTATGTTTTGTGGGCTGGTGCTGTGTGCTGTATTGATCACGTGTGTTGTATGTTGTGTGTTGTGTGTTGATTGTTTCTGTGGGCGAGCTGAAACGAGATCTCGCGATGCTCTTGAGCCGTTCTCCTGCTATCTTATACCGTCCTACGTACTGCTCTAGTGCACACCAGGTGCCATAGTTACAGGGTAGTTGTGCTGTGTTGGGATCGGTTGACACCTTGCATGATCTGTGATACAATAATACACGTTCAATCCGGTAAAAACGGTAAAAAAATACCTGGTAGTGAATTTCGTAATATGATATCTTCCTGGGATGCCCTTTGTTGTCCTTCACCTGGTATTCCGCACAATAGTGTTATTAATAATAGTATAATAATATGTACCGTAGACTACGATCGTACGTATACGCATGTATGTATATATTGATGGTGGGTTGTGGACCCTGCATGATGATACCCGTCGTGCACGTAAGCGTGTACGCATTCTGTATTGCTGGTTGCTGCGCTGCTGCTGTATGGTAGATGCACAGCGGTACAGGCAGTACAGGCTAGTGGTATCGGCTTTTATTCTGTATGATGTGTATGATGCGTAGTATGACTGATGACTTTTTTTTGCTCTACAAAAGATTCACACATCGTACAGATCAGATCAGATAGATAATCCCCACTGCATTATCTAAATATTTCCAGGGTAGATACGTATACTCCTGATCTTTATGAAGTTCGCGTCTGATCTAAAGTTACCTACCAGGTAAAAAGTAGAGGAAGTAGGAGTAAGTTTTTTTTTTAAATAAATCGTGATTTACCTGATGAGTGTTTTTGATTGTCCTTTCCACCTCCCACCCGCGTCACGCCTCGCACGTCCGCCCATACTAATGTCCATAGACACAAAAGTATTGTTGGACAGCGTACCATTCGTACGTGTTGCACACGACAATAGCCAGCTATTATTACTAAGTGTGTACCTGGTAGCCTTTAACCCTGGTATACTTTGTATATCCCCTAATCCTGGTATACTTTGTATATCCTCTAATCCTGGTATACGATACATCTATCGAGCCTTTACACAGTACAGCAGTAGTTGTCTACAATCGTACATATCATGCATCCTGCGGACCTGCGGGGTACTCGGTGTTTTGATGTTTTCTTACCCGGTACGTATTTCTATTTCCAGTAGGTAGGAGTATGTACGTACGTGGGACCATTTTACCGGTGCGTGCCTTGCGGCTCAGCCACGCAAAAAAAAGTGTTCTACTGCTGAAGGTTGTCGTATTCTGTAAAAACCATAGTAGTCGTAGGCCTCTGTTCAACTCTGAGCAAGGCCTCAACATAAACTGTTTTAGATAGGTCTACAGACCGCGGTATCGAAATAAAATAATACTAATTTGGCTCCTGAAAGAGAGCAGTTACACGCGATATAGGTCTACGTGTCCTGCCGACGACGTCATGTTTGATCATGTGATAGTATGCCTGGGTATGCGAGTAGGTTTAGCAGTCTGGGAGAAGGGATCTTTAGGGATGTTTTTTACTTGAAAAATGTGTAGCGTGGTCTGCACTTCGGAATCGTCGTCCGCATCTGAGAAATTTCCTGGTTCGATGCAAACTCGGCGGAGCCTCGTTTATGGCGAGTTTTGGCCCGTTTCGGCTGCGGTTTGGGGTCAGGGTTAGGGTTAGGGTTAGGGTTAGGGTCAGGGGTTGGGTTGGGTCTTCGTCCGTGCCTTGATCCCAACAGGAACCAAAACATCCGAACAGCCTACCAACCTAAAGATCCCTTCTCCCAGAGATTGTTCCTAAAGATCCCTTCTCCCAGATTGTTAAAGGTCCTCGAGTATAGTCTGATTACCGGATGACGAAAGAGACAGTATGGGGCAGGCCCGACTACTACTGTAATGCAGGTCGAGCTAGACGCGTGAAGTTACCCACAGAGTGTTATGTCTTATCTTGACGATTCCCTCTTTCTCGAGAAAAGGGGGGTTTTATTTAAATTATTTGATTGGCGCGTTTCATCGGAAACATCTCTCCTCGACAATAGAGGGGAAACGGAATTATGACTACCATGAGGAGTTGTCGAGTAGGCGCACGTAGGTGTTTCATCAAAATATTCGAACGATTCTGAAAAATCATAAGGGATTTGCAAACAATATTCCCATTTCTAATTTTTCAGAAACTCAAACTTGCTTCAAATAAACGAGAATCTAGAGATTGCAGCGTTTTTTTGTGTTTTTTCAAGGCCAAATTAATTACCCCTCGCGGGATCGTAATCGGCGTTTTTTTCGGGTGCGTCAGATTACTGTTAATACTAATAAGTTCAAACGACCCATGAGGAGACCAGCAGAGGTGCTATGAAGCCCTTTTTTCATCGGTGATCGTTTAGCCATGTATTATTTGAAGGCTCCCGTGCGCGAAATGACACATTTAGCGATTTAGCGAGTTTTTTTGTTCTGCTCGCTCGCAACTTAGAGTTGACGAAAACACCTCGTGAGTCACTCCTGGCAGCCTACGACTGTTGTTTGGCGAACCCTAACCCTAACCCTAACACAGCTCATCAGGAGCGTGCCTCAGTTTCGCTGTGGCTGCTTGTTGCTTGTGAGGAGCTGTAGTTGCCCTAACCCTAAGTGCAAACGTTCGGTTGAGGGTTGGTTTTTGTTTTACTTCGTGTCTTCCGAAGAGCTACCAATTTCGACAGCACCAAAGTTAAGCTGTAGACCTGTTGGAATCCGGCGGAGTGTAAATCTCGAGAAATTCATGAGTTTCTGCAGGTAGAACACTACCTGGTAAGGTGGAACACCGGCTCCATGCTAAGGCACGAATCAGCTGATGGTCCAAATGCAGCGCGTCGAAATAGCGTCGGAATTTCTATACCGAAAAAAACATCTTGTAGTGATTGGAGTCACCCGGAAACCCTGGGCTGGGGGGTGGATAAGATCCCCCGTGGCCCTAACAGGTCTACTCTAAGTTATGCTGTTAGGAGAAATGCTGAAGCTATTGTATATGTGACACCAACCATCATATACCACCATGGAGATGTTGCGTAGATGTTTTGTTTCGTTCAGCGCCCGCCGCTCAGCACGATCTGTTGCTCATTTTTTTCTTAGCATCTCTGCGCAGGCGAGTCTAAGCCAGTTGTTTATCTCAGTTGTTTCTTGCTCGCTGGCTATACCGATACGTTGGCTATACCGATACTTAGTACCTGGTAGCACGTACGACCTATAGCTATGATTTATTTTATTTTTACCGAAAAAGTAAGCACAACAGGAGTAGGGAGGGATACAAGACTGTTAGAAGGAAATACTGTTGCGAGTTACGAATTCGAGCAGCACGGCGCTGACGATTGTGACCCTCTAAGACCTATGGCAATGGAAACGCGAAGTTCAAAAGTTTTTTTTCAAATATATTGCTTTAAAAAAACAGCCGAAAATTTTCATGTACCGCTGCTGCGGGGAAAAAAGAGAAAAATGTTTTTTTTTTTTTTTTTCCCAACGGCTGCAGGCGGCGCGATTTGTGTTTTTCTGGTTGGAAGTTGTCAACACGGTGATCGAAACCAGCTCGTGCGACGATCGACGCTCGATCTCGACATAGACTAAGCCCACGGCCAACCCGCTCGGTATCTGGCAAGGCCAACGAGTATAGATGCCGGCCTCGAAAATAGCAGGTGGACCCATGGTCTAGGGGGCGAGAGCTTGCCGGCGGCGTCCTACGGTATCCTCCCAAACCTGGAAAAAAGTCTATTTTTTGCCATTCGAGACGGATGGAGAAGTTTTGTCTTCTGTTCTGTGCAAACCAGCGGCCGAATGTTTTTTCATCATACGCCTGGTCAGCTCCCGCCACATGACACCGGCCATGGTGTGAAGACATTGACCCTAGGGTGGGTCGGAGCCCCTAACGAGCGCACTCCGTTCAGAATTCATGACGCAATCGTTGGTTTTGTTGATCGATGACTGTCGAGGACTCGGAATCTCGCCGCTTCGAACCAAAGATCGGCCTGAGTTTTTCTCAAGCCGATGTTGGGCCAACATCGGCCCCAGATTTGCTTTTTCCGGGCTTTTCCAAAAGTTAGGACCTTTTTTGCTTTTTTACGTGGCCCATAGGAAGCGTGTTCTGATTTTGTTTGGCGGGTATCTTTGAAATTCAAACATTTAATTGAAACTTCGCTGTCCCATTGGCATAGGTCTAACAAGACCGGTATCATATATATATATATATATATATATCGGGTTTCATACCTTGTTGAACAATGTGTTTCACGTTCCGTTTGTGTCATCGAAAATTCCAGTGTACTCCGGAAGAAAGGCAGAACGCTATTACGTGAGTTTACCGCACCGCACAATACCTACCTCCCCGAAAAATAGATGGCCGTTTATGGCAAGATATTTGCGGCCTGAATGCCGGATGAACATTACCACTCAAGCGTTTAACGCCAACTTTCATTCGCGCCAATCAATAAGACGAATCCACATTATCACCGCGCAGAAATATTGCAAGCTTGTTGCCGCCAGACAGCCATACAGTGGTTATAAGTGTGGGTTCAGGGGATAGATATTTTAGATCTTGCTCGGCGTCATCTCCCTGTGTTTTTGTATCCTGCCTCCTTCTTTTAAGCTTTTAGCTTTGTTATAATTTGTTCCACGACTTCGATCCTGTTTCGTTTCGTTTTTTGTTGTTGTGCCCTTTCTTAAACGTCGTGTTACGCGTTGGAATCTCAACTTGTCGACCGTGCCCGTTCGTCCACCGTCAACCAACGTATGTGTGTGTGTGTGTATTTTTTTCTGCTGCTAGCAGCCCCAAGTAATGGACCCTCCTACGAGGCTTTCGCCGGAATTACTGGCAGGGACGTCAGCCTACGCCCATCACCCCCGGCGGGAGCTGAGCGGAAGGACGGGGACACCCCCCCCCCCCGACCGACCACTATCGACGATCTGGGCATGTCGGTTACTAAAACTACCACTAACCTTTCCTGCGGCAGAAAAAGCTTTCCTGCAGATTCGGAAGCACCCGTCGATAAATTCGGCGTTTCGAAACGTGACATTACCCAACAAAAGCCCTCTGAGGTGCCGAGGGCTCTAGATAGCAACACCGGCACCAACAGCGCAAGCACCAGGAGCACCAGCACTGCACATGGCAACGGGGTGATTACCGCAGAAAGTGGTGATGAGCGTGATTTGGATGATAAACTGGTTTGTGACTTGAGCTCTCCTGCGCTAGTTCGGTCAAGCAGCAGCACTCGGCATGACAGGGTAGCGATAGCTGCAGGCAGTGGTGGCGGTTTTGATTCGGATGCAAGTGTTAACACTAGCTTGAGCTCTACAGGCCTGGGTCAGTCTGGCAGCAGCTCTATGCATGGCAGAGCAGCGGGAACAGCCGGGGGCGATGGTGGACATGATTTGGATGAAAAGGTTATCGAAAACTTGAGCTCTCCCGCGTTGGTTCGGTCGGGCAGCAGCATCTCTCGTGGCAGGGGAGCAATGACTCGAGGGAGCGGTAGTGGGCGTGATTTGGATGCGATGACTAACCACAACCCTATCTTGAGCGGAGGGAATGGATTCAACCAAGTGGGCACGGAGCGTCTGACTGACGACAGTTATGCTCGGGCTGACGAATGTTATGCTCGTACTGACGACGGCTACGCTCGGACTGACGACATTTATGCTCGTCCTGACGACGGTCATGCTCGGAATGACGACATTTATGCTGGTGCTGACGGCGGTTATGCTCAGCGCGCGAGGACGGTGGCAGTGGTTGACAGGAATCGGCGTCTGTACAATGCTGCACCAGCCCCACCCTCCAGGTTTGGGACTGACCCGATTAGGTCAGGGTACAACGGGTACAACGGGTGCAACGGGGGCGTCGTCGCTGGCGGGGGTGGGGGCGTCGGCGGGGGCAGAGGCGTTTCAGGAGTGTCCCGCTCGGTGGAAATGGTCGAAAGCGGCGGTAGCGGTCGTGGCGACGGTGGCGGCCGTGGGTTTAGCGTGTCAAAGTGGCAGTGCCGCAAAAGCAGCGACGCTTCAGCGTGGCAGACGGCTCACTCGGACACCAGCCGCCAGCAGCAGCGGTGGACCAGCGCCCCCTTCGCGCCCGACACCGGCACTACCACCCGAAGCGGCACCATCACCGACATCGTCGGACACGGAAACCCGGGAAGATGTGGGGCCACTATTAATAGTATGAATATAGATACGACCCCTACAAGAATGACGCTGAAACGAACCGCCAGCCTCGGCGAGCAGGCTTCACACGAATCGAGTCATTTCTCTAGCGGAGTCCGGACCGTGACGGGTTCCTCTGAAGGTGGTGCGACCCGCACGAGCCACCCAAGCAGCTGTCAGGGAGAGAGGCGCGCCGGTCCCGGCGGTCAGCGCATCAAGAGGGGACCGTTCCGGGCACCGGTCGCTCCTTTCAGCAGTTCGGACATGCGCGATGGGATTTTCAACGAAGACCGCTACCTAGCCTCGCTGGTGTCCTATCCTCTCCCAAGACCTAGCCAGGATAGTCACAATGGTTGGTACCATCAGCAGCGCGACTACCGCGACACGCAGAGCGTACGACGAGACATGAGCTTTGAAGAGCCCTTCTTCTCTAAGCGGAAGTCCTTTCGACTTAGGGTTAGCGAGGAGAAGCAGGAGGGGCAACAGGAGCCTTGCAGCAAAAGGAGCTGGCCCGATGCTCCAGCTCGCTGGCATGGGGTCGATAACGGCAATGGCGCACGTGGGAGCACACACGAATTTGCCATCCACACGGTCCCTGTGGCCCTGGCCGCCGACGCTCCGTGCGAGAGGACGAGGGGGATAGGGGAGGATGGCCGCCTTTACTACTCTTACAGCAGGCAGGGGCAACCTCTCGAGGGACGGCATCCTCAGGACGTGATGCCTCTTGACTCGTTTTCTTCCAACACCGCGCAGATGTTGTCGGAGAGGGGAGGGGGGCGGTACGAGCTCGGCCCCACCGTGACCCCGCCCCCCTTTCGCTGATTGGAACTTCTCGGATCTGGGGCTCTCGTCAGCACAGGTGTGTTATCCCCTTCTGACTGTGGGGTCAGATGAATCAATATGAGTGGGGTATAGTTCTTGTAGTAGGAGCCGACTGAACCGGAAGCATCGAAGACATTTTGTTTGAACTCTCCACCAAGGTCAGCTTCGGTCGGAATATGCTGCTTGGTATATACCACCATAGCTCGGCTGTAATCCGGAAGCTCCCGAGCAGTCTATTGTGTGAATGAATACAACCATGCAATATCTAGGTCGCTGCTTCTAGGAAAACGTGTTACCTTGCTTTGCGCGTGAGGTTGCTCAATTTCCACTCGTATGAAAGAGTAGTCCGAACTTGGTTCCGATCATGTTGTTGCTCGAAAATACGCGAACGTGGTTTTGAGATGTGACATTTCACAAACTTTATTCAATCCCACTGAAATCGCTTCTTTCCCGGTGATTGTATTTTTTACTCGTCACATATTGGGATTTTCAGCTGTACTTTGTAGGATGTTGTATAAATATGACGGTTTCCGTTCAGGTGAACGCTTGCAATGTTATGAGGATTTGTGGTGTTATGATGGATGCAATTCACCCGGCAAAGGGGGTATCATTTCATTCTCACCCTAACCCAATATTTTCAATCTTAGGGTTAGGGTGGAGCTTCTCAAGCGAGGAACGCCCCAAACGAGTATATATGCATTCCCTTTTGTACTACAACATTGTACGACTCTGACCGGGAATCTATTACGGGGGACCATAGTTAATAGGACCAAATATTGTTAGTAAACATGGTTAAATATATTGGTTTTTACGTATACGATAGGTCCTATTAACTATGTTCCCCCGTAATAGTAATGTATGCACGTATTCGTTTATTCATGGAACTATACATTCATGGCAGATTCGCCTCCCACTAACAGAAATGGTGATTTTATTACCGGCCAGATTGGTACAGCAGTAGTCGCATGGTTGTGTTCTATTGAATGGTGAATATATTACTGGCTGGGCTATTTTGGTACTCGCATGGTTGTGTTCTATTGCGTTCGTGATATGCTACAGTCGTACAAAAGCCATCGGGCTTGCGTCCTGGGTTGGCTGCGCAATGTTTCGAAAAAGGCGCGTTTGAGTGATTTATGTATATTACTGTAGTAATATAGAGCTCCTCGTGTGAGGAATATGAAAAACGGTAGGTTCTACTGTTATCCCCCTCTACACTACAATGAGTACCGTAGGCTCTGCATACACGTATATACCCCGTCCTAAGGTACTGTTGTTGTATTATTGCATTATTATTAGCACGGCGCAATATAGAAACACCGCCCCGATCGCACTAACCAGAACCCCATTCGTCGACGTTGGTTGTGGCACGATTATTCTACAACGGCCTTTAGTTTACTGCAAATCTTCGTCTGCCGGCTCAATAACTGGACACGCAGCACCATGCACTACTACCAACACAAAAAACAGTACCTGCTGGTGTATGTTTTGGTGACTCATCTGCACCAAGATTTTGGCTTTTCTGTAAATTCTGTAACTTGGATTTCCCATCCTTGCATTCCGTTGACCAGGTGTCACAAAACGAAATGGCGGCGGTGGCCTGACTGGACCCACCACGAGACATTTGCAAGATGTTTATTGCCACTACAGTAGATGCAGCGGGTGCAGTGACTGATCAGTCGTTCCTACGGGTACTTTTTACCGCGTTTCCGTAAGATGCAACACGTTGGCGACCTTGTATGTTGCGCGCGATAACGCCAACCTCTGCCCTCCAGCGTCGATTATGCCCTGATTCACAAAATCGTTGATGAAACAAGCGGAGCTTGGTTCTTGAGCAGCCCACGTGTTACGTACCTGGTATGCAGTTAGGCGTTTTCGTCCAGTGGAGGGGGAGATATCTTAGGGTTAGCAGTTTCTCCGCATTCGAGCAGCCTACGGCCGTGTCGGCAGCGTCGAAGGCACGATTGAAGATACTGTAGTATAGGAGATTTGATTGATGATATTGATTGAAGCTTGATAGAGTGTAATTATTGAAGATTACATTGAATATCGATTGAAGATATGTTTGATGATGTGATTGCAGATTTCTTGTTGGTTGTGATGGAAGATATACTTATATATGAATGGCTTGAATATCTACGTGAAGGTCAATTGAAGATGTCTAATTGAAGATCTATTTGAACCTCGATTGAATATATGACTGAAGAAATGTGATTGAATATTGACTGGAGATATCATTAAAGACATGCTTGCATCAGTCATTGCGCCAGTAAGATGTCGGGGGTAAAAGTTGCCTGGTATGTGCGTCTCCAGTGGTTGGGCATTTTGCTACAAGTACACCAGCCATGAGCCCAAGCTGCAAGAGCGAGTTCGTGCGAGGTCCTACTGATAGCCAGAGCTATGCAGGATTGTCGGACATTTGTCATTTGTCTGACATTTGTCAAAAATTTGCCTCCCTTATTGGCAGAGGCGGGTGTACTCGATACCGGGGGGGGGGAAGGGGGGGTTGAGCGAATACCCGAGAAAGAAAGGGTTTAGATTGGTCGCAAGTTTGCGTGAGACTACTGACTGTAGCGTCATCCATTGCCCTGGCGTCATGTTGCAGTTACAGTTACACTCGTAGCGGCCAAAACATCTCGGAACGCTCTGAATATATGTCATGATCAGTTTGATTGCTGTCTCAGCACATGGATGAACGATGGCAGATATGGCCCTCTGTATCAGATGATGATCGATGCGAAGATCATGGCGTTTTTTAAAGGGGGTAATTTACAGTCTGTACAGTTGTAACGTGTACTTTGTAACTTGTAACTCGTTTTTTTTCTTTTGTAGATTGGGCCCACGTATTTTTTGCGTAGGGGGTGTTTTAGCTCTGCGCGTTGTTCTGATCGGTGCAAACAATCAGCGTGTCGTATTTTTGTATCATGTACTGCCTGTCATACTGTATTTCTTGCTAGCACTACGAAGGATTTTTAGTTGTTTTGTGAAAAATATTATACGATTACACTGTTACAGCATCATCTAGCTGCATCTAGCTGCATCTAGCTGGACTGCAGTGCCGGTGAGCATACACCCCGGCAGGCAGCAGCAGCAGCACATGCCACATCGACCACCGCATGAGATGCATTAACTTCATGAGCTGCTTGATCGTAAACAGCCGGAATCTAGACCGCACCGCACCGCGCTCGTAGTGGTGCACTGTATTTCAAGAATGAGCTTGAGATGGACTCCGTTTAAAGGGCCGGGACAATATTCCCAAGCGAGCATGCCTAATCAATAGCACGCCTCAACGACTGGCGGGGACGAGCGGCGACCAGAAATGATGGCCGACCCCGCCGATACACATTCATGCACGATCCTGTACACCATCCCGATCCAAATCACCGAGGCGATGTCCTCGGCAGTTTTTTTTTTTATTCCTCCGGCGGATTGGTAAATATAGCTGAATCTCACCACACTTCCACGTTCCAGTTTCGTGTCCTCGGCAGCAGCGAAACACAACTGCGCTGACATAAAAGGAGGCCAGAAACTAATCCAGCTCTCCGGGATTGTAGCCGTATGAGCAGTAGTATGTGAAATACGGCTGAGGGTATAGGGATACAGTATTTATACTACATCTACATCTGGGAGGGATGCAAACGGTGAGATATCCGCAATTATTCACCACTATTTCAAGGCAACCCACAGCACTGCCGCAGTAGTCAGCACCAGGGTTATAGTTGAACTCGAGGTCGTGTTGAACTCACCGGAGGTACACAGTTTGGACATTTGTGCGTAAATTTGCTCAAAATGTGCGTCTCATTCGCTCTCCTTTACCCTATATAGCAGGCGTGGGTTAGCCTGCCTTATAATGCCATGTATGCAAAGAACAAAGAAACAAGCGTAGCAGATGTAGCTGCACAAACCTGCGTGTATACATGATTGATATACCATGAACACCTGAAACGCCAAAATGTCAGCGCGCAGGTCAACGCTGGGGAATCTTTGCAACATTGAAATCAATTGATTCGCCCCTTTGTCACCCTAATTTCCCGACCAGCACCCTGCAGCAGCTCGCCTTCACTATCTCGTATACTATACCTGGTACAACACTATCATTGCGGCCTAAAACGAAATGTCTTGCTCGTTCCAGTGTTGCTTACTTGCGCCTCGCAAGGGCATTGCCGAAAAAACGGCCGCCACGAAGGATGTCAGACCGCTCGATCAGATCAACGCCTTGTTTCCCGTACGACAAAGACAGCTGCATCGAGGGCTCAAGGCCTGCCACCGAAAGCTTGCTGCGAGCAGGAGTCTTGATCCCGTTTTCGGTCGGGAGCCCGCGGTCGAACTCGATAGACGAGTACGGCTGCACAATGAAGATCTTGACGCCGTTTTATGAGTCGGGGGAGTGATTTCCATGTATTCATGAGGCATTAGTATCTTGAGTTCCTCCTCTCAAGCGTTTTTTCTCATTAGATTATCATTTTGAATCATTGAACAAAATGCCTTCCTCTATATTCACGAGCCTTTGGAGCCTTGTTTTCGTCCTAGGAAACATGAAAACGCTACGTAAGTTTGAACTTAATCCCCTAATGAAGGAAGGCCACATAGAAGTTCAGCATGAACTCGTCAAAACATCACGAAAAAGGCACCAAACCTTTTTCACCTGCGGCGAAATTAACCCCAAAAAGAAATTTGCCAGGGGGGGCAGGATGGTGATGAAGAGTCCCCTACTATGCCAATGGTACGGCGAAGTTCTAAAGTTTTTTTTCAAATATATTGCTTTCAAAAAACAGCCGAAAATTTTCTCGTACCGCCGCTGTGGGAAAAAATGAGAAAAATCTTTGATTTTTTATTTTTTTTCCCCTCAACGGCTGCAGACGGCGCAATTTGTTTTTTTCTGGTCGCAAATTGTCAACACGGTGATAGAAACCAGCTCGTGCGACGATCGACGCTCGATCTCGACAGAGACTCAGCCCACGGCCAACCCGCTCGGGATCTGGCAAGGCCAACGAGTACAGATGCCGGCCTCGAAAATATCAGGTGGACCCATGGTCTAGGGGGCGAGAGCTTGCTGGCGGCGTCCTACGGTATCCTCCCAAACCTGAAAAAAAGTCTATTTTTTGCCATTCGAGACGGATGGAGAAGTTTTGTCTTCTGTTCTGTGCAAACCAGCGGCCGAATGTTTTTTCATCATACGCCTGGTCAGCTCCCGCCACATGACACCGGCCATGGTGTGAAGACATTGACCCTAGGGTGGGTCGGAGCCCCTAACGAGCGCACTCCGTTCAGAATTCATGACGCAATCGTTGGTTTTGTTGATCGATGACTGTCGAGGACTCGGAATCTCGCCGCTTCGAACCAAAGATCGGCCTGAGTTTTTCTCAAGCCGATGTTGGGCCAACATCGGCCCCAGATTTGCTTTTTCCGGGCTTTTCCAAAAGTTAAGATTTTTTGCTTTTTTACGTGGCCCATAGGAAGCGTGTTCTGATTTTTTTTGGCGGGTATCTTTAAAATTCAAACTTTTTATTGCAACCCTATGCCAATGGTACAGCGAAGTTGCAATAAAATGTTTGAATTTCAAAGATACCCGCCAAAACAATTCAGAACACGCTTCCTATGGGCCACCTAAAAAAAAAAAAAAAGGTCCTAACTTTTGGAAAAGCCCGGAAAAAGCAAATCTGGGGCCGATGCTGGGCCAACATCGGCTTGAGAAAAACTCAGGGCGATCTTTGCTTCGAAGCGGCGAGATTCCGAGTCCTCGACAGACATCGATCAACAAAACCAACGATTGCGTCATGAATTCTGAACGGAGTGCGCTTGTTAGGGGCTCCGACCCACCCTAGGGTCAATGTCTTTACACCATGGCCGGTGTCATGTGGCGGGAGCTGACCAGGCGTGTGATAAAAAACAATTGGCCGCTGGTTTGCACAGAACAGAAGACAAAACTTCTCCATCCGTCTCGAATGGCAAAAAATAGACTTTTTTTCAGGTTTGGGAGGATACCGTAGGACGCCGCCGGCAAACTCTCGCCCCCTAGACCATGGATCTGCCTGATATCTTCGAGGCCATCATCTATACTCGTTGGGCTTGCCAGACACCGAGTGGGTTGGCCGTGGGCTTAGTCTATGCCGAGATCGAGCGTCGATCGTCGCACGAGCTGGTTTCGATCACCGTGTTGACAATTTGCGACCAGAAAAACACAAATTGCGCCGCCTGCAGCCGTTGGGGAAAAAAAAGAAAAAGAAAAACTTTTTTCTCATTTTTTCCCACAGCGGCGGTACGAGAAAGTTTTCGGCTGTTTTTTTAAAGCCATATATTTGAAAAAAAACTTTTGAACTTCGCGTTTCCATTGGCATAGGTCTTAGCAATAAAAAAAATGTGCTGCACTCAGGACGCCTCTTTTCTTATGGGCGTCGAGGGTTCAGAACGAATGCGATGTTCGTGCCCGGGTTTCAACGGGTTTTGTCTCCTCGCTGCGGCAATGCTCCCAAAACGCAAAAAAGCGGGAGCAGTACGTAACAACCCCCTCTCCCTATTTTTCCCTGAAACATCCAGGGTGTGTCTCAATTGGGCTGGGGATTTTGAATCTGAAATCAAAATTTTGAAACATACCTCGTCGCGTACTAAAAGACACAAAACGCCTGGCAGTTGGCGCATTTTTTTTGGCGCAGAGCTGTTTTTCAGCACGTTTTGGACTAAATCGGAGCTCAACATAGCCGGATCGAAAAAACACCGGAATCATGACCGCACAGCTGGTACCTGCTTTAGCATACCTGGTAGTTTTTGCCCCTTACGAGTTTGTTGCTGAAGCACACCGCAGAAACCACCACCCGGAAACCCAAATGTACTGACAATGTACTGCTTTCATGCCTGAACGCTCGATCCAACGGAGGGCCCTGCGCTTTGCTCGGATCGCTCATCTGAAAAGCTTTACCCCCCTAAGGCAGCCAAGCGGCGTCGTTTAAGCGTGTGCGCCGGGAAAAAATCCATCCCCTTCTTGCACTTTTGTCTTTTCGATTTTTTTTCCAGGAATTTTAGGATCTTGAAGTTTTTTATTTTTTTCTTCACATTTCCATCGCGGTAAAACGACGTTTCCCACCGTTGCCCCGATTTCTTTTCTTTTCGCTGGATAGCCGCGCCTCTGAAGCAAATATTGCTTGATTGCGGAAGGGTCGAACAACTGGAAATGCGAGCAATGTGAGCTACGAGTATGGGCAACGAACAAGAAGCATTGAGCAAGTAATGAGCTTTGTCTGGTGCCTTCAATACCGTGCTACTTACGTACGTACTGGCACCGACGAAGCTGGCGAGACCGCGGCGACCGGCGACTGGCGAGGGGCGACGGGAGCCAGGGGAGGAATGCCAAAACAACACGAGGTACATATCGGTATGTTAAGATCAAGGCCGGGACACTTTGTATCCCTTGTTGGATTTACCTATTGAGCAGGTACTCATTGGGACCGACGTGTGTTGTTTGCTTAGGAGATGGGAGAAAAACAGCTTTTTATTCCTTGTGTGCACGAAATAAGCCTTAGAGCAAGGCTTGTGCCTCGCTGGGAAAACCCCTGTTTTCCATCTAAGATACGCCTCCCAAGCACTACAGATACGACCCCAATACCTGAACCCAGATTATTACCGGCCTCTCGGCCTCATTCAAAGCAGTGTACCATAACACTAGCCCACTCTGATGAGCCGTATCTGCAGAATTATGGGTATTCCATGGAGACCCCGATTCCACGAGCTATAATCCGAGTCGAAGATGCGGCTCCTCAAAATCCACTCCCACACCTCTGAACTGCAAGACAACGTACGCCAAACAAAAAAGCGAGGAAGGAAGGCATAGCCGTAAGGGACAGGATCGACGCCACTTGTTGAGATCAAGGTCGGGACACTTTGTATCCTTAGGGTTAGGTTTGCCTATCGAACAATTTCTCGTAGGGACTCACTTGTGTTGTTTGCTTACAGAAAGAAGAAGAAAGAGCAGCTTTATTCCTTTCGCGCACTAACCCTAACCCTAACCCTAAGATGAGAGATCGAGAGCAAGGCTCGTGCCTTGCTGCGAAGAAAGCCCGTTGTTTTCCACCTAGATGCGCCTCCCAAGTACTAGAGTAATTACGGCCTTTCGGCCTCATTCAAAGCAGCACCATACAGGCAACTAATTTGACTACGTGCACGATCGTACACATACGGGTATACGGTATACCTGGTAGTAAGTAGTACTGTTGTGAAGGTGTTACCTACTGAGCTAAAGGGGTAAAAGATCGATCGATTACCTACTGAGCTAAAGGGGTAAAAGATCGATCGATTACCCCGCCCAAGGTAATCCTTATAACACTCTCCCCCCCTCTGAACGGCGGGATCTTTGGGGCGTCGGAACCGTATACCAGGTACGTCCGTACGCTGACCTACCCGCTTCGTTTCATTTCCTGGGGATCCAGGGAGATGTGTGTGTGTTTTTTTAGGTGTTCACGCGTAAGCGTTTCTGTAAAAGAAACGTTCGAAGTGAGGTTCGAACCCGCACCTACCTGGACGACGTCAAATGTGAAGGTGTTACCTACTGAGCTATAGGGGTAAATGGCCGATCGATTACCCTGCCCAAGGTAATCCTTATAGCACTATACACCGCTCTACACTCGTATAGAGGGCGCAGAAGAGGAAGCTTTTTTTAGTGCATCATTTACGTGTCGAGGCGGATACTACTGCATGTAGCGGGGGCGATGGCACGCCCGACGAAGAAATCCAAACTGATGATTATTTTTATTATTATGCTTGCCTTCCGACAATATAGCGTAGATGCCATTCCAATATAACGAGTATCCTTCCGTAAATCAGCAGTATCCCTCATACGCTTCTCTGCAAACCGCTTCCCATTATCCATTCCCCACATCCTTTCATTTAGTTATAGGCTGTATATATCGCTTCTCTGCAAACCGCTTCCCATTATCCATTCCCCACATCCTTTCATTTAGTTATAGGCTGTATATATCCTGTTAAAAGAACATCGGCCTCTAATGACACCTCTACCACCTGGTACTAAGTAACTATTGTTAATAATACTACAAATGCTGTAGTACGTAGCTACACACACTCGTTTGGGCAGGTCGGTGTTACTTGCCCGGCTACTTGTTCGATGGACACAATTGTTTTCTCTCCAGCTTTCAAGACTTTCTTTTCTTCATGTTTTTCGTTGATACCCTCTGGTGACTAAGGTACGAACGCACGATAGCCTGCTGCTGGCGATGCCTGATACACCATCAATCATACGGTGGTACTACTACAGAGTGCACTTTCTTGTCGTAACTTTAGGAGAACGCGGGCACGCACGACCGGCTGGTCAGAGTCATTGACAAGGTGACATGCTATATCCTACGAGTAGCCATATCGATGGGCGTCTGTCTTGTGTAGATATACGACACTGCTATGTAATGGGATCATCGGCTTATTATTATCAGAGTCATGATGGATATCCTATTACGGGGAACCATAGTTAATGTAGTAGGAGGACCTACGGTACAGACAAAAGCCTACCATAATATATTTGGTCCTATTTATTTACTAACTACGAGTATGGTCCCCCCTGCCCCCTTAATAGCCATGGGTGTCAGTCTTTGGTGTTGTTATTGATAAACCACTGGTATATTACTGTTATCGTACCTATTACGAGTAATATTCGTGGAAAACACGACACCACGACAACCACGAGACGGCGCGCTGTTGTTTGTTGTTTGTTTTGTTTGCCCCCAGATAGCCAGATAGTGGATTTTCCCAAGGTGGGCTATTCACGCACCGCACTCTGATTGGCTGAGGGGTGTTTCGTAAGCGGTCCAACCAACCTAGACTTAGAGACCTAGAGCCTTTCCGAGCACAGCATCCAAGCCGGCCGAACCAACCTAGAGATTTCACAAGCCACAGCATCCAAGCACTGCCCATAGCGTTCGGGTTCGGGTTAGGATTAGGGTTCGGGTTGGGTGGTCGACTTTAGGCACCACGGCCAAAACACCCGGAAAGATTCACCCACGGCTGGTTCGTTTTGTTGTGAATAACGCCTCTAGAACCAAATGAAACCCCTCAACTTTGTCAGCAAGCGCCAACCAGAGCATCAGCAAAGGGCAGCAAACAAGCTCTCAGCTGCAGCTGCATTCAGCGGATTAGACCTTGAGCATTGCAGGCATGCCAGCGAGAGGAAAGGGGAGAAGCCTGGATGCAGGCCTTACCCTCGGCGCAAGGATGATGCCGCCGCTGCTGTTCACCAAGCTCTTGGTCATCACAGCATTCACAGGTAACAGCAGCAGTCGGTACCACACGTACATACCAGGTATAGAGTACGAGTAGTTGTTCAGCAACCTTGAAGGACTGCGAACGCTGTTTTTTTACCCTACACCAACAACGCAAGCCTCTCTATGCTCGTGCGAGTACCTCCCTGCCAACTGATGCCATATCTATCATGTGGAGATGTGCTTCATCTCGTGCTCTAGCAATTTGCAGTCCTCCCTGTTCCCCAGGCTCAGGCTGTACTGACTTGTTGGCTTTGTGATTTGATGGCCTTGTTGAACCACTCGAAGCGGTGGTCGACTTCGTTCAGATGCTCCAGTACTGCTTTGTGTTTACTCCCCGTGCTTTTTACACGTACTCGTACGATGTACCAGGTACCTGGTACGAGTAGATAAACTATTTCGGAACAGGATACAACTACTGCTTGGTCTTTGCTGTGGCTACTGCTGTAGATACGCATACCTACCTGCTGCTGACTGTACTGCTGCTGTGCCCAGCGCCAACACACGGCGTTGATGTCCTAACTACTCGTACCCACCTGGTGCATGCATACCCTGTCCGTTTACTTTTTGTGTGCAGTAAACCCGATTTCCGGCACGCACCAGCTTTCCAACGTCGAGAAACGCCATCATGAGGTGGGTGCTGGGTGCTGGGTGTCATCACGGAACCACCGGTGCATAGAAAATCGAACATCGGACACCACTGCTTGTACTGCTGTATGTCTTGTACGTACGTGTACCTGGTACAAGACATATAGCAGTAGCAGGTATAGCGACACATTCCCTGTAACTTGAGAAGCGCGGTCTCAAGGCCATGAAGGATTTTTCAGCGTCCCGGAATCCCCGGGTTTCCGTCGACTCCAATCTCTAGATGTTTTATCAGAAGATAAACAGCAGCCCCAATCATAACACGGTGCGTTTGGACTTTTGGCTGGTTCGTGCCTTAGAGTTGGCGGTTATTATTATACTTTGTGTAGTGGCCAAGAGTGCTTCATCCACGAAAGCTGTGATTCTATTCAGATTGGCCTTTCGTCTTTGGCCCTTCTCAACAGAGGCCTACACCTCGACGTTGAGGTGCTGCAGTGGTTGAAATTGGTCGAAATTTGGGGTACCCAAAACGAGTAAAAAACGACCCCCCACTACATGTTTGCAATTCACTCGCGGACAGCTACAGCTCTTTACAAGCAACCCTAACCCTAACCCCGAAATTGAGGGGCGCTCTGACAGCAGTCTTGACCGACTCACGAGGTGTTATGCTGAACTCGAAGTTTCGAGCCAGCTGCGCAAAAAACTTCCTAAATTGCTGAAATAGTTCGATTCAGGCCGGAGAGTAATATGATGAGTATTATACATCACCCGTGGAAAAACAGCTTTCACCAAATGTTTGCTGTTCGCCAGGCGGATGATCCAAGTCTTCTCGGCGCGTACCCCAAAAGACCGCGGGCCAAAATAGTTCATTCTAACCCTAAGTTAGGGCCCTAAGTAGTAAGTTTGTGACCCCGAAAAAGGGCTAAAAAGAGCCAAAAAATAGCCTGGTAGCTAAAAAGCTCTGTATTCTTCTTTATGTGCAGCATATTTTTTGTGAAATTTCGGAATACGGATCTTGTCTGCGAATTCGATACTTAATTTCCCACCTCCGAGGGATAGGGACAGCTTTTGTAAATTAAAAGTTTTTTAGGCGTTCGATAATTGTCCGCCTCAATGACGGTCTCGAGTCAGCACAGCAAGATATAGGCGGTGTGTGAGGTGTGGAGGCAAAGGACGACCGCAGGAACTATACTGCTACTACTACTGCTGTGCTCTCGAGTGGTTGCAGGGGACGCCCTACTGCTGTGCCGCAGCTTTTGGGTCCACTATATACGTCATTGAAATTGTGACGAGCTTGTCGATTCAAAACACTAACCGCACAGCTCGAGCGACAGCAGAGACGGCGGTGCGTGGCGGTGGTGCAGGCAAACGGTTGCGCCAGCAGGCACGTGCGTACTGCTGTCCTCTTGACTGGTTGAGAATTGTACTGCTGCTCAGAACAACAGCAGAGGAGTACATGTTTCTTTTTTTCTGGTGGCGGTTGTCGATCGTCGTGGTCGGTGTCGTTTGGAGTCGGGGATACCACTAAATAATGATTCATGCTGTACATGCGCTCGCGCCCCCAGCTCTGCCTACTATCCATCCTCGGTGCTGCATCGTAGGCTCCCATACACGCAACTAGCCATAAAGTACACCCCGGATGTGCCACCTTACGCGCATGGTTTTGCCTGCTGCTGCTGCTGCTGCTGCTGCTGCTGCTGGGCGCCTGCTGCTGCTGGAGGATGGTTAGTTTTGTCCGGTGACAGTTGGTCGTTGATCGTTGTGGTGGGTGTGGTCGGGAGTCAGGATTAGGATACATGGATACATGCATACATACATGCACCCGCACCCCAAGCTCTGCCTATTTATCCTCAGTGATGCATCTTAGGCTCCGACACTTGTAACTACAGGTACAGTAGCCAAGAGTACACCCCGGATGTGCCACCTCTTGCAGGTATGTCTGGATGCAGTTGGTTGTTGATCATCGTGATGGGTGTAGTCGGGAGTAGGGATACATACGGCAGTACATACATACATGCGCCCGCACCCCAAGCTCTGCCTCTCTATCCTCGATGACGCATCGTAGACTCCGACACGTGCATCGATTCCAAGTAAGTACAGTCTGCAGTAGCCAACAGTACACCCCCGATGTGTCACCTCTTCACGCAGTTTTGCCTGGTGGCAGTTAGTTGTTGATCGGTGGGTGTGTTCGGGAGTCGGGATACACACATACATGCCCCCGCACACCAACTTCAGGCTATATATCCTCGATAATGCGTCGTAGGCTCCGACACTTGCAACTACAGGTGCTACAGTAGCCAAGAGTACACCGCGGATGTGCTACCTCACGCGCTGGTTTGGCCTGTTACTGCTGCTGGGCGACAGCAGGTGGCGGTTGTTGTTGGTCGTCGTGATGGGTGCGGTCGGGAGTCGGGGTACATACATGCGCCCGCACCCCAAGCTCTACCTATCCATCCCCCGTGATGCATCGCAGGCTCCGATGCATGCATCAAGCCATAGAGTATACTGCGGGTGTGCCACCTCACGCGCATGGTTTTGCCTGCTGCTGCTGCTGGGCGGCATGGTCGCAGCGATGTGCAACAACCTGCTTGTTGTACTCGTAGAACGCTCAATACAATATTTGTGGGCATCAGCAGTTGTAACGGCACTGTTGGCCAATCACGGCTATTTTGCAAGTCATACGGAAAGTCATAGCTCTGGTTTGATTGGTGCAAGCTCGAAAAATCTAGTCTGTTTTTACGTTGTTTTTTCTCGTAAGTCATAACTTTGTACCTTCCCTCGGCCCAGGGCCAATTTCCAAGCTTTTTGTATATTTGCGCGAAACGCCTACGAGCACCTACTCAACAACACGTTTCTTTGAGATCCTCCGTACCCTTAAACCCCTTCGGGGCTGCAGCCCCGTTTTTGGGACAAACGACTTGGAATTGAAGTGGATTGTCCCCAAAAACGGGACTAAGGTTCTAAAAGGGTTAAGAGCTGTCTCAAAGCTGTCTTGAATCCAGAATCCGTCTATTAATATAATATGCCTAGGAAGCTGTCTAGGAAGCTATTTAGGAAGAACGTGCGCCAGACAAGTATGAGTACAGTACTTATCTGGAGCTCCGCTCGCTGTAAGGCACTCACACTTACAGTTAGGGGCGGGAATGGATTTGTTTTAGGACGTAACAAAAAAAAACAAGGAAGTCGCTTGGTCGTTATCTGGGGATTTTTTTTCTGAGGAAATTAACCAATCCGTGATTAGGAAACAAAAACTTCGCCAACAAAAAAAACTGTTCTATGATGCTGCCTCTCAAAAATGAAAAGAAAGCAGTGCCGGCAACGATGTTGTGGCGTTGAGCTATTATAGCTGAAAAACTATAAGCCTTGATTTTTGAACGGCACGTGCTGCAGGATAGCGCACAACCAAGCCCAGAGCGTGGAGCAGCAGCGTAGACACGGACGCGCGAGCTTGAACCATAGCACGTTCCTGGGGAGGCCTTGGGATTGGCGACCGGGAGCACGAGAAAGCTGTCCCCCCCCGTGAAACACGTCTTGTACAGATCAGATCGCAGTATGTGGTCCTGTTTTGCTGCTGTTGGGCACGTGTAAACAAGAACATACCCACACACAGCATCGACAATCGGCTGCGTGTTGGTATACTGCACTTCGCCGAGACCGGGGTTTCGACGGCGCTGCCTGCACCTCCGTGGCAGCGCGCGCCCCAGCTCTATTAATAGCTCACGGGCAAGTTGTTGCTGTGCGTGCAGCTAGGCTTGAGCCTTGCGGCCAAGGCTGCATTCACCACGCGCCTGAAATCTGCACCGTGCTGCAGTATGTACTCGTACGTACCTACTACTGTCCGGAATGTAAAGAACCGTTTATTTTCATATTTCTGATCAAACCATTCCTGTATTTCCGGACAGGGTGGTACGATAGAGTATTTTTACTCGATCGTTTTCTCGCGCGAGACAACAACGTAGTGATGCGTCCGCATCTGAACGCCAGGGGTAACTCGCTTTCTGCTGCATCAAGGCCCGATCACAGACGGTTCTTCGCTGCTGCGATGGCACCGGGTGTGATGGCGATCGCTCGGTGTGCGGCCGTGTTCATGTCTGTCTGTCTGTCTGGCGCCGTTTCCCCGATACAATGGAGACTGGACGCCCTTTGTTTTTATCTCGGGATATTTTTTTGTCGAATTTCCCATCAACAAGTGGCTCTTCAAAACAGGGTCAACTCGCGCAACAGATTTCATGTCGTCTACTTGTCGGATTCAGGCACGGATTGCACTGCTGTGTGCGCAAAGTCCTGCCGCATCGGTTGACTCGTTTAGATTTTCCAGTAGAGTCAAATAGTTCTTCCCTAGACAGAAATGTACGGGTACAACCTGAAAAAACGAGTTTTCTCGCGTATTTCCACAAAAAATAACGTAACAAAAATCTGCAGATCAAAACACAACCAGTCAGTCGATCATTCAGTCGATCATTCTCTATTGAGTGGAGATGTCTGTCGAGCTTTATCATCCAATTCATTTACCGTGTCGAAAAGTCAGGTGCTCGGTGCTACACATGAATGCTCTCTAAAACCAAGTAAATAGGGTGGTGGCAGACAATATAAAAAAATTGTTCTTTCGATTTTGTTTGAACGGATGCTCGAATAGACTGGACATTTTTTTACGTCTGAAACGAATCCATTCCCATGCCTAACAGTGGTACGCCAGTATCATAAACCAGGTAAGTGTATACACCCTATTAATACGTAGGCACATCCCCTACCCCAGCATCCCGGGCTGCGTACCTCGTGTGCTCGGGCGGCCCGATGCTGCCATCGCCATGCTGCATTTTCGACAATTTCCTCTCATAAGTCCGAAAGGGATTACTTTAGATTTCTACTGGTAGCTGGTAGATCACAATCCATCAGCCGAAAATAGTGGAAGTTCTGAGGATTTTCCCGGCGGAAACATCCTCTTGGCTGCATTGGGCTAGGCTGACCGCCAGCACTCCCACCCCTCCCCATACGTAAATAAGTTTAATTCCGACAGCCCAACGGCACCTCACAGTAGTTGTTGTCAGGGAAAATCGCACAGCAGCGGTACGAATAATGTTGAAGTAGAATCAGTCCGGTCTACGTACGAGCAAGGTCGTCGGTCTACGGTATACCTGGTACACTATTAATACAAGACACTCTTCGTACTACGAGTACAGTAGTAGTACTAGTAGTAACAGAACGAGCAACTAGAAAGACAGGCCAAGATTTACAGGGAACAAGAAGTTTGGGGGTCGTCATACTGAAATTTGTGTAGAACCCAGCCATTCTCGAGTAAGAAATCCACCCTGGGTCAGCTCTCCTGTTTATTATCAGGTATTACATGTTAATAAGTTCCCTGTACTCTATGTACTCTAGAATAATTATAATTGATATTAATAGTATACATTGGTAGTGGTACTACTCTTTACCAGTATTTGTATGCAGTAGTAAGTTCTACTCACAACACCGGAACACAGCACGCACATGACAGCTTTAGCGTGATACGTAGCATGTTGTCCAAGCGCAATACGCCACACGGACCCCACACCCCCCCACACCCCCCCACACCCCCCCACACGACACACGTACGAACTATCGTGCCTGACGAAAAAGCTATACCTGGTATACTCGCACCGGAGCTTTTTGTGCTTGGCACAAAACACCAACAATAAGCAACCACCTGGCCCTCTCGGCCCTCGAGGAGCGTTTGTTTCGTATTATATAGCCAAAGACCCAAAAAGCCTCTCCAATAATGTGGATTGTATGTATGGTATGATAGACACCGATACGTTACTTCGCCGCGAATTATCGGAGTATAAATACCCGAGAACAGCGGCTACAGCAGTGCCTCACGAGCTGCTTCCAGCAAAAGTGGACGGGGGCAGGATTATAAGGAGGACCACTGCCTTGGTCCACGGTAGTTTTGTTTCGTGTAGCGCCCTTGCTGTGTCTTGTGAAGGAGTCATACATACCTGGTAGTGCTCTTGAGGAAAATTCGACGACGCAGCATAGATTCTTAAAAATACGACCAACATTTGTTTTTGTTTTTGTTCAACATCACTTATTCTCCCAGCCACCTAGAATATCGACTACAGCACCTCACGAGCTGCTTCCGCGAACTGCTGGTGGGTTCATACCGATAATTGTTAATAGTATTAATAGTTTGTATGTTGTGTGTCAGCCATGTGCTGTCTGGTGTCGTGTAGTGGTGCTCTCAAGCTGCGCGGAGTAGCCACTACCACTGCTGTAACCCCCCCCTGCCCCGGGGGAAAAATACACACAATCTATATCTAGCTCCGTTGATCAGAGACGAGAGGAGAGCCACACTTGCGGAGCTTCATCGGCGACTTCCCGACGGCTAGGCACACTGGTGATGTGTGTGTTGTCCCTATCCCTATCCGTATGCGTCTGTATGTATCTGCATGTGTGTGCACCTGCACCTTGCCGTTCGTCCGACGCCGGGCGCATCGCAATCGATGATATTAATATTGTGCTTCGTGAATTGTTTGCGATGTGCACGCATAGATGACATACTTCCGCATAATACGGACTGAGTTCAGGCTTTGAAATATGTAAACAATGGTACCCTCAAGAACATTTTTCATTGCTACTCCTCTTCGCGTGCGCCCACGAAGTGTCTTTGGATCCTCGTTCTCCGTAGTCGTAGAGCAGTAGACTCTTGCTACAGTAGAGCAGAGCAGACTATTGCTACAGTAGTAAAAAAAGAACAGTAGAAGGCCAGCACCAAGATACCATGACTGAACTGGCTCTGCTGGCCTTCTACTGTTCTTTTTTTGGTGCTGTGAAGAGCTACCATCGCTGTTAATGCATATGATATGATACCAGTGCTTGGTGCCTGATGCCTTGGTAGATTGCAGGTATGCACATATTAATAGTCTAGACTACTGTATGAGTATGCACACTTGATATTGTAGCTGACACTGATAGCTCTAACTGCGAAGCTTGTGAGGTGTGGGTGGTAGCGTCGGTACCACTGCGGTATTCGTGATATGTGCATGTTTCCGGTGGATTGTTTCTTAGCGTTAGCGGTGGCGTTGGTGTTATTGTTCTTGCAGTAGTGGTCTCGGTGTTGTTGTTGGCTCCAAGTGTAGGCACTCCTGCTGACGATGGTACAACCGATTATGATATGTACCTGCGTACGACTAGCTTGGTCCAGTTGTGTACTTGTATCGTGTTTTACGAGTAACAACACCTTAAATCATAGATAACATTCGACGTTTACTAGGTATAGAGCGCTTGTATTCTTCTCTGATATGTAGCTTGTCTTCGGAACTACGGCAGTATCTCTCTTAGAAAATATCGTATTCGTACGAATACTTCCAGTATTGAGACATGGAGACACTGGTGTGCTAGACGCCGTTGGGTAGAACCAATGAAAAACATGGTTATACCCGGTACTTCCCAACTGCTCCACAGGCTGCTTCAAGAATATCGCCCGAATTTTTATCCTCCACGATTGCCGCATGCAATAGCTACTTGGATGCCACACATTAGGTATCATGCTGACCGTAATGGTCAGCTGGAGAGGGTGACACTGCCCTTTTTTGTTGTTGAGGACCTACTGCAGGGCTGGCGCTAGCGTCGAAACCGTGTCCCGATCAACCGCGGGCCTACCAAAATCCCAAGAATAGTCGGCCGTTTCCGTAGGAAGCAACCGTTTTTGTTTTCGTTTTTGTTTTCTGAACAAACCGGTCCCAGGCATTTCGAGTCAAATTACACATAAATTGCGCAATTTTTCCAAGAACTATTAATAACTTGCGCAGGACCTATATCACGTCCTTGTCAACGCTAAAAGTTGATCCTTTACAGAACTACAGTACGCAGTTTCGAGGCAACGCCTTGTTGTTGCACTTTAACGCATTAAGGTTCCCAATGTCTACGCCGTTTTTACAGATAAGGCACTGAAATTTGGCACACGTGTTCTATTAGCTCTTGTCAAGTCGTTGACGAGTGTTTTTATTTTATTTTATTTGTTTTTTCGCCGGAACTGTTTTATCTCCTATTGATAAGAGACCCAAATATCTAAACATAGACGAGCAGAACTATAGCGGACGAAAACAAACGAAAAGCTTTCGGTGAGGGGTCGGAAGGGTCAGGGTTAGGTTTGTCATAGACCACGTGTGCCGAATTTCAGGGTCTTTTCTCCTAAAAACGGCGTGGACGCTGGAGGCGGACATTGTTCGGAGTGATATGCTCTAACCAGCCTGTACTCATTTACAGCTGATACTTTGGTGTTATGAGTGTCCGAAAAACTCACGATGAGCAGTGTTGAAGTTGCAACTGAGCGAAAATTATGCTCCAGTTTGGAAACCAGAAATCACGACTGTTAAAGAGTTGAATATAGTTCCACGTTCTTGACTACCAGGTATTCACCAACATGCATACTATGGGTGAACCTCTCTAGACTTCATGTGTGTGTGCGGGTGTCTCTACTGCTGTACATACCTCTGGTATCTACCCACATGATAGCGACATGTTGTATGGCATGGTATTACTATGGATAGGTTCCCCTGGCCTTCTCCTTCCGTGTTGCTCGTGCGTTACATGCCTATTATATATTTGAAACGTCTGGCCCTTATCGTATGACAGGTTTAACGTGGTATTGATGTAATGTTTATACATACTACAGCGTGCAGTACGAGTACAGCGCATTGCTCTCCGTGTGAAGCTGCAGCTGGTATACGAGGGTCGTCTCGATCGCGAAATGAGACGAGCTTTGTTATGCGGTGTTCCATGCGGCAATCAATTCGGTATTCTATTCGGTGTTTGACTATTGAATGTTGAATCCTTCTAGGTGAGGGTTGGTTAGTGTGACGAGCGCCTACCTGTTCCTACCTGCTTGCCCCATGTCCTAACCTTTCGACTGTCGACCTCTCCCCGCCTTGCAGCTAGGAGCGCAGCGTAACGATCTGTTCGGCGAGATGCAGGAGCTGCTGAAGCAACAGCAGGACGAGGTGGCGGCCTGCCGGGCAGCCCTCGCGCTTGGTCAGCAGAACGCTGCTGCTGTGGCAGGCTCTTCAGGTACGATACACCAGCGTTCCACCACTCGGCTGAGACCTACGGTACCTGATATTGTTTGTACAGTAGTTCGAGTGCAGCTCTGGTGGCAAGGCCTACTTCATCGTAACCCTAAGGCACCAGTTACAGCAGCACAAGTGCGTTACACCGTGCAGTGCATATACGGTACATCCCCAGAGGACAGTATACAGTACAATCGGTACGGAACACTCCACAGACAGTACTCCTACAATCCAGCCCATTACCTCGCTATGACCTCCTATAGCTTGGGGTTCGACTGCTACTGTTTGTTGTATGTGGGAGTGTAAGGGCAGTTTGTGCTTTCACATGATTACCCTATACGTGGTAAGCATCACCCTAACCCTATCCCTTCCCCTTTCCGTACAGACTGGTTCTCGTATCAACGACTAGCCCGCGCTTGGGACTGGTCCCTGCCCCGTGTCTCTTTCGCATGACGAGCGACTTACGTACATAGCGAGGGACGCCAAGAAGTATGATGTGAAACAAACGGCTTGGAGCTCGTTTTTGTCAGTTCTGCATCAAGTTCCATGCAACGTTGCTGTTACTCACTTACGGTACTATTACGGAGGGCCATAGTAAATAGGACATACGGTACACACAAAAACCCATGTATTTACGATTTTTTGCTATCAATATTTGGTCCTAATTACTACAGTATGCCCCCCCGTAATAGGTATACGGCAGCTGCAATGCTGGAGTGCCATCATCGTACTGCCGTCATCCAAACGCGGTACATGTGTTTTTAATACCAAGTACCTGGTATGCAGGAGTATATGATACCCACCTCCAGAAATTATCCTACTCTAATTGCAAGTGTGAAATTATCCCAACTTAATTCCATACTTTTACCCCACTCTAATTCCGAGTCAAAAATGTATCTGTTCTAATTCCAAGTGTATCATGATCCTAACTTGAGTTCAACTCCCAAAAGAGTTGTACTCTAATTTCAAATGTCAAATGGTCCTACTCTAGTTCCAAGTGTAAACGCATCATTCTATAGTTCCAAGTGTTTAGTGTTTTTTGCCGACACGAGCTTGCAGTGGTGCAATGGTATTATGTACAAGGCGCTTCGCTCCGCGGGCGGCCTACGCCGCCCGCTACGCTCGCTCAGGAAGGAAAAAAGTACATCGAATTATGCGAAGCGAACAGAGGTCCACGATTGAATTTAGGTTTTTTAAGGATCGTAATTGCAAACCGGCGACTTGATAATAATGCCAAGAGTCCCGCCGCCATGCTTCAGGAAAAAACAGCTCCGACGTCAGCTTGGACGCCACATACGCTTCGCGTTGCGGATGTCGTACGTACGTACATACCCCAGGTAGGGTACTACTGCTGTACTTATTTTCTTCTTTTGATATGCTCTACTGTCTGTGTACTGTCTGTACTCGAAGAAAGCGAAAGCACAGCACGGCACAGCAGCAAAAACAATGAAAATGAAACCGAAAATTCGGAAAGAAAAAAAAATCCCCATTCCCTCTCGTGCAATAATGTTCTGCCTGATTGGAACACCTTACACCCGGTCGAAAAGAAGAAGAAAAAATAATCGCACAGAAGAGCTTCTCTCTCAGCCTCGTACGCCGCCCGCCCCTCTCGCGACCACCTCGCCACCGATTCGGTCCGGGTAAAGCTTTTATCACTCTCTGCCACAATCAGCCCCGTCGCCCGCCTCGCGTAAAGTCCGGTGCTCACCGTGGCCGCCGTTCGCCAGCTCGATAACGTTGGTATTCAAACTGCACACCGCCCTCTTTCAACTTCAGTGTGGTCGCAAAAATAAGCACCGCTTGAAGATTATCTTATCTTGCCATCCCGAACGACCTTTTTAACTCGTACATACTCTATCAAAAATCATAAATTGAAGCCAGACAAAGCCCGTTCGTGCATCCCTCGTGTCTCGAGGCACACACGACGCCTAGGCACGAAAGCGGCGACCGCGCTCCTTGCAACCCCCCCTCTACCCGCCAGCACCCACTGACACCCGCGACGGTGCCGGGCTCTCCCGCGGTGCCGTAATCGGAGTACACGCACGCACACGAAACAAAAGAAGAAGAAAAAGAAGAAAATACCGAGAGTGCCAAGAGAAATGGAGAAAACAACGAAAGAAGCAAGAAAGAAGAAAGGACAGAGAAAACAAAGAACCGCTGGAAAGGTCCGGCAAGTAATGAAAGGAGGCGGTTTGGAAGTGGGAACTCTGAGAGGCCAGGGATGTACCAACCGAGCACGCTGAGGGATTGTGATCTAAGTATGTACCAGGTATTATGTAGCTGACAAACTATGACTCGGTTTCCCGACCCTCACCCCGGTGAAAAACGGATGAAGTCGCCGACTATTTCCAAGACCAAGAAGCTCTATTAATAACAGTACGCTCTGTGACCTTATCTCGCCAAGCGAGTACAGCAGTACTGCATATTCGTCTACTTGCCCAAATCAACGTATATTCGTCCCTAAATCAACGGATTTATTTGCCTACAGTAGACCAACGGATCGCCGTGCCTAAATATAGGCATCTCCGCGCCTTTTAAAGTTTTGTTTCGAAAGTGGTTACCTGGTATATTAATTCGCTGTTCGGGGGCAAGAGTTGCTTTCTGACTGCTCAGGACTGCACAGGACTGTACAGGACTGTACAGGAGGTTGGGTTTGGTATGTTTCTCGACACGGCCCTTTGCAGCCTTAGCCTTAGCTTTCACTGTTCTCGAACTACGCCCTAAACTTAGGGTAACTACCCCCATGTTTTCCTACTGACACTATTAATAGTTGGAATTGGTGGGGGAGGGTAGGTTTTGCAGTAGTCAAAGTCGACCTGAACACGTGAAGTGCGGTCTAATCAGTATGTGTTGCTGATACCCGTCCAGGAAAAACGTGCAGCATAAGTTATACTGTAGTATTGTAAGATATCAGCATGGTGCGCGCGTGTCGTTTATCCGTCTGTCTTCCTACTTTGCAGTGCGGACACACCCCGTCCCCTAGCATCACACATAGCAGAAATGGTACGAGTAGTGTGATGCGTGGTAGTGTGATACGTGCCGGTATGATGTGTTGTAGACGATAGTATAATAAATCATACCAGGTACCACGTACCGGGCACCTGGTAGTATGATAGGTTGGTAGTATAATACTGTGATAGTATTATTAAGTATAGTATGATGGTTTAATACTAACAGTAAAATAGTATGCTAGTCTGGAAGTCTGATAGTCTGTTAATATTCTAGTGTATGACAACACGATAATATGATAACCCGAGCTGCTTGTTGTGGGCGATGCTGTACTATGTTCAAGTCGCTCGTTGTCGACACGTTTCCTTTGTGCAGTAAGCAGTGTCATGCCTCGTAGTCCGGTATAAAGTTACCCCGTGCAGTGAAAAGTGGCTCGAGCATCGTGTTTTGTAGGTTTCTTGTTATTCTCCACTGTTGCACTGTTGAACTAATGTTGTGATGTTTGCGACGATCTTACCCGACAATGTGCAGTCTAAACGTTTGAAGCGTCTACGAGTATCACTTAGAAACAACTACAGCATAGCACTAAGAACCCCCAAGACGTTCAACTGTGGAAGCAGCAGGCAGACACACCGTATAGTTTGCATCAGCGTAGGGTACGGGATGACGTCGAAACACGTGAGAAAACAAAACGATCCGAATTCATCATTACCACGCCCCAACTCAATGCTACCCTCCCGGGTCTGCAGCACGCAAGCCTCGCTGTAGCCTTCGGCAAAGCTTATGCAAGCCTTGGGCCTGACTTGGACATGCCTTGAACATGCCTTGCACAAAATGTTTACCTTGGGCATACCTCGGACAGACCTCGGTGGTTTCCTGAATCCTTGCACCGTCCCCATGGTCGACCTCCGTTGCCTCGCTTTCACATCGAATTTATTAATGTATTTCGTCGTCGGGTTCGAATAATGAAGCAGTGTGCGCAGCAGCGGCGGAAGCTGCAGCCGCAGGGTCAGCGGCAGCACCACAGCAGCGCGACCAAATCGCCACTATAGTCGGGGCAGGGCGTGCTCGACGAGGCCCGTCGGGGGGGGGCGATGTCGATGGCAACGGTCCCATGGAGGAAACGGAGGCGGCGGACTTTGCCAACTACTTTTACTCGTACGCCGAGCTTGACCACCAGAAGCAGATGCTCGAGGACGAAAGGTGCAGCATATGTACGAGAAGCGGATATATAGACAGACAGGCAGACAGGCAGTCGGACAGGCATATGGTTGAATATTCAGGAGAACTGTTGTACCTGGTACAGTATCATTACGTAGTGACGCGCTAATGCGAGTTTCCAGTTTACCAGGTTTTATTTATAGGGACCCCTCCAGGGGGTGTGCCCCGTAGCGCTTTCGAGCTGGCTTGAGGCTTGGCGTTGGGTTCTACGACCGTGCAAACAGACTCTGCGACCGCCGGCCGAGATTGCTGTATTCTAAACGCTAAACGACAATCGACATTGTCAAGCGAACGCAGATAACTGGACATCGGTTTCAAATGTCGTGTAACTAGAGTCAATTGCTCCAGCTTTACAACACTATTAATATTTACTTTTGTTTTTCAACAGCGGCACAGTGGGGGTGGCTTCCCCATCAACCACTTGGTCTGATCCAGCTTATCATGTACCAGGTATGATGCGTGATGTTCGCCTGGTATGAT
Source organism: Nereocystis luetkeana (assembly GCA_031213475.1). NCBI lineage: Eukaryota > Phaeophyceae > Laminariales > Laminariaceae > Nereocystis > Nereocystis luetkeana. The sequence continues at coordinate 11,086,973 of JARUPZ010000014.1, forward strand.
GTTACAGATAGTTTTATTTATATGGCACCAGTACCAGCACGAGTAGCAGTAAATAACCCTAATGTCGTCAGACTGCCAGCCCCTTTAGCGCGACACTTTTGAACGTTTTGAACGTTTTTGGACCAAACTGCAGCAGTAGTTGGAATTTGAATTGGATCACTTTCGTAGTACTAGATAGTTCTCACCCTACTGTAATACACTGTAATATACTGTAATACAGGGTTACTTGTTCTGGACAGTGAGGGTACTATGGACTCGCCCAAGGTCTGGCTACTATGTTGATGTATCAGATGCAGATACAGTTTTAGTAGGGAAAAAAATGAAAATGAATCAGGTTTGTCAATCATATACCTGGTACAAAGCAGGAATAGGTATGATGGTTCAAAATACCGCAACGCTACTTACTTGTTTGGTACCACAGGTTACCTATTAAAGTGCCTATTGATATTTCGGGCTGTGTTATCGAAAAGTATGAAAACATGCACGTATGTGCAGCACATTTAGCGTATTACCGGTACGTACGTACGAAATAAGGCCTCTCGTACTGAAACCAGGGGAGTCGTCTTATTCACTCCCGTCGGGAAAAATCTTTGAGCGCCCGCCACGCGCTTCACACTGTCCCGATCGCGCCCGGACCTCGACTGAAGGCTTCCCGTGTCGGCGTACGTAGCTTATCGCCCAAAAGTGCTCTTACGATTAGAAAAGTTGGGAAAAAATACAAAATTTCACAAGCGTTACATGCAGTAGCATCGAAAAGTAATGAAATAACCCAAGTACCACTACTTTATATGTAACGTACTGTCGAACACTACGGAGATGTGCACGCACACGAAGTGCCTATACCTGTAAATAACTATGTGAAGTACCGAAATAAGCCGCCGCAATCTTCGGTAGTAAGGGCACCCACAACATGCCTCCATAGCTTTCACAACACTTGTTGGCCCTGCGAGCGCTGCTCTATTTTTCATACCCCATTTCATCCTCATCCTACAAGCAGCATCTGACAGTTGGCAGATGATAGGCGACAGGTTGTTTTCTGTGACTCACCCGAGGTCGGTCGTCTTCTGTTTTCTCTTGTCTATTGTCTGGGTTTTGTTCGTTTTTGTTCGTACTCGCCAGGAGGATGGAGGCGTATCGCAACTCGATGCTGCACAACAAGGAAGCCTTCGAAGGAAAAACGGTGCGCAGTGTGCATTGCTTGCGCAATCCTTGCCGTACGTACTTCTAATGCTGAAAACTGCTCCGTTTGTTTTGGCGGGGTGTCTATTGTACCCTGTATTGCCTGTATTGTGTTGTTCGCCGTGGTGCTGTGAGAAGGGATATCTCCCGCCCCCAAAAAACCCCCAACAAAAAACGCAACCGTATTTCAGAGACCCAGAAAGGGAGGGGGTCATGCTGACACGAATTAAAACGAAGCTGGATTATTTTTATCCATTTGTACGGAGCCCCCACCCCTCTGTTTATTATGTTTTATTTCAATTTTAACCTTGTCGGGGGTTTGGAGTCGTTTTCTGTATTTGTCCCGTGCCCTCGGTTGAACCGTGATGCAGCGATGTGCATCGTGCTGGGTTAGGGTTTAACATGGCGCCGTGAAGAGTGATTGGCAATGTGCGGGGCACTGCAGTCGGGCTATATTACTGACACAATCGTTTCGCACAGTGGGCTCTACTGTACTCACGATAGACCCTGCGGCTATCACAATTTTCGTTGCTCGTCTCCTTACGGCAAGGAAAGTGCCACAAAGAAAGTGCCACACAGTGCCACACGGCTTATGCCCATGAAGAGCGCGCAGATGGGACGGTGGAAGCTGTCGTGTCGTGCGCTCGCATACATGGTGTTTGATCGGTCGCTTGCCTCATATGGTCATATTGTTGGTGTTCGATTTGTCGCTAAGTTTGATTGGTCGCTCGGTGTTTCGTTGGCCAATTGGTGTTTGATTGGTAACGTATGATTGGTCGTACTGTGCTTGAATCGTCGCTAACTTTGATGAGTCGCTAACTTCGATTGGTTGCTTAGTATTCGTTGGTGGCACAGTTTAAATGGTCGCTAAGTTTTCTTGGTCGCTTGGTTTTTTCGTGGGATGCCTCAGGTGCTGGATGTAGGGTCGGGATCAGGAGTTCTGGCGATGTTCGCAGCTCAAGCGGGGGCCAAAAAGGTGGGTTCCTACATATTCGGTGGCTTCGGTTGCGAATAGGGAATGCCGTACACTGAAACCGCGATGAGGTCATATACGGCCCTTAGCACGCGCGATCGAAGTATGAGTAGTATTACACGCCGTTTGCAAGGATGATATCCCACGAAATTCTTGATCTCACAGCTGAGGCTGGTGTTTCTTGGGGTCAGGGTCAATTTTTACCTTGGAGCTAACGAGAGTGGCCCGTATTCATACACGCTAACCCTAAGTAGGTGTAAGATGAGGCCACCAAAGTGTGGGATTCAATGCAAGCTGAAGGTGTATGCTAGGAGGTCGATGGTTGTTGGAACATGAACAGAAAATCGCTGAAGCAATGACGACAATACTGCAATAAATATAATCGAAGCGAGATTGAAGTACACAAGGCCTAACAAGACCAAACTTAAAATCGCGGGGCTATTTTTTCGGATACCTGAGTATTGCGTTTCGCCAGGCATTGCTTGGTGCCAGGTATTGCTGAGTGTCAGACCTGCCAAACGTCCCAAGCGCACCGATGTGTAAGTTTTGTCATGCGGTTTGCTAGACCATGCTGTTTATTGCTTTGCTCGTTGTATTGCGGCTTGCTTCCCAGGTGTATGCGGTTGAATACACGAACATGGCCAAGCACGCGCGCACCCTGGTGGAAAAGAACGGTCTGAGCGACGTCATCGAGGTCATCCAGGGCAGCGCCGAGTCCATAGAACTACCTGAGAAGGTATGGTAGCATATCACACTTGTATAATATCAAACTACATACTTCGGACCTGGAATGCGGTGTAATATCATACCTGGGTAAAGCATACTCCAATGTCGTATCATATCACATCATATTATATAACATCACACTACTTATCAAGTCAATCATATCGATCCGTCGAGGCCTGGGGCCTGGAGCTTGACGACTGGCTTATTACCGGATGAAAACACGGAGGCTGTTGTTGCTACAGCACGGAGGACAGTGTTTTTCCGTCGCAAAATTGTCGTTTTTAGCTTCGACATCTGTCGTAGGGCCCCTCGGCACCTCACCCACGTCAGGGTACGTGCGGTTTCAAGCATGCTTAAAGCCCTTGGCAGGTAATTCTGGCTAGCTAGATGTAGAGAGACACGGGGCCGATAGGTATTGCGTTGGACAGGCAGCACCTCGACTGCTGCTGCTGCTGCTGCTGCTAGGTGTTGTCGACGACCAGCAGTGTAGGGCATCGGACTCCACTGTTAACTTCATCCCCACCCCCATTCCCACCTTTCCTCCCTCCAGATAACTATTTCTTTTTGGTCTTTGAGCGATACCCCTACTTTTTTCATGCTTATAGCGATACTCCGCTGCGCACAGCAGTACAACAGCAATGTACGTACATTGGTACCAGTGAACAGCGCCCTATGAGGGGCTAATGTGTTGTATTGGTGGTGTGGTGTTTAACAACACCGATCTCGTGTTTGTCCATTCACTATATATTCCTGGTAATGACCCAGATGTTTTTGTGGAGTTCTACGAACCCTTCTGCCCCATATATAATGTGATACAACAGTAGTAGATGCCTGATAATTATCCAGCAAACGCGACAAAAATTGTGGGGAGATACTTTACTTTATCAGCCATCTACTGTAGGAAGAGCAACCAGCAGCATGACTATCGACCACAACAGGACTAGTTTATGCTGCTGTACAACTCCTTGCTTTGTGTTGATAAGAGCCATCCCCTATCACGTTAAGACCACCACCCTCTAAAGTAGCATAAGGTAGCATAGGGTAGCAGCCCGCTTTGGTTGGTGTGGCAGATCCTGTCGTGGTGTATCATGGTGTACTGTAACCGCCATTTTTATTGGTGACGTTTCGGTCCTCAAGTCTCAAAAGGATAGCCTGTAACTATTGGTGTGCTCTGCTGTACTTGACCGTTTTCTTCGTATTTTATGCTTGATAAACGATCCAACTTAGAATCCCAATAGAGAGCCCCCCCCCCGACAGTATGGCTCCAGTGCAGTGCCGTGCAGTGCCGTGCAGTGCAGTGCAGTGCAGTGCAGTGCAGTAAAAATATAGGGGCGAAAAAAGGTTACACCAGCCTCACGGACGAGGATTCCCGTTAGCTGTCCTGTACGTGTGGTTTATGCGCCGACGTCTACAGTAGTATATAGGTGCAGTGGTAAATGTGCTGAATGCGCTGAATTATGGCTGCAATGATAAGTGTGCTGACATCTGCCGTTTTTGCCTTCTGCGTGACACGCACGGTGCACGTGCCGCTATTGATACCTAAAACGGGTTAGGTTGACATTATTGTCTCGGAGTGGATGGGCTACTTTTTGCTGAGAGAGAGCATGCTGGACAGCGTCGTCGTCGCCAGGTGCGTGGGTCGCCGCAGCTGAAGCGAGAAAGTAAGCGTGAGCGTTGCTTTAGTGTATCATACTGCTTACCACGCTTTGCACGTCGCGGTGTAGTTCCTGCACATTCTCACGCTGTGGGCAACGCGCAGGCGTGCAGTCGTTGACCACAAGCGGATCAACGAAATGCCAATAATGAGCCGCTACAAATCAGCTATTGGACCCTATTAGATCGGTAGTGTCCCGCCATCGTACGGCCACTGAACTGCTACGGAAGGACTGCCATAGGACCGACATTGCATCATTATTGGACCGCTATTGAGCCTGTTACTGCAGCGCTATTTGTCCGTCGTTATACCTTGTTGGGCCGCCGTTAGACCGACGTTGCACCCCTTTTGGGCCGCCATTGAGCCTATACTGCACCACTGTTAGCCCGTCGTTATGCTGTATCCTCCGCTGTCCATGTGCAACCGTCGTACATGGAGTGCTATTTTCGCTTGCCCTCAACTCGTGTTGTGCTGCGTTGCCCGTGGTATGCCTGCCTTGGTTTGTGTTTTGTCGTTGAACGCTGTATGCTTGTCTTCGTGTGCCTGCCTTGACTCGTTCATGTGCCTGCCTTGACTTGTGCTTATTCTGATATACTCGTCTCCGTGTGTCTGCATTGTCTTCATGCACCCGCGTTGACTTGTGCGTATCCCGATGAGCTTTTCTGTCTTGATGTGGCTACCTTCATGTGATTACCTTGGTGTGTCTATTGCTGTGCTTTTCTCTCTCGATGTGCTTATATTAATGTAGTTGTCTTCGTGTGATTGCCGTGCTGTGCATGTCTAGACGTTACTGCTGTGCTGTGCTTGTCTTCATGTGGCCGCCGTTCTGTGGTCGTCGAAGTCCACTTGTCTGCCTCCGTGTCCTCGTTTTGACGTAGTTATCTGTTGTTGCCTGGTGTGGGCAGAGACAAGTGGCTGAAGGACACGGGGATGATGTTCCCCTCTCACGCGACCATGGTCTGGGCGGCGGTCGACGACAGAGAGGACAAAATGCGCAAGGACAACGACCTCAAAAAGTAAGCCATTCCCAGCATGTGCTGAGTCTGATTGTTCAGCTTGAGTAGAAAATAGCCAAAGAGTGCCGTAGTTGAGAGGAGAAGGGAAACGGAACCCTAATTTGAGGACTTGGGAACTGAGCAACGACGGAATGACATGTTCTCGAGTTAATAGCTGGAAGGATGAGCGTGAAACACGGATAAGGGATAAAAGTGGAGAGAGTGTATAGAGCAGCCCCGCCGAGCTTCTTCTGTACCACTCTGTCTGGAATTGTATGAAACAGTTGGGTTTTAGTGTGCATACCCATCTGGTGCCAACATTTCAGTACCAAGTGATACATCGTAGCTCTAATTGTGTTATATATATCTAGCGAAGCATATATATGTTGCGTGCCAACCGTGGATCATGCACGATGTTGGGTTATATATGTTGCGTGCCCACCGTGGATCATGCACGATGTTGCCTGCTTCGATGCTCGTGGAGATGATCGGAGAAGATGAGTCGGGGGTGGTCCGATCGGTGTTTGCAGTGGCTGTAGGCAATCATGTTCACCACGCCCGACCTGGTAGTATTTATACAAGGTGGGACTGGATGGGTTGTTTCGAAAGGGCTCTATCGTTGTTCAAGTTGCCGACCCGACCCGAGCCCTAGGCACTGGCAGCCAAGGAACCGAGCAAGTGGTATAGACGTGTCGAGGAAGCAGTGGGCAGATAGGATGCACAGGAGACGCTGGCTTGATGAATATATACAAATGCAGAGTCGCAAAACGATGAGCGAATGAGGTACGCAGCGCTCAAGTGAAACATTTGTTGTTTGTTACCGCTCAACTTCGGTTGGCGAGGTCTTCTCGACAGTGATGTATGGTGCCAGACGTCAGCCTCTCTAGCTCTTAAGGCCTTCAGAGAAAGCTGTGAAGAACAGGTTGTGGCAACGGTTCGTAGAATGGTCGTCACACATGCAACCATGGGAGATACAGCAGGAGTAATGTCCTACGTGAGGGCCTTCCCGAGAAGTGGGAGAAGTCCGCGTAATAACCCAATTCTCCTTGAAATCGAGGCGAGCCTTGTTCGCCCGCCCGAGCCTCACTCTCATCCCCTCTCATCTCCACGTTATAACGTGGAGGGCTCTCTCCTTGTCCTGTATACAACGAAGAAGACTGCAGCCCTGGGTGGCGGGTCAAAGGTACCACATCACTCGTTACAGTACGAGAGTAGGGGGTTCATGTTGGCGTCGACGATGAGATTCGAATTCACGCCTGCAAAGCCGAACGTTTTTTCTCTTCTTAGTTTTCCAATAAACGGGTGAATGGAACGTACATTTGCAAGCTTACCCACGTTTTTGGGCCCTTTGTCTTGGAATTTGACTCTAAACCCCTCCGAGACTATCGGACCTGAGAGGGAAAAAGTGTCGAACCAAAGTGACAATTACAATTTACCTGATCGCTGATATTTTCTCTGCCGTCCGAAGCAGCCCAGGCTGCCGAGGTAGCTGATGCTGAAGGCGGGGATGTGCTCGAACCACAGTAGTTCAATCCACGAACATCTAGCTCCGACACGAGGGCAGCGGGATACTACTACCCCTAGACGGTTGAAAAAACCGCACCTGGGATATTTTTTGTCGCTGTACTAGAATCAAGCCAAGCAAGGGTTTTCAATAGCATTATTGGTAGTATCTGGCACCTGGTATATAACCCTAACCCTAACCCTATAGTAGAACGGCCACACGATAGTGACCTCTAACTACGCCCTCGTTTTGGCCACCCTTGCTTCCCTCGAGACTGTTTCGGTTGAAATTTCACGTGTAGTAGTTTCAGCCGATTTTCGAGCTGGCTGGTCTACCAAGCAGCCCTGTTGTTGTTTTTGTTGTTGGGTTTCTTGCTATGTTTTCCAACGGACTAATTGGTCGTTTTGCGGTAATAGTGTAGTGCTAGTGTCGTGTTTTCAACGTACAGACAGCGCGCATGAGGTCAGAAATACCGTTGGCATTGACCTTCAGCGCACAAGCAACCCGCATTACGCGAACGATGACGTTGTTATCGTCTTACAAACGGACAAGCAACTGGTATTGCATTAGTACCGTGGGTATCGATTTTCCAAGAGCACAGCGGCAACAAGCTCAACAGGTTGAATGCCTCCCATGCCGGCATGGCGGCGGCCGGGGTTCGATTATCGGTGGGCTCAAAACTCAAAAGGTACATTCTGTTCCATTTTCTTGTGTCGCTGAAAGCGCGAGAGCGAGAGTTGGCAAACCTCGATGGAAAGGCACGAGCAGTGGAAATGCTGCACTCTATTCGCTGTAGCAATGAAACAAGACGTGGCGGAAGAAGGGTTGATGGCTGTGACCACGTAAGGCTTGGGGGAAGAAGGGTTGATAACTGTAACCACGGCTACAGTAGTTCAGAAGGCCGTTAAGAAAAAAGCAAAACGAAGCAGACAAGCTTCTTCCATTACAGCAGTATTTCATAGTATCGTTTGTGAAGGTTTGTCAATGGACACGCGAGTCCCACTGCAGTCTTACCGTTTGTATCGCACGCACAAGCTACTCCCAATACATCAGAAATAACAATCTGCAATGTCATTCTGGTACCTTCTTTTAACTGCCTATCAATTTCCGTTGCCGCAGTGATACCGTTGGTACGAACTTTTCAATAGACAAACAGCTCCCAGTGCCAGTACGCAACGTTCCGAAGCTGAAAGTACAAACCCCGGACAGCGCCAGTAGCCTCTCACCCCCTATGAGCATAAGTCAAGATACATCTTCTCTTCTTTCATTGGTCTTGTCCGACCTCAATCTGCTACAACACGTACTGTTGGTATGATATGCTATATATTTACAGCAGAACTCTCTTTCTCGCCCCCCCCACTCCCGATTACAATATATATGTATATATATAATATATATATATATTGGTATACTATTAATATTGATATTAACTAATACATTTTCTTTCTTTCCCCCTGAGGCCCCACCATAGCAATGCATATATATGCACCTGGTACATACATATACAATTCTAAGTATCCATCTACACTTGTTTGCTCGCTCCCTGCTCCCTGTAACGGCAGTAACTACTGGTGGTGTGTCTATCTACTATCCACTACCAGGTATCTACCATCTACTGGGCATCTATCATATTAATAGTATTATTCTTTGTCCCCCCCCGCTCCCTATGGCAGAGATACATATACCACCAGCGATGCGTCCATTGCTTTGTCCGTGGCGCTAGCGATGGGCTTACTACTGTAATACTTACAGTACGATGCCTTCTGAGCGACAGAGGTGATGCCAAAAAAGTGCTCGCCTACGAGACAGTTGCGCAGGAGGAACCAGCTTGGATCGCAATACCCCCTTTGCAATTCACGAGTTGATGTGCAGTGGTCGTTCTGGGCTCGGAGACGGCACTGGTAGCGCATAGAAACGCATGGAATGAAAACTATGTTCCTTCTCGTTAGTATCTTCTATACAACATATCTGCATAATGTACAATGGACACGCAACTCATACCCTCTCAATCCTCCATACTCCATCCATAGGCATGCCCCCTTTCCCTACCTGTTTCCGAACTCTTCTACTCCGGTTCCGTCCTTCATGCTTAGAGTCTCTTATCTCTATCACAAGAGGACCTCTTGTCAACGTATCTAAAAATACGATTGGCAAGTAATCTCTTGGGCTTTGAACTGCTGCTGTGCGGCTAGACAATGGTGACAGACACACAGACGGCACTGCTGTTCTAAAACATCTAGAAAAAGCCAGCGACCTCTGGCATGGAGTCGGCCAATAGGATGCCAGAATATTAATTAGAAATGTAAAGCCAGCAGTACCGCTGGCTCTGTACCCCAGGACGGCCTCGGGTTGTTGGCGAAGCCAAGCACCCGGCGGCCACACCTCGGCGCTGCATGAGACCCAGTGTTCCGCTGGTTGTATCACCCTCCCTCTTTAAGCCATGGGGCAAGGCGGGACTGAAATGCTCTCCATTGCGAGACCATGATGACAGACAGACAGACGGACAGACAGATAGACAGACAGACAGACAGACAGACAGGCAGGCAGCCAGGCAGGCGCGTTTGCAGGATTATGCAATAGGAGTATCTATCGACAGTCCAGTCCTACGAATATCTACCTAAATTAGTACTTTTTCTTCCACCCCCAGTTCCCCATCACAGCAATACGGTCGGTTTTTTTTTAACATGTTTCTTTGTTTTTTTCGCTCTCCCCCTGCCCATCGCAGCAATAAGTGTTGTTGGTGTGACGTCCAACCTGTTTTTTTTCTCCGCGCCCGCTATGTTGGTGTCCTCTTTGGGTGTTTGATCCAGCGCCCTTTCGAGCTGGTCGGTGTTCGCGGAACACGCGAAGCGAACGTACGGCGTGGACATGACGGGGTTGGACGAGGCCTACGACTCCGAGTGCGTCGAGTTCTTCTCGCTAAGCAGCTTGTGGCGCGAGCTGGCCGGCCACCAAGTTATTTCGGGGCCAACCGTTGTGAAGGGTGTGTGCTTTGCGTCGTTGGTTGGAGTATGTCGCTGTCAGCGGATGGAGTGTGTGTGCGGCACGTCGATGGTTGGAATATGTCGCTGTAGACCTATGGAGTCTGTGCTTGGCTCGTTCAGCTAGAGACTCGTACAGTAGCATGTCTATCGTTTGAGCATGTTGTTGTAAACGTATGGGATCTCTGTGCTTGTCCACTTGTGCCAAGACTAACGTATGGCGTACCGGTGGTACGAACAGTTGCTACAAATTTATGGAACTCCTGTGGTTGACCACTTTTGCTATAGACTTATGGCCTGTGTATAGTCGGAACGTGTCGCTGTAAACATGTGGGCGGTGTGTGATTCGAGTATGTCGTTGCAAATATATGGTGTGTCGGTACCTCCCCCGTAGACTTCTGTACATATTGTAATCAGGATACTCGTACGGCATATTGTAAGGAAATGGCTGATTGTTGTTTAATGAGTGCGAATCAAGACGAGAGGGGCATCTTGATTCTCTGACGAAGGAACGAGTCGATCGCGAGCAGTGTTCCGGTAAAAATGTATCACACCCGGGATAGATCAGTCGTTCTTACTTCATCTAGATCTTTCTAGACATAATTATTCCCGATTTGCTGATCCAGCTCATGTTGCTGGGTGGGACCCTTATAATTTGCATGATCTAGCACCTGCTTCCTGGGTTGGATATGTGCTATGTATATATCCTGCACAACGTCTCACAACGGTAGGCGAGGAACCAGATGATCAACAGTAGATATATATATGGTACAGTAGATATATCATGATCTGTTCGAGGCGTGATATGTATTCAACATGGACTCCCTTCTTTCTGGCGTTGGCCTGGTCAGTACTCATGATTCCGCTACCGATGCCCCTCTCCCCTCTGCTCATCCCTTCCTCCTCCTGGCCTGAGATAGAATTTACTCTGATTTCTGAATCTGCTACCGTTGCCCCCCCCCCCCTCCTCATCCCGCCCTCCCCCACGGGCCGAACTATTTATTGCCCTGATTTCCAATCCTGCTACCGATGCCCAATTCCTCTTCCCCCCACGGCCAGAGCTGGACTTGCGCACGTGCACCCTGGATGACACGAAGGGCCTGGGGGAAACGGCTTTCTCCTTCCCGCTGAAGAACGGCGCCCCTCCCGTGACGGGATTCGCCGGCTGGTTCGACGTTTCTTTCAGGGGACGCGACGACATCGCCCCCTTGTTGAAGCCCGTGGAGTTTTCTACATCTCCATCGGCGGGTTACACTCACTGGGGACAGCAGGTAGGCACACAGGGGGGGGGACTGTGGTCGCAGGCAACTCTGCTGACTGTAGCACATTTCCCCCCCTCCGTTCGTTGTTGGTTGGTTGTTGGTTGTTAATCGATTGCTTGCTCGAAGTGAAGCTGAAGCTTGAAGCAAATTGAACGTAGGAAACTTGTACCGGAACGATTCGAAGCATCACCGTCACTCATTTGGATGTTTGATGTAGACGTACGTACAGGCAGCCTGCTAAATGCAAATAAAAAGAACTGTGTCTTATGTGTCGGTATTATTAACAAGGGCTCCGCATGGTTGCCTGCCGGCAGCCATGCTCCAGATGGGGAAATATACCTCACTGTCAATCTTTATCGTTATGAGATCTGTCATGAGTGCCCCATAGAGGGGAGGACACAGGGATGTGGATGCTAGCCAGGGCACGCTTCTTCTTGGGAAACGTTTTATTGTTGCTTATCTCATGGTGAGCTCAATTAGGGTACAGGAACAGAGTGTGACAGAGGGGGACAGTCGAGTGCCAGACTGCCCCCTGAACCATGTATCTTCAATACTTGCACAATCTACTACACGTTTCCGTTACTAGTACGTCACGTGCTCTCGTACTCGTAGTACCTAACTGCCTGTCTCCTCATACTGATACAATCTACGTAGACGTTTCCGTTAGTAACACGTCACGTGCTCTCGTACTGGTACGTATTGCACCTCTTTATGGCCACTGGTACGTGATACCATGACAATCTGGTATTTTAATACTACCGTAGTACGTACAGGATCAAGTCAATACCATCTGTTGCAGGAAGAAAAGTAATGCTGCGTGTAAGTGTTGCAGGACTACAGTCAGTAGTGAATAACATTATGTATACTCGTCGGGGCACATGTATGTGCAGTGCCCGGTATGATGAACGCGATTTTGTGTCACTCAGTCTCGTCCAAAGTTCTTAGCGAGGCTCACTTATGATATTACTTTGTGTATCCTTGGTGCATCAGTCTCATTGATGAGCATCATTCACCATGCTCGTCATATCTGTTGCTCGGTCACTCAATCTGATATTCTATTCTCAGCCAGAGGCTCTTTACCTTTCTGAGATTTCGCCGTATATTCTACTGCTGTAGTATTTGGTTCTGTTCTCGACTGATCTCGGACTCTGGACGGCACTTGATTGCTTTTGCAAACAGCACTGCTCACACCGACGTCTTAACGCTGAGCTGTTGTACTCGCATTCCAGCACGAAGCCTCAACAGGCAGGCCTTGCAGTAGATAGGCAGTCTAGAAATGTAAGGCCAGGCCTCTCTCTTCGGTGCAGCGGTTCGGTGGTGAAAACATCGAACTCACAACAACTGTCACACTCGCTGGCCGGCACACAGCAGTGCACAGATACAGTAGATGATCGCCCCGGTGTACGTTTTACTCGGAGTATACCGGGAGTATTGAGAAAATTTACTGCTGCGAGTTTACTCGAGTATGAGAGTATTCACGGCGAGAGTGCCATTAGTAGTAAAGCTGGCAGTTTCCGCCCAAATATTTAGTGCGAGTACAGGTAGCACTCGCAACATCGGGGCCCGAACGAACCCCAGCAATATACTTTGGAGTCCGTGCAGTATCTGCAGCACAGATCGCCGAAATACTGTGAGTACTCGCAGTAAGAGCAGTATTGAACCACGACGCACTGCCAGCATTCTCAGCACGGGATCAGCCTGGTATTTTATGAGTATTAACACCACCATGCCCGTAAATATAAGTCGCGCTTGATTGTTTTCATTGATACCCAAACGCAGTTTGTTAAGAGCGTATTGCCGGTGTTAGGGTCAGGGTTTGCGCGAGCATGTTTCAATATGCTGCACGACAGACCTAAATACCGTGCTGGCAAAGCGCCTGCAATGCACCGATCCGCATCATGAATGTGTAGGGTTATAAACTACGGAAATCCGAGATTTTGGTGCGGCCACCGTGTGGTTTCAGTGGTGAGCGGGGGGGCATCTCGATTGTTTCCTTTTACCCCATGCCCCTGATTCGAATCATCACTGTAGCCCCAACCCCGACCCTTGCCCTAACCCTAGGAACGCGTAACATGTCAGGGATAGTTAGGCCAGGAACAGATTGCCTTGGTAGGAAGCAAGACTTGAAAATGTTATATCCGGTGGGCGGGTGGAAGGAAGACAGCGGAGGCTAAAACCTCCTATGCTATAATACAGCATACGTACAAGTTGGGCGCGAGAGTATAACCGTCAGTTTCACATACAGTGCATAAAGTGTTCCCCCTTTTTCATACCTGCATCGTTGCCGGCGTCCCCGGTGGCTTGGTAGGTGGTCTGCGTGCCTACTAAGATCATTTTCGTGGGTTCAAGTCTCACCGAGTGCATACTCGTAGGGACCTTTTCTTGCATAGAATTTTATTAGCGGAAAGCGCGAAATCGTGAGTCAGCAACATTCGATGTAGGCACGTACCGGGGGGGAGATGGGACGACACCTGCAATCACGGCGTGTCCAGAAGAAGACTGCTGAGGGTAAAACCTCCTGCGAATTAAGCTAGAAATTGAAAGTGATGATTGAAAAAAACCCACAAAATCGTATGCAAGATGACAAACGACTCACGCCATTGTTACTGATATTGCTGGTTTGTTCAGCGACCGTCTGACTGCCTGCTGGCCAACCGCTGGGAGCCCCCCTGATTCCCTTTGGCCTCCCGTGTTTGCTGCTGTGGTGGCTATCTGAGGTGGGTGGAGTGCCGAGACGCCGTGCATTGAATTGCAATTCCCGACGAAACCCCCGCTCTGCGACAGGTGTTCTACCTGCAGAAACCCATCGCGGCAGCAGGGGACGTGTCTATCGAAGGAAACCTCGCCATGATGCGACAAGCCAGCAACCCTCGCCTCTACAACGTAAAGGTTAGTTGGGCATATCTAAACGTTTACGTAAAATTACTGAAATGGGTATGATATACATATGCGTACTGTTATCTTAAGGTTATTTCCCTCTTGACGAAGTTTCCAAGATAAAGCTCCCTCTTATTCGCCATTGTTTACCGCTGGAAAACGTTTTTGCTCTGTTTCCAAATAATCTATTTATTAAAGCGCGCGTTGCAGTTGTTCGGGTTCGGGTTAGGGTTCGGGTTAGGGTTAGGGTTAGGGTTAGGGTTCAGACTCTTGCCACTAACAAAAACGTTCCTATTAGTGGGAGCAAAGAGATCGTCAAGTAGAAAAACACATGTCTTATCATATCATCCGAATCCGGCACATGTAATGGTCGAGGACGGAATGCATCCTGGGTTTCGGTCGAGGGCAGGGACTTTCTCTTGCTTATGTTGGGGTTTTTGACCATTTGGAAGGATTTCCCGGGTCCCAAGCCGAGCTGTTATATTCAGACTCGGGTAGGTAGCCCAGTACCCCCAGTGTACTCACTGCAGTATACAACATACCAGTACAGTAGTAAAAACACCCTGCCAAGCATACCCTTGAACGATCCCAGCTGCCTCGGCGGTAACACACCTCACCATGCGGTCTGGGAAACGGGCCCCACCCCCTGGCACCACGTTTGCAAAGTGGCTAGAGATGGCTCCTACAGCAGGAAGCCACGATCCTAACGGATGTACTTACTCAAATGCTTAGCGATTTCATGCCATCCGTTCAGAACTTCACTCTCGTTTCGACTTGTAATATGAGTAGGGCAGGTTTCGCAGTTTTTCTACAGTAGCATGTTGATGAAACTCATCTACCACTCTTCCTGGAAATGTAAGGACCCTTCCGGAGTTTAGGTGTTCATATCTTTCCCCTTAAGGCTGTTTCCTATGCGGTTCGATTTCGAGCTTCAGATTTGTATTTTTCGATTTCAAAAATGAATGACCCTGCTTATGCAGTCCAAATATGCAAAATCCGACCGATTTTTTTTCGATTGGAGAATCCCATGACCCAAGTCGTCGGATTTTGGCCCAAAATCCGACGACCTTGGTCATCAGCTTTTCAAATCGAAAAATGGCATGCTCTCTAAATTCAAGATGTTATCCATGACAGCAAATAGCAGCAGAACGATCGATGAGTTGGAAGGTGACACAGCTGTATAGCGACGTTGCTTCGCGCCCGACGCTCGGGCGGCGGGCGGCGCGACCCTCCGTGGCCAGACGTCAGTCGCCTGGCGCGGGCTCGGGCCTAGAGACCAAGAGAAGCGCACTCGGCACGCACCTCTCCGTGGACACGTACGAATACTTGCACGTAGAATACACTGCTGTACAGCAGCAGCAGCAGTCAGTCACAGCATGGAACCCAACATACCAAGACAGGTGGCTCTAGCGCACTCGCCACGTCTCTTCGTCGCCAGACCAGAGGTGGTCAGCCTTGGCTCGGATGCTTGGGTCCTACGCGCAGTGCAGCGCACCCAGCGCGTCTCTTCGCGGCGCCAAACCACAAAAACAGCAGTTGGTCTCGGCGTTTGCCCAAATCTCTACACACACAATAAATCTGATTTTTCCGCATAGGAAGGCTGTTTCGATTTGCCAACTTCACATCTGAAAATGCGATCGGGCCAAAATCTGAAGCTCAAAAATCGAACCGCATAGGAAACGGCCTAAGACCCTTTTATTTCTGGACAGAGTTGTACCAGGTACATTTTTTGGGGCGCACCTCAGCCGCCATTTTTCGTTGCAATACCCCAAATCACGCAAGGTTACGCTAGGATTCAAGGCGGTGGTGAGCCTCTACATATACTTGGTTTAGCGATTGGTGATGCTTTCCGGGGCTGTGCTGTTTCGGGACCTGTTTTTAATGTTCAGACACGAGGCGGCTTAGCTGACGAGGGAACCCATAACTTGCCCATTTCCTGGTTTGGAGGACTTGCTCACTTAGCCCCTTGATGGATTGCGGAGAAGAAGCTAATAATTGAGGAATTCATTTACTACTGGTATTAATAGTGTGCAGTGACAACCTCTTTCTAATACACACTCTACTCACCTATCATTAACATATTTCGTGCTGTATATATTATATAGCATTTTCTTCTCCCTCAATTCGATTTGGGCCTAGTAAGTCCTCGCCTCGGCTAAAAGGCCAGTCGTGATTGAGCATTGGGCATGGCACTGTGGCGCCATCTACCCTAGAGGGGGGGGTACCCTTGCCATGCATGGCCGTAGTTGTATGACTATAGATCCTCGCATGCCTGGACGGAGCACGTCGGGTTTTCACCGATCAGGCAGACATTGGCTTCACCAAGCGCGATTGCGCTGTGAGTTGTTTGGCGAGTCGCACGAAGGGTGAGCTGCATCATACTAACAGCCGCTTTTAAGGCGGTTTTTCTCGCATATGGCATGTAAATGACAGCGTCGAAGGGGCCGGGGGGGCGGGGGGGGGTACTCGACATCTTGCATGGCCACAGTCGTATGACCATAGACCCCGCATCCCTACAATGCCGGCACGGAGCACGTCTGGTTTTCACTGACCAGGCAGACATTGCTAGCACCGAGCGCGATGCGCCGTGGGGTGTTGAGCGAGTCTCATAAAGCGTGATCTGCATCCTACTAGGAACTGCTCGTGAGGTGGACTTGCGATGGATGATATCTTCGAATGAGTAGGGGGGGGGTACCCATTGTCATGTATGGGGGGCGGGTATTAGTTTTCTTATACAAGTGCCATACGTGCACATTCCCTGTTCCCCTGCTTTTAGTCCCTTCAGAGGTGCGCCAAAGCTTTAGGGACAGCCGATATGTGTGGGACTTGTGTGGGATCATTTTTCGCACTGGGGTTTACGTGACTGACTTCTGTTTATAAAGTGAAACGGGTCGTGGAACCTCGACCAAGCAAACCAAGCCTTCGTTGTCCTTTGCTGTCTGCCCCTAGGTTGAACATCGATTATCGTTTGCCGGAGAACAAGAGGACAGCGCGACAGTCAGCAACGTCTACAAGCTGTCTTAGAAAGTTGCAGCGGCCAAACGTTTGGGGCAGTTTGGGCAAGCCATCTGATGCCAACAGGATGGAGCCGATGCAGGCCCTTAGCCCACCGAAGACAAAGCGCATCACATATCACGTCTATACTAGGGGTCCGAGCGAACAAACCAACGGGGGCGCTTGGGAGACGAGACCATGGCGAATTTTGTGTATTACGTGCTTAGGTCCATTACTCTGCATTTTTTTTTGGGTTACTATTTTCCCGATTTTCCTGATTTTTTCCCTTGTTTTTTCCGTTCCTCAGAAAACGTTTTCCTACGTACTATAGGCGCTCCCCATTTTTTGCTCTGAAAAAGTTCCGGTTCAGCTGTGACTCTCGTATGTTACTCTCTGCAACTGTAATACGTAGCCACGGTCATTTGTCGCCTTGATGCATTTACTGCAATCATCGCTACTGAGCATTTGCTTAGATACACACCGGTAGTTAGGTAAACTCCCATCTCGAAGAGATTGTGCTCAACATATGATGTCCAGGGAGCGTATGCAGACTGAAAACCACACCGACGAGCAGCGTATTCTGCCTCCCTGTGCGATTCACGTTTGGCAACGAATGGAGCGGTGGCGCAGCTTTTGTTGGTCCGTCCAAATCAAGTGTTGCCGGGATTTTGGTGTTGTCGGGACCAGCGCGCGAGGGCAACACCCCCTCTTTTCGAAACACTGCCGCACGAGTATATTCCGTTTACTCACACCAACGTGATGTTACTGAAATGTAATAACGTTTACTTCTGCAACTACTCCTGCAATATTTAATGCTGCTACAGATGACCTGCGTTTTCAACCACATATATTCCGCCTTCAATTTTTTGTACGTGCACGTTTTTCACGGGTCAAGCACCGACAAACGACACACGCACGGAGAAGAGCGCAACTTGATTTCTGCATGGCCTTCTTTGACACATTACGTTATCGCGGCCTGCTGCGCCGTAGTTAACTTGCCAGAGCTTGCCACTTACTATTTCCCCAGGTTTTCCTGGTGGTTTTACAGCGGAAATTCGAAATTTGTCTCTCTGCCGCCCCCCAAAATGAAACTCCAATCCTCGCGAAATCTGGTCCCTCACGGCCCCCGACGCTGTCGTGTATACCGCGCGAATCGATAGCGGACGCACATGCAAGCAGTCTGGCCAGCTTTAGGATTCAACGGAGGCCTGCTTGAGCTACGCGACCCAGCCCCACTCGCGGGATAATCGCTTGTGCCAGAGTCGACACGAGCAGCGGAGTCTTTCGCGAATTGGCGGTAGCACATCAATCGTAACAAAAATGAGACCACCTTGTATAAGCATGGCTCGCTCAGCGGAATTGGCTGACGGTGTTCTTGAGGTCGTTTCCCGCTCGCAAACGGCCGCGCAAGGTCGCTTCTGGCTGCAAAGTCTTACGATATATTCTGTAGCGTTCTATTTCAGGGTCGCTTCCTGATCCACCACAAATCGAAGTACTTATCAAACAGACAAAAACAGCAGCAGCAACGGGAGTTCTTGACGCCGTACAAGGTCCCAGAGCAAGTTCTGCTCGATCGGAAAGTGCTAAAATCAAGGTCGGGACACTTTGCATCCCTCAACAAGTTTGCCTATTGAAAGTCGGGCCACTCATTTGTGGCAAAGTGTTAAGATCATGGACAGCGGGACACTTTGTATCCCTGGGCAGGTCTGCCTATTAAGCCGGTACTCATTGGTACTCACGTTGATGTTCGCTTAGAGATAGAAGAGCCACTTCATTCCTTTCGTGTACGACAGAGACTGGGACCACGCTCGAGCCTCTCTGGGAAACCCCCACCTAAGATACGCCTTCCAAGTACTACAAATACGTTCCCAGTGCCAGAACCCAGGTAATTACCGGGCTTTCAACCTCATACAAAGCAGTATCATAACACTAGCTCACTCTGATGAGCCGTATATATATGCAGAATTATGGGAAATTCATGGAAACCCCGATTCCACAACTAGAACATGAGTCGAAGATGCGGCTCCTCAAAACCCATTCCCGCACCTCTGAACGGCAAGGCAACGAAGCCGGCGGGACACTTTGTATCCCTGGGCAGGTCTGCCTATTAAGCCGGTACTCATTGGTACTCACGTTGATGTTCGCTTACAGATAGAAGAGCCACTTCGTTCCTTTCGTGCACGACAGTGACTGGGACCACGCTCGTGCCTCTCTGGAAAACCCCTGGTTATCCACCTAAGATACGCCTTCCAAGTACTGCAAATACGTTCCCAGTGCCAGAACCCAGGTAATTACCGGGCTTTCAACCTCATACAAAGCAGTATCATAACACTAGCTCACTCTGATGAGCCGTATATATATGCAGAATTATGGGAAATTCATGGAAACCCCGATTCCACAACTAGAACATGATGAGTCGAAGATGCGGCTCCTCAAAACCCATTCCCGCACCTCTGAACGGCAAGGCAACGAAGCCGGCGGGACACTTTGTATCCCTGGGCAGGTCTGCCTATTAAGCCGGTACTCATTGGTACTCACGTTGATGTTCGCTTACAGATAGAAGAGCCACTTCGTTCCTTTCGTGCACGACAGTGACTGGGACCACGCTCGTGCCTCTCTGGAAAACCCCTGGTTATCCACCTAAGATACGCCTTCCAAGTACTGCAAATACGTTCCCAGTGCCAGAACCCAGGTAATTACCGGGCTTTCAACCTCATACAAAGCAGTATCATAACAACAGGACACGTTTCCCGATTTGTAGGCTGGGCTTCGGGTTTGTTTTCACATCTTCCGTGTTATTTTTCTTCTCATTTGTTTTATGTTCATTCTTCACTTTTCCATGCATCTTCCTCGCCCCCCCCCTGCGCGCGTGACATGGCGATGATTTTTCGTTGACGATTTTTTCCTGCCCCTTAAGGCTACGCCTTCCTTTCTTTTTTTTTACGTACTTCGTCGGCTTCGTTACCTTGCCGTTCAGAGGTGTGGGGGTGGGTTTAGAGGAGCCGCATCTTCGACTCCTGTTCTAGTTCGTGGAATCGGGGTTTCCATGAATTCCCATAATTCTGTATGTACGGTTCATCAGAGTGGGCTAGCGTTATGATACTGCTTTGTACGAGGCTGAACGCCCGGTAATTACCTGGGTTTAGGCACTGGGATCGTATTTGTAGTACTTGGAAGGCGTATATTAGGTGGAAAACCAGGGGTTACTGGTTTTCCAGAGAGACGAGCGTGGTCTCAGTCTCCATCGTGCACGACAGGAATAAAGCTGCTCTTCTATCTCTAAGCGAACAACGACGTGAGTACCAACGAGTACTTACTTAATAAGCAGACTTGTCCAGGGATACAACGTCTCCCGCTGCCCGTGATCTTAACACTCACGTGTGCTGTTTGCTTAGAAATAAAATAAGAGCAGCATTAATCCTTCCGTGCACGCGGAGACTGAGACCACGCTCGTCTCCCTGGGAAAACCCTGGTTTTCCACCTAAGATACGCCTTCCAAGTACTACAAATACGATCCCAGTGGCTAAACCCAGGTAACTACCGGGCTTTCAACCTCGTACAAGGCAGTATCATAACGCTAGCCCGCTCTGATGAACCGTATATATATGCAGAATTCTGGGAATTCATGGAAACCCCGATTCCACGAACTAGAACATGAGTCGAGGATGCGGCTCCTCAAAACCCACTCCCACACCTCTGAACGGCAAGGCAACGAAGCCGGCAAAGTACGTCAAGCAAGAGAAAGAAAGGTAGGCCTAGCCTTGAGGGGCAGGAATACATCGTTAACGAATTCATCGCCATGCCACCTGCAACGTGGGTAGGGCGAGAAAGTGTCTACGGAAAAGGGAAATCTTAACACAAAGGACAAGACGGTCCTGTTCCCCAGTAGTAGGTGTTGTCAGTGTTATCCAGATCACCCCCCGAGCGGGGGCGGGGTCGGTAGGACGAGAAGAAAAATGACACGGAATACGTCAAGAACCAACTAAACCCAGCCCACAACTCCGGAAACATGTCCTGTGCCACAAATGAGTGGCTCGATTCCCCAGACCAACTCCGACTTGCAGTGCCATAACTAAGGACTCGCAAGCATGAAAACCCGCACACAAAGAGTTCCGGACACACGGGTATAAACTTCCTTTCGGAAGCACGCCACGCGCAGCAAGGGTCGGAAGGAGGTTGCTGCTGTGAGAAGGTGTGCCAAACGCCTCACATTTCCGTTCCCCGAATAGCGTTCATTCATAAGTCAACAATTGTTGCGAGGGAAATACAGCAGTGTTGCCCTGATTTCATAGCAGATGCCACCATTATTTCTGCTAAGCGACATTTCCAGCAGAGCTTCTCTTGCTTCTCCGTCCCCTCATCAGTAGGAGGGCGAGCCTGAAATTACCGCCTACAGCATGTCTTGGGGACACGGCCCGAACGGTTTTGTTGTGGACTGGCACAGTTTGCCTACGAGTACTCGTAGAGTTGGTTTTTGGTAGGTAGAACTAAAAAAACAGGGGCTGTGACTTGGCTGACTAATAGTCGCCAACTACTTATTAGTTGGCTAGGCATTATAGCTAGTTGTGGCAGTACCAACTACTCAACTATTTTTCTCATCTGGGTTCCCTTGTTTGGGGGGTACGTATTTCCTGGCATCTCCAAGTAGTACTATTAATACTACCACTAGCTAACTACGCTGCGAGCACACAGAGAGGTCTTCTGCATCTCATGGAGCATCAACCCAAGGCCATCGACTATGTCTCTCTAGTTAGTATGCTCAGTGTCCAGTGGATGATGAGCACTGTTATGGATTGGGAGCATACAGGTCATGAAGTCTAGGGTCAGGATGAGCCAAGCAGCTCGGGCATGTGCCTAAATGAAGGATCACCGTTCACAGTCCGCATCAGATAAAATAGGACTGCATCAAATGCCTACAATATGCAAATAATCAGGAACTAACAAGATCAACCTCAAGTCTGGCCACGGTCCAACCAAATCGAGACGTGCGCTCGCACGTGCCCCAGAGGGGTAGAGCGTGCTCCTGACGCTGGGGAGAAGGCCTCCCAGGCATGCAGACGGTAAACTGTTTGCTCTGCGCCTCAGGTCGAGAGCGATGACCTTGGGCAGCATGTAGGACCGCCGAAAGGAGTGGCAATCCACAAATTGGGGAGGGGCCGTAAATGAGGCGGTCCCTGCTGACACAAAAACGCAAATCGTCGTAGTTCCTGAAACGGTCCAATACCGTAACATCCCCCCTAGCATAATGCGAATAACTGAGCATTATGCTGTAGCAATCTCAGACTATAACCAAGGGTAAGGAACCGCAAGGCTCTTCACAAAACTAATGATCTCGGGGATAGGCAAGGATAAATCGAAAAAGCAGGGGTCATCAGCGGGAAATCCCCGATAAAAACCCTCACCCCCACCGTTTCACCGCGAATTTGACCCCCTGATTAATATTTAAAGGTTTAAAGTCGCCCTGCCACACTTTTTATAAAGTGAATAAGCGCAGTGCACTAATGCCTAGGCTTAAATCGTCATTTCTGCGTTCTCCGAACGGGTCAAAAGTCTGTACTCGTGGGATTTGAGTCCCCCAACTCGAATGAAAATATACAAGGAGGTCGAATCATCAAAACAAGTCTGCCCGCTACCAGGCACGGAAGAGTAAACCCCCATACAAAAATACCCATACTGATCCACGCCAGACCGACCGGCTGTTACAAGCAGGAACCTCTCAAACTTTCGCAAAAACACATATCCTCGAACAACAGAACCATAGATATTCGCGTCCTCCACGGACGCTCATTATCGCTTAAGGTTTGGAACTACTTCTCACGTAGTTTTTTTAATTTTGTGCACCACCAGGCAAGGAAGAATACGCTTCCACGCAACACAATCGCACCAATATTCACGCCGTCACAACATACATCCAACACCCCACAAGTCTATACCCAACTGTCAAACGCCAGACGGACCCACACCCTCTCATACACAAACACAAAACAACGAAGGACAGGAACAGAAGGTCCCCGTCTGCTCTACGAACGCTCAGTATCACTTCAGGTCTGCAACGGCTCCATATAACGGCTGGTCGGCTCCTTCAAGATCTATCGTTGGGCAGTACGGTCAAAGCATTGGGGCGAGAGAGCAGCGAATGGGCACGGCTTCCGAGCGAGCAAATGGCGGACGAGCAAGACACCAGAGCGAGGGAATGCACGGCGTCGTAGCGAGGGAGCGACGCAACGAGCGGCGGACAGGCAAGACACCGGAGTATTGGAACGCACAGTGCCGAGGCGGGGGAGCTGCGCAGCGTGCGGCGGACGGGCAAGACACCGGAGCGAGGCAATGGTGCACGGGAAAACGAGGGAATCGCGTACGCCAGGCAGAAAGGGAACGGCGCACGAGAAACCAAGGGAACGGCGTACCGGCAAGCAAGACGAAGAGGAAACAGCGCACGGAAAAGCGAGGAATCGGTGCACTGGGCTTGATACTCGATATCTCTTCAGCTCTTCAACTGTTCCATCTCGCGGCGGGTCAGCTCCACCCAGTTCTGGTCACCGTAGCGTACTTGCCAGCAGCGGTCGCTGTAGTCGTACACCTGATTCTGCGGTCTGAGATCGCCCCCAAAGCCCTTACCATAGGGCGAAATCTATCGGAAACAGGGGCAAGGCTGACCCAGATGGGAGTCGGTCCGGTTCCTTCACGCGAGGGATACCGGATTGTTGAGGATCTGGGGCGCTTTGTTGACGTCCGGTAACTTCATGCCGTTGCAGGCTGCCGACGAACGCGTCGCCCTCCCCCCGTAAACGAGCATGATAATGAGAAAGGAAGAGGAGGGGAGGAACCAAAAGAACTGGAGAGTCGAGCAGTTAGGTCCAGGTTTTAAGACACATGCCAGGGAAATATCCTCCTTGATGTGTCCTTCACCCCCCCCAAAATGAAGACAAAACAATATAGTGATAAGGAACACAGTATCCATGATGGACACGCACGCACAGCCGGCACGGGAAGGCAGTAGACTGCAGGACACACGTGACCTTTACTGGGGAAACCCGAGTTCAATTCTCGGATTGGACGCCATGTTATGGATCGGGAGCATACAGGTCATGTGGTCCAGAATCAGGATGAGGCAAGCAGCTCGGGCATGTGCCTATTCGAAGGATCATCGTTCACAGTCCGCATCAGATAAAACAGGATTGCAACACATTCCTTCAATATGCAAATAATCATGAATTAACAAGATCAACCTCAAGTCTGGCCACGGTTCACCCGAGTCGAGACGTGAGCTCGCTCGTGCCCCAGAGGGGCAGAGCTGTCACAGAGTCGAGCGGTGCGCGTGTCATGTATGATGGCGTAGTATCGTCGGGCTCTCCGGCCGATATAGCCCATGTTCCTCGAAAGGATGCTTAGATATATTTCCACTCTAAAACCATCATGTATTACTTCGTTTAGGCCGTCTAGCACTCATTCACACGCTCAAGCTCTGTCAGTTCGCTGCAAAGACTGCCACCTGCATTCCCGTGGTTCCACCCAACTTGCGGAACATACGCCTGATCCATCTCACAGTTGTCTCAGTCGTTATAGTGTAGGCACACACTGCCGGCCACGAGACGAAGTATAAGAAGCTGAAGGGGTGGAAAAAGGTTGTGACCGTCTGCTCACATCCCCCGTCTCAGGGTTCAACTCTAATTATCCCCTTTTCCTACATGCCATGCCCACTTCTAGAAACCCCTCGGATCCTTGGGCTACCACCGCGGCATCCTCCCCAGCTGGTTTAGCCGATCCGGCAAGCCACGTGATATCCTATACGGTGGACCCCAATCAAACTGAGGACAAACCCCTGCACATTGTTTTTTTCTCTTTTCGATCGGAAAGGCCGCCCACTCCAACTGCGTTCCTGAATGTTCTCCTGCCCCCCTAAACTCACCACAGATCCCTCGACGTACGAGTCACCCCACGGTAGGGGGTGCACTTTGTGGGACAAAGGTTTCTGACCAATTGAGTTCCTTAAGTGAGGAACTACCAGTGAGGACGAACATTTTACTAGTATATTCGTTTTAGGACTAGTGCATACAAGTGCCGGTCCGGTGGCACGAACGAATTTCTTCCATTTATTTTATCTAACCAAAAGATATTGAGCTCCTCCCTAGTATATTCGTTTTAGGACTAGTGCATACAAGTGCCGGTCGGGTGGCACGAACGAATTTCTTCCATTCATTTTATCTAACCCTAAGATATTGAGCTCCTAATGTTAGGGGCTCAGGAACTTCTGGTGCACCCCTACTGTGGGATGGCTCGTACAATATTGATACCACCTAACACTATTGTGTCAATCGACAGGAAAGATCACAATCATCGCGCCTCCAAGATGAAAACTAAGCAAAAACAGAATATCAGAGATCGCAAGGAACCCCGTTCCTTCGGACAATAGTCTCCTATTGCCCCCTATTCCCACCATAGATACACAGATCGCGACGGTAATGCGAGATGGCAGGGTCTTTTCTGCATGACTTCAACATAGTAATCATCTGGCGCCTACCATAACCATGTACTCCTGCAAATTTGTAGTGCTGTTGCCGAGCTAGGTGGGTTCTCAAGTGCCACTGGCCTAGAACCATGCCCCCTGCGGCGTCCCGCTCATCCTCCCCGGCTTAAACCAGCGCTTCCAGAATCGCCACCCCGCATCAATAGACGTCGCCAAGCCAGCAACAGCCTAAGCCGATCCTCGCCCCTCGATCCTCCCCGAAGCCCCGAAGCCGCCCAGCCAGGTGCGTCGGTATCGCACGCGACTGTACCCAAAGGTGGACCCTGGTCGAAACACGAAATACGGAGAGCGTGAAAGACACAGGCGCGGGTGCACGTGTGAAAGCAGACGCGGGAGCGGAGAGAGGGAGAGAGAAAGAGAGAGAGAGAGAGAGAGACAGAGAGAGAGAGAGAGAAAGAGAGAGAGAGAGAGAAAGAGAGAGAGAGAGAGAGAGAGAGAAAGAGAGAGAGAGAGAGAGAGAGAGAGGAGGGGAGCGATATAAGGAGAGATCTTGCGCGAGACGGCGTGCCCGCGGTCCCGCCCTCGCCCTCACACGCCGAACCTTCTCATTTCTGATGCCGTCAGCTCTTCCCAATCGCTGTCGGCGAAGCGGGCGCGCCAGTACGGCGAGTAAAAGTCGTAGACCTGCCCGGGCCACCCCGCGAACCCCTTTCCGCCCTCGACCGGCTTGATGACCTTTGTGCCGATCGAGAACCTTCTCAGAGCTTCCTTTCTACTCATCAAGGGGCGTCTCCTCGCCTCCTCGTCTCGGGATACGGGGGAGCTCCGCTCGCTGCTCGTGTCATACAAGTTCCACAACGCGTGAAACGTGTCCAACTGCAGCGGAGTGAAGCTGTCCAATGACTCCGCCTCCGAGACCCACTCCGACGCCACCCCGTCGAGGTACCGGCCGCGGTACTCCCATCTCGCGACCCCGGTCGCGCTGACCACCCGCCTCCTGTCCAGCAGCGTGTACATCGGTGCTGCTGTAGTCGAGTGCCCTCCGAGCCCCAGGTCCGCGCCCCACGCCATTTGCGCGAACTCATCCTCCATGGGGTGTCGAAGGTCGGACGGCCTCGTGTATAATGGCTTCATCGATGCAGCGGAGACCGTCCTGGAGCGCGTCGTCCTGCCTTCCATCTCGATGACGACGCTCAGGCCCTCGATCACCACCTCCACCACCTTCCACGGGCCAGTCCACTTCTCGTGGACCAATTTAGGCCCTCTACCCTGCCGGTGGAGCGAGCTGTCGCTCTCCCTCGCCAGGACAAGGTCGCCCGTCACGACCCGAGTGCCCGCCGATGGTCGCTGAATCGATGCGTTGCGACGTTGTCGCGCTATCTCCCTGCCCTCGTGCATCCTCTCGAGTGCCTCCCGGACCTCCCGTAGGTTGTGTCGGCGCTCTTCGATAAAGTTCTCGAAGCCTCCCGTGGTCTCCGTGTCATCCATCTGAGGCACTAACATATCGAGAGACGTACGCGGGCTGCGGCCAAACAAGAGCTGGAAGGGAGTCATTGCCGAAGGCAGGGACGGGTCTGGCATGGTGCGTTTGATCCATCAGGCCAGAGCTACATACTCGTCCCAGCGGGTGGGCCATGCCTTACACAGCTCGGACAGCACATCGACTATTCACGCCCCTGCTCGTTCTACGCTACCCTGTCCCCGTGGGTGATCGGCAGGGCCGAAATCGATTTGTACCTTTAGCCAACAGCAAAGATGCTCCATTACAGTGGCTGTGAACTCGCCTCCTCCGTCGGCACGGATGAACGAGGGTACTCCGAACGTTAGACACAGGTCCAGGAGACGTCGTGCGATCCCTTCGGCCTCCTTCGAGGGGAGCGGGTATGCGAACAGGAGGCGAGATGCCTTGTCCACCACCAGCAACAAGTACTCGTTACCTGTCTCGGACGTGTTGGGGATCCTCAGCAAGTCCACCTCCAGGAGTTCCCATGGCTCGAGGTATCTGTCAGGCAGCATAGCTATACACTGACTTCGCGTTCGCTTCCTGCGCCGGCACCCGCACGACAAGACATACGCACTCGCGGCTCTACACATCCCTGGCCAATGGAAGCGGTCGCGCAGCAGTGCAAGCGTCCTGCCGACCCCTGGGTGTCCGTGCTGGCAGTTTACTGACGCGAGCACGTCGGCTACCAAAACGGCTGGAGCGGCTAGGACCGACGTGCGCCCTGTTAGGATTCCCCTCTACCTCGTACCATACTAGGTCCTGATCATCGAGGAGATACCTCGCTACCTCCTC
Source organism: Nereocystis luetkeana (assembly GCA_031213475.1). Classification (NCBI taxonomy): domain Eukaryota; class Phaeophyceae; order Laminariales; family Laminariaceae; genus Nereocystis; species Nereocystis luetkeana. The sequence continues at coordinate 11,114,881 of JARUPZ010000014.1, forward strand.
CTCGCCCATCCGCTCTCCCCGCCTCGTCTCGACCTCGCCCCCAAGCGCTTCCCTAACCTTGCCGAGGAGAGGGTCTTCCTTCTGTCGCCTCACCAAGCCCGGCACGTCTCGCAATGCGTCGATGGCCCGCTCCACCATCGCTCGTTCCGGCGGCTGCTCACTATGCGGCAAACCTTCCCTCCTCGTGGGGGACCCATCCGAGCTACCCCCGGGTACCACCGTGGCCATCCCACGACCCGTTGGCGCCACCGCTGATGAGGTCTGCTTCTCCGTACCGCCGCATCTCCTTGGACGCTGCCCAGCCACCCCAGTCGACGGCGAATTCGCCGACGTCGTGTAGGAAGGAGGGGCCGGGGCCGCCCGAGGTGCCCGCACCTCGCGAGCCACGTGGTCGGGGAGTGGACGAAGCCGCACGGACGGCGCGGACGCCCGAGACGATCGACGAAGCGCCACCGCCGGCGTGCCCACTCCTACCTCGGCAAGCCTGTCGTGAAACGCGAGTGCGCCCAGCTGTCTGTCCGTCAGGCCCTCTTCCCCGATATCTGTAGGGAGACGGCGCCGCGGCGAGTCTGAGGGATGCTGTCAACAACGGCTCCAAGCAGCGACGGCGCAGGGGGCGGGCGTGGTCTCGGCGTACGTGGTTCCTGCGAGCATGATTCGGTGGCGTGCGGCATGATCGCGACTCTCTTCTCGTGCATCCCTCCCGGGTCTACTACACCTTCCTTCGACGGCTCGAGCTTTCTCAAAGGGAAACCATTCAACACCGTCCCTTGCGGCCCGACGTAAGCGTCGGACTCGCCGGAGGTCGCGTCGTCGGGGAATGAATTGTCGATGGGATCCGCAGCGGGGCCTGGTCTTAGCAGACGACACAATGCGTCCGGGAGCTGGTGGGACGAGCCCGCCCTCCATCATATGGTCATGTCATATTCGGCCAGGCGCAGCGACCACCGGTACAGCTTGGGGTTGAGGTTGCGGCTACGGAACAGCCATGCGAGCGCGGAGCAGTCAGTCACGAGCGTGAAAGGTCTACCTGCCAAATACGGACGAAAGTGTGCCACTGCCCACAGTACCGCCATGCACTCCCGTTCCGTGGCCCCCCTCCGTGAATCCGTTGCAGACCACTTGTGACTTGCGAAAGCGAGGGGTCGCTCCCCCCCCTCGTTCTCCTGCGTTAGGGCGGCCCCGGCCCCCGCCGCGCTAGCATCCGTGTGCAGCACGAACGGCCTGCCCCATATTGGGAAGGCTAAGATGGGGAACGACGTTAAGGTAGACTTGAGGGCTAGAAAAGCGTGTTGCTGCAGCTCCAACCACGGGATCAGGGAGCGTCGGGAACGTTTAGAGGCAAAGGCCTTGTTGCGCAGTATGTCGGTTAGTGGTGCCGCCAACACGCTGTATCCTTCGACAAACTGCCTCAAGTACCCCGTCATGCCTAGGAACGCGCGCAACTCTTCCACCGGGGCGGGGAAAACTCCGCCACCGCTGCAATCTTGGATTCCGCCGGTCTCACGCCCTGCCGGTCCACTACCATGCCCACAAACTACAAACTCGCGCAACACCACATAGAGATCGCGAAGTTCACCGAAAGTCCCGCCCCTTGCAAGCGGGCGAGTACCGCTTCTATGAGAGCGAGGTGTCCATCGAAATCCGCGCTGTTGATCAGAATATTGTCGAGATAGTTCTCTACTCCGTTACCCTTCAAGTCTCCCAACAAGTCTGCGACCATGCTGGCGAAGGCCGGCAGTAGTATCGTCAAGCCAAACCCGCACCGCTCATACTCCCACAGCTGCCCGAACGCGTCTAGGAACGCTGTTTTGTGGCGATCCGGCTCCGCGATGGGGAGCTGAAAGAAACCCGATGCCAAGTCAATAGAAGTGAACCACCCACTACCGGCCAGCCGCTGGAAAATGCCCTGAATATCGCCCAAGCCGCCACTATCAGTCTTCATGCAGCTATTAAGCGGGCGATAGTCCTGACATAGCCGCAAGGTGCCGTCCTTCTTACGAACCGTCACGCATCGAGCGGCCCACGCGGATGTGGATTTGCGAATAATCCCCGCCTCCGCTAGCTTTTTAACCTCTTTCTGAATGGCATCTGCCTGCTCTGGCGAGAAGCGCTGTTGCTTTGCTGCGATCGGTGCACACTCCTCGTCAATCAGGGGAATTCGCAACACTCTCACCGTACAAGCTCGGACTCTCTTCGTATCCTCCGGGAACAACCCCGCCACGTTCTGGGGCTTCAGCGCACTCATCAGCTGGTTCTTCTGGGTCACGCTAAGCTGATCGATGTTTGCATCGGCGAGCACTACCCCGCGCGCCGGCGTCTTGTCGTCGTTCGAGTCTGGAAGAGACGAGGGGACGTCGGACCGCTTCGGGTGTGGGTCAGGGGGGAGGGGGTGTACGAACAGTGCGTGGGATCGATCTTCATCCCTTACGTTAAGCGCGATGACCTTCGCAATCGGGTGCCCGCTTCGCACTACCACGGCCGCCCTCCCCGTGTTGACCACCTTACTGTACAAGGGGGTGCCCGGCTCCCACCATTGTACTCCCCTCGCCATCCCCCCCTCCTCTAAATCTGGATGGGTTGGCGTCGAGTGGCGACGACGCTGTAAAACAAGCCACCAGACACTAGACATGAAATGTACAGACGGCTCCTTCCGACATAAATGCCATATAGACCAGACCAGACATATACACCATGCAAACAACAGAAAAAAAAACTACACAAAAACAGACCCGCCGGTAAAACAAACACAACATAATATACACGGTTAACAGTTATTTTCCGGCACCAAAACACAAAACCAGAAATAGACATGAAATTACTCAACTAACAGTTTTTTTTCCCCATACCGAAACGCAAAAACCAATTTAGAAATGAAACAATTGAACTAACCAGTTCTTTCCCCATATGATTACACAGACCGGATTTAGACTCGAAACTACTCAACTAAATATATATTTTTTCACACCAAAAACGCAAAAACCAGATTTAGAGGTGAAATAATTGAACTAACCAGTTTTTTTTCACCATAACATAACTCAAACCAGATTAGACATGAAATTACTCTGCTAACGTTTTTTTTTTTTCATCCTACCGAAAACGCAAAAAACAGACTTAGACATGAAATAATTGAACTAACCAGTTTTTTTTTCACCATAAAATAACACAAACCGGATTCAGGCATGAAACTACTCAATCAACTAACCATATTGTTTCCCGATACCGAAACCCAAATCAGAAGTATATATGAAACTACTCACCTAACCGCTTGTTTGTTTGATTGTATTTTATTTTTTTTTTTTCCCATACCAAACCACAAACCAGATCTAGAAATGAAACAACTCAACAAACCATTTTTCTTCTCCCCATATCCGAACCCAAATCAGACATAGACATGAAAAAAAAGTATAAAGTTTCTCCCGGATCATAATACTGGTAGTAAAGGCATAAAAAAATAGACCAAAAACCTAGCATGAAGGTGGACCGCCTAACATGCACACACATAGATACAGCATGGTCACCCCAACATGTTCAATTCACATGAACGTTGGGTCTCGTGGTAAGATACCCGTAAAACTTAACCGATTTCCATTGGGCGATGGAAGTCTGGTCTGACATTATTCCTAAAATCCCCAACATTTGGTGCACATACCAAGCGCTAAATGAAGGGGAGGGGTGGATGATGCATGACATTAAGTCAAGACCTATTATACTCATGAAACAAACACCTTGCATTTGACCGACCACATGAATGACCAAAGAGAAGGAGCACCTAGCGGTACGTAGATATATTGATATCTTGAAGGATAGAAGCCGGTACAGAGTGCGGGGGAATTGTAGGCCAAGCTTTCGGCAGTGAAGGTCTACTCGGGAGCATTAGTGGGGTAGTTACACATAGCGATAGTGAAACGTACATACGACGGAGAAGGAGACGTACGGGGCATCCCGATGTGTGAGTAAGATTTTGTGTTATGCAAGCCGTCCTTGAACCTTGCATGGTAATAATGACCTCCCTGGAGGAAAGTAACCAGTACAGCAGCGGGGCAAGAAGATAGAAGATACGATCGTGGGACGCCAGGATGGTTACCATGCAGATCGCCTGACACGAACGTGGGGTACTTGTGTTAAGGGTGTTGAACTTGGCTCCAGGCTACGAGCCCGTGTTGTAGACACTATTTGGTGTGGTGCGCCGGCCAAAGAACTGAAACACACCAGACCCCCAACGAGTACTAGGATTGGGAAGTCCCAGTAACTTGAACGTTTCCCACTACCATTATGAACACAAACAAGCTGGAGATATTTTCGGAAGAGATTAAGAGAAAGACGGTGAGGCAGGGTGGGTGGAGCAAGTAAGACTGGCAGGGTAAAGTACTAATAGTGCTGATATTTGGAGTTCCTAGCGACATGACGAGGATTGAGTTCAAGAGGAAGTAAGTGCGAAGAAGTAGGACTGTACTGCTTTGCGATAGAAAACGTAGAACGAGAGGGAGAACACTTTCGAGTCACGCTAAAGCCGCAAGCGAGCATGGCGTGGCAAAGGATAGAGACAGAAAAAGTGTCGGCATGGGTTAGAAGACTGGGATGGAGAGTATGTATAGCTAATGGAATAGCGAAACTAAGACGTAGTTCTAGGGTGAACGAAGGTAAGGGGAGGCAGGAAACAGCAAGTGGTCCAAAGGGAATGCCAAGAAACATAGGGGCGTCGAACAAGAAGACAAAAACAGAAACGGAAATGGAAAGAATGCTCAAAGAAGAGATGACAGAAATACTCGTAGCGACAACGGAGAAGGAACAGGTAAGACTAGAGCGGATAGTGAAACGAAAAAGAGGCTGAGAATAGGATCATGGAACGTATGTGGGTTCGCCACGGAAGAACGAAAAACGATCGAAATTGTCGAACAAGAAGTAAGTACGCGCGACCTAGACATAGTGGGAATTCAAGAGTCATGGGAGAAAGAGGGGGGGAGATGGATGAAAAAGTTGGAGAGTACGCATGGATAGGGAAGAAGAGGAAGGGACGGAATAGCAAGAATTGGGGGGCGGGGGGCGTGGGGTTCCTAGTCAAAGAATATCTGTGCGACATAATAGAGGTGACCAAAGACACTAAATTCGACGAAAGCACATGGATTAAGATACCAGGGGAGCGGGGAGCGAAATATTACTTCTTAGGAAACATTTATATGCCCCCAGAGTCGAAGAATACGATAAAATATATACAGAGGAAGTTCGGAGAAGTAGCAGTAGATGTACAGAAATATAAGAGGCAAGGAGAAGTAGTACTAGTGGGAGATTTTAATTCAAGAATTGGGAAGGCAAGCAAACTGAATGAGAGCATTGGACAGTATGGGGAAGCAACACAGAATAAGAATGGGGAAGAGATGTTGGAGTTCCTCGAACACAACGAGATGAAGACGTTGAATGACAGAGTAAAAAAGCAGAACCGGAATGGACTAGACAGTGCATACAAAAAGGAGAAAGCTCTATCCTTGACTTTATAGTACAGTAGTAGAAAACGGAAGTGGGAAGGAAACATAACTACATGTATGCGCAGCGGACATAGGAACTACGGATCACTGTCTAATATGGACAGACAGTCAACAGACAAGAATTATCAAACAAAGACGAAGTAGGAAATTACACAGATGGAGAATAGATAAACTAGAAGTACAAGAGAAACGGGAAGAGTTCCAAGAAGACATGGCCAAAAAGGCAGAGGAATTTTCCGAGCTATTGGAAAGAATAGGTACAACAAGGAACGATATAGAGAGGGATGATGCAGGAGCTAGGATAATAGAAGGATGGGAGAAGTTGGTCAAGACCACAGCAAGTAAAGTAATAGGGAAAAAGTTGATAGTATGCAAAAGAGCAGTAAAATGGTGAGATGAAGAAGTGATTGAGGCTATAACAGTAAGGAGAAAGGTACACGCAAGGTATACATCGAGCAAAACTACGACAGGATGCCAATGGGAGGAATACGATGTAGCTAGAAAGAAAGAAAAAGAGATGGTAGAGAAGAAGAAGAAAGGGATACGGAAATACGTAGTAAATAAAACGAATTAAGACTTTGAGGGCGGGATGAAGCAGATGTGGGTAGGGATAGAAGGGATACTGGGCAAACAAGCAGGAGAAGCTGACACGGGAATAGCTACCTTAAGAGCACAGGACGGTAAAATGGTTAGTAGTTCGAAGGGAAAAAGGGAAGTACTTGTCGAGCATTACCGTAAGCTAGGAACACCCACAGCCAACGAAACGTTCGACGCAGAATTCGAGAAGGAAATCAACGCGTGGGCAGAGGCGAACGTAGACGCATCATAAAGGGGAGACAGTGGTTCGGAAGGGTTACAGAGAGAGTTCACAAGGGAAGAGGTAAAAACATGTGTAGCCAAACTTAAGAATAGAAAAGCAGCAGGGGCAGACCAAATAGTGAATGAATTTATGAAGTACGGGGGAGAAGGAATGCTTATCATGCTGGTTATGTTGTATAACTGGATATGGAAAAACGAGTACGCACCCAGGAGGTACCTGGTGGAGAGAAGGAGTAGCAGTAAACTTATTCGAGGAAGGAGATAAGGCTGACCCGGGGAACTATCGAGGGATAACGCTACTAAGCACAGTAGGCAAAACATTTTGTAAGATTTTGAATGATAGAATGGGAACGATGATGGAGAAGGAAGACAAAATAAGCGAAGGGCAAGCAGGGTTCAGGCCAAACCGTAGCTGCGTAGACCATGTATGTGTACACTCTAGGTAAGATAATCCAAGGTAGGAAAGACGCGGGACTACCAACGTACTGTTTCTTTCTAGATGTACAGAAGGCCTACGACACAGTATGGAGAAATGGATTGTGGCAAAAACTACCAGGTATGGGAAATAAATAGGAATCAGAGGAAATATGTGGAGAATGATGAAAAAGATGACGGAATGTGCGAGAAGTGCTGTGATGCTGGACGGGGAAATATCGAAGTATGTTGATATTTTACAAGGAGTTGTACAGGGAGGGATGTACGCTGTCACCCAACCTATTCAAGATATATATTAACGACCTGATAGTAGCAGTTGAAACAGCAAGGCAGGGAGTCACGGTAGGGGAAGATACAGTGCCGGGATTGAAGTTTGCTGATGACTTCGTGGGGATATCAGAAACACCTGAAGGATTGCAGAAACAAATAGAGAACGCGCTAGAATACACTAGGAAATGGAGGGTGACGGCGAACGTGCAGTAGTTGTTTGTAGCGAAGTTAAGGTGAACCCGATAAATTTCAGTTGGAAGTGGGGAGAAGATGAATTGCCGATCGTAGACCAGTATACGTACCTTGGCGTAGATATCTCAGAAGACTGCTCTAAGACCTTCGGGTGGGCGCAAAAAGCGATATACGCTGGCTCTATTGTGATTTCTCTAGATATCTGATGCTGGCTACCGCGGCGATGCCGAGGACTTCCAGCCTGAGCGACAGCTCATTCGAAGGCTGCTGTACAGCCCCACAGGACTGTCAACTTTTTTTCTTGGAGTTGTACACAATTGGTTTGCTTTCTAAAAAAAACCGTCCGTTCCCATTTTTTGTTTCGTTCCCATTTTTACGTTTTGTCTGTTAGTCTTGGGATACACATATATATATATAGCAAAAATAAAAGGAAAGGGTAAATCACACATAGGCAAGATGGATGCGATCCTAAGAGACTCGCGCCTTGACACCAGGATTAAGAGATGTATCTTGATGAATGTGATAGTACCAAAGCTAGGATATGCAGGAGAAGTATGGGAAGGGAAAGCGAAACTCGTAAAACAGTTGGAAAAGGTACAGATGAAAGCAGCTAAAAAAATCCTAAGATGCTCAAGTACGACTAGTAATACAGTATTAAGAGCAGAACTGGGAATGCACCCACTCAAGACAAACAGGGATATGAGAAAATTGAAATGGCAATATAACGTAAGGAACATGCCAAAAAAGAGGTTGCCGGCCATAGTTGATAGAGCTGCATGGGAGAAAGTAACAAAAGGGCGAACTGGAATAAGGTGGGATAGCGTAGTTGAGAAAGCATGGAAGGATATAATAGGGGGAAACCAAGAAGAGGTGATGTTCGCCGGGAAGTTTGGGAAGTACAAGGCAGAAGTAGAAGAAAGGATAGAAAGAAGGGAAAGGCTAGCGCTACGAAACAAGGTGGAATCGGAGAAACACCTAGAGATATACGGGAGATTGAGGGAAGGAACAGGAATGAAAACGTATCTGCACGGCCCAATTGACTTCGCGAGAACGCTGAAGCTGCGGTTTCGTGTAGGCGACCTGGACTTGCCAGAACGAAGAAAAAGGTATACCAGTAGCCGGGAGGAGGAGGAAATAGATGCACAGATGTGCCCGTGTGGCAAAGCGATAGAGAGTAGAACTCACATAGTAGGAGAATGTGAAATATACAAGGAGGAACGTGATGTATGTGTTAGAAGAGGAGATGAGGGAAATATAAGAATGTGACATGGAGGAGTTTGACACACTAGATAGCAGCGAGAAAACGATCGCTATCCTAGGAGATAGATGGTGACCACAGGCGGCCAAACAGGAAGGGGATAAGATTAGCAAAAAGTTTCTATGTAATATATGGAAACAACGTAATGAGCGCCCAATTGTTGGAGGTGTCTCTATTAGGAGTAGGAACGGTGCTCCGTCTCGAAAGGGGTGCGTGGTCAATGGTCAAATGACTAAGGCAAGCAACAAATGAGTACGACCCCCCCCCCCCCTCGCCATCCCTACCACCGCTCCGCTGTCCGTGCCGTACTTCACCACCAGCTGGATCAGGACCAGCTGTCGTTCGCTCGGCTGGGGTCCCTTTGCGCATCCCTCGACCGGTATTCCCACTAATCCCGCAACTTCCACTCAACGCGACAGTCGCAACTCCCATTGCAACGTCCGTCGTCCTCTCATGCTGCCTGGCCCACGGAACACGCCGGCAGTGGTGGAGCTAACGGAGGCGCTGAGGTGGGTTTGAAGAAGTCATCCGCTGGTTGATTGCACAGCGACGGCTGGAACCCCTTGCCTTCCCCGAGCGAAATGACGCTGCTGTGTAACCTGAAAAAACTGGCCCTCAAGATAAATGCGTACGGCGAGTCCCGCACGATCTTTACCGAGATGTTCCGGTGTTTGTCTTCCGGGGGCAGCACCACTGGTAGCACCGTCGATCCCACGATCTCCATCCCGGGGACCTTGCTACCCGCCGGATTCGCAGCTTGCAGGGACCCCCTACCTCGACGGCTAAGCTTACGCCGTCCTGCGCTGCCTCCCCATGACTAGACACTGCTCCAAACCGCCAGTGAAATGTAGTTGCCTCCCCCGGCGCCCGTGTCGATGAGTATCCCTACCGGGATGCGCCCCGCCACTCTCCGAGGGTTCCCAATTCTGCCGTGGACGCACAAGTGCTGTCCGTTCTGCATCGCTCCCAACCTATCATCGGCGCCCATGTCCACGTTTGGCGGAGGTCCTGGCGCACCCACCTTGTTCTCCGGGGGCAAGTGCCTCCCCGGGGCGCGTCTTCAAGCGTCACTTAGGGTTAGGGTTAGGGTGAGGGTTAAGATTTGTAGCTTAAGGTTAGGTTTGGGTTAGGGTTAGGGTTATACGTCCGGCTTTTCGAGCACTCGATAAATTCGCCCTTGGGAGATCGCCCTTATCGCTTCATCCCAACCACAACAACACATACACCAAGTCTCGGCAAACCTAATCGGTGTTTAAAGAAACTATTACGGCTACAGTGTACCCCAAATACACCTCCTTGGGCCTTGAGGAGAGCGTAAAAATGCACGTATTTTGTGCCTTCGGGCGGGATCAGTCCGCTGGGTTATACGTCCGGCTTTTCGAGCTTAGGGTTATACGTCCGGCGTTTCGAGCACTCGATAAGTTCGCCCTTGGCAGATTGCCTTTCTCGCTTCATCCTTACTCCAACAACACATACACCAAGTCTCGGCAAAAATTATCGGTGTCTGAAGAAACTATTACGGCTACGGTGTACCCCAAATACTTAGGGTTAGGGTTAGGGTTAGGGTTAGGGTTAGGGTTAGGGCTCTAAGCCTATTTGCAAATAAGACTCAAGGTCGATTATTTGAGACTAAGGTCGTTTCAAATAGGCCTAGCGGCACTTCAAATAAGTTTGTGCCCCTAAAAATAAGTTTTCGCCCCGATTTCACACTAAAATCAAGTCATTTCAGTATCCGATAGAAAAACCAAGTGTAAAACATAGGACCATACTAAATCCAAGTCATTTCCTGGCGACAATACTAAAAACAAGTCATTTCGACCTCGCTGGGTGAAAACCACTTCACTTCGACCTGCCTTCACTGAAATCAAGTCACTCCAGGTGTAGATAGTAGAATCAAGTCACTTGAAGGCGAACATACTAAATCCAAGTAATTCCGGGCCGACAATACTAAAACGAAGATATCTTGACCTCACGGCGCGAAAACCACCGCATTGCGATCTGTCTTGGCTGATATTCAGTAATTTCAGAGATCAATGGTAAAATCAAGTGATTACCTGTGGACCATACTAAATCCTAGTCATCTTGGGCCCACTATACTAAAATCAAGTCCTTTCGATCCCACAGGGCGAAAACCACTATTTTTCGACCTGCCTAAATTCAGTTCAAGTAATTTCAGTGGTCAACGGTAAAATCAAGCGATTACCTGTGGACCATACTAAATCCTAGTCATCTTGGGCTCGTCATACTAAAATCAAGTCATTTAGATACCACAGGTCGAAAATCACTTCATTTCGACCAGGATTCACTTAAATCTAGTCAGTCCAGGGGTCAATAGTAAAATCAAGTCATATAAAGTCGACCATACTAAAATGAAGTCATTCCCGTTCGACAATACTGAAATCAAGTCATTTCGATCCCACAGGGCGAAAACCACTATTTTTCGACCTGCCTTAATTCAATTCAAGTAATTTCAGTGATCAATGATAAAATCAAGTGATTACCTGTGGACCATACTAAATCCTAGTCATCTTGGGTTCGTCATATTAAAATCAAGTCATTTAGATACCACAGGTCGAAAATCACTTCATTTCGACCGGCCTTCACTTAAATCTAGTCAGTCCAGGGGTCAACAGTAAAATCAAGTCATATAAAGTCGACTATACTAAAATCAAGTCATTCCCGTTCGAGAATACTGAAATCAAGTCATTTCGATCCCACAGGGCGAAAACCACTATTGTTCGACCTGCCTTAATTCAGTTCAAGTAATTTCAGTGATCAATGGTAAAATCAAGTGATTACCTGTGGACCATACTAAATACTAGTCATCTTGGGCCCACCAAACTGAAATCAAGTCATTTGGATCCTACAGGGTGGAAATCACTTCATTTCGACCGGCCTTCACTTAAATCTAGTCAGTCCAGGGGTCAACAGTAAAATCAAGTCATAGAAAGTCGACTATACCAGAATTAAGTCATTCCCGTCTGAAAATACTGAAATCAAGTCATTTCGTTCCCACAGACAGGGCGAAAACCGCTTCTTTTCGACCTGCCCGTATTTAATTCAAGTCATTTCAGGTAACAATAGTAAAATTGAGTAAGTACGGATCTACCATACTAAATCCATGTCATTCGGCCCGACTATAATGAAATCAAGTCATATAGACCTCACTGGGCTAAAACCACTTTATTTCGTCCTGCCTTAACTAAAATCAAATCCCTACAGGCGTCAAAAGTAAAATCAAGTCACAAAATATCGACTTTACTAAATACAAGTCATTTCGGGCCGACAATACTGCAATCAAGTCATTTCGACATGAGATAGATGGCGAAAACCACTGTTTCGACCCGCCCTCACTCAAGTGATGTCATTCCCGTTGTCAATAGTAAAATCAAGTAAATGGAAGTCTACCATACTGAACCAAAGTTATTTCGGGCGGAATATACTTGAACCAATATATTTTAAAGCACTGCAATGCGACCGGCCTTCACTTATATCAGTCATTTCAGGCATCCATAGTAAAAACAAGTGATAAACAGTCGACCATACTAAATCGAAATCAGTTTCGCGCGACAACTCTAAAATCGAATAATTTCAGACGCCAACACCAAAACAGTCCAGACAATGTCGACCGTACTAAAGAGAAGTCTTTTCGGGCTGCTGATTCGATACCTTCCTGGCCTTTATAGATGAACCACCTTTCCAAACATAGACCACACTGAATCGACGACAGTTTTGCCCATCATATACAATCAAGTCAATCCGACATTGGTGGGAGAACACGACTGCATCTCGACCTCTATTCACCGTATCTAAGCAAGCCATTTCAGGAGTCAAAAGTAAATTCAAGTCGAGAAAGGTCGATGATACCCCATCCAACTCATTATGGGCCAAACATAATAAATGTGACGATTTAAATCGAATGATTCGGACTCCGCCATTTATAATTTTGAGGTATCTCGACCAGACCATACTTAAATCGAATGATTTCCACTTCAATATATATACTAATTTCAAGTGTTTTGTCATCCGATGCAAAATTGAAGTAGTTTCTGGAATCGATGCTAAGTTTTGAATACTAAAATCAAGTGATGTCGACCCCGTCACTTTAAAACCGAGTTATCGGGACCCAACCGTACTAAAATCAAGTGATGTTGACTCCATCATACTTAAATCGAGTATGTTTTCTGCCGACACAAAATTGGAGTTGTTTTCGGAATCAACGCCGAATTCAACATATTTCAGTGCTGCATACCAAAATCAAATGATCAGAACTCTGCCATCTTGAAACGCCGAGTTTTTGGGGCCCGCCGTACTATCATCAAGTGATCTCGACTCCACCCTACTAAAATCCATTTTTTTTCATCTCATACAAAATTAAGTTATTGGAGGGTTTAATGCTGAATTCAAGATATTGTATTTTTCGAAACTATAATCAAGTGGTTAAGGCTCACGGTACTCAAGAGGAGGTAGGTGAACCCGATCGTACTAAATTCAAGTGATCGTACTAAATTCAAGTGATTTAACCTCAACCATACTAAAATCGAGTCTTTTTTTATCCGATGCAAAATTATACCAGGGTAATTAATTGTTTGAGGAATCAAAGTAACATTTTAGATTTCACATTTCTCGATACTAAAAACAAGTGATTCAGACTCCACCGTACTCAAGCCGAGGTAGGTGAACCCGATCGTACTAAAATCAAGTGATTTCGACCCCACCATACTAAAATCAAGTATTTTCTTTATCTTATACAAAATTGAAATAGTTTGAGGGATCAAGATAGTTTTTTTTATGTCACATATCTCAATACTAATCAAGAGATTCAGACTCCACCGTATCCAAGCCGAGGTAGGTGAACCCGACCGTACTATCATCAAGTGATTTCGACTCCACCACACTAAATTCAAGTTTTTATTTCATCACACACAAAATTGAAATTGTTTGAGGAATCGATGCTCAATTCAATCTTTTCATGTTTTGAATACTGGAATCCAGTGATTCAGGCTCCACCGTACTCGAGCTGAGGTAAATAAACCCGACCGTACTAAAATCAAGTGATTTCGAATCCACCATACTAAATTCGAGTTTTTTTTCATCACACACAAAATTGAAATTGTTTGAGGAATCAAGCTGAGTTTTTTTATATCCCATTTTTCGATACTAAAATCAAGTGATTCAGACTCTACCGTACTCAAGCCGAGGTAGATGAACCCGACCGTACTATCATCAAGTGATGTCGACTCAACCGTACTAATCTTGAGTATCTGAGGAATCGATGCTATATTCAATACTTTCAAGTTTTGCATACTAAAATCAAGTGATTTAGGTGACATCGTACTCAAGTAAGTACAGATAGGTGACCCCGACCGTACTTTCATCTAGTGATTTCGACTCCACTATACTGGAATCAAGTATTTTCTTCATCTGATACAAAATTGAAATTGTTTGAGGACTCAACGTAATTTTTTTGGTATCACATTTTTCGATACTAAATTCGAGTGATTCAGACTCTACCGTGCTCAAGCCGAGGAAGATAAACCCGACCGTACTATCATCAAGTGATTTCGACTCTACCATACTAAAGTAAATTATTTTTTTCATCACACACAAAATTGAGATTTTCTAAGGAATCGATGCTCAATTCAATACTTTCATGTTTTTCAAACTAAAATCGAGTGATTTAGGCTCCACCGTACTCAAGCTGAGGTAGATGACCCCAACCGTACTAAACTCAAGTGATTTAACCTCCACCACACTAAAATCAAGTCTTTTCTTAATCTGATACAACATTGTGGAACTGTGTGAGGAATCAAGATAAACATTTATGTCACATTTTTCGATACTAAAATCAAGTGATTCAGACTTTACCGTACTCAAGCCGAGGTAGATGAACCTTACCGTACTATCATCAAGTGATTTCGACTCCACCATACTAAATTCAAGTATTTTTTTCATCACACACAAAATTGATATTGTCTGAGGAATCGATGCTAAATTCAATACTTTCAAGTTTTGCATACTAAAATCAAGTGATTAAGGCGACATCGTACTCAAGTACAGATAGGTGACCCCGACCATACTTTCATCAAGTTATTTCTACTCCACCATACTAAAATCAAGTATTTTCTTCATCTGATACAAAATTGAAATTGTTTGAGGAATCAAGGTAAATTTTTTGACATCACATTTTTCGATACTAAAATCGAATGATTCAGACTACCGTGCTCAAGCCGAGGTAGATGATCCCGATCGTACTAAAATCAAGTGATTTCGACTCCACCATACTAAAATCAAGTATTTTCTTTATCGGATACAAAATTGAAATTGTTTAAGGGATCAATGCAAAATTTCAGTCATCACATTTTTCGATACTAAAATCAAGTGATTCAGACTTCACCGTACTCAAGCCGAGGTAGGTGAAGCCGACAGCACTTTCATCAAGTGATTTCGACTCCAATATACTGAAATCAAGTATTTTCTTCATCTGATACAAAATTGAAATTGTTTGAGGAATCAATGTAAAATTTTAGTCATCACATTTTTCGATACTAAAATCGAGTGATTTAGACTCCACCGTACTCAAGCCGAGGTAGGTGATCCCGATCGTACTAAAATCAAGTGATTTCGGCCCCACCATACTAAAATCAAGTATTTTCTTTCTCTCATACAAAATTGAAATTGTTTGAGGAATCAATGTAAAATTTTAGATATCACATTTTTCGATACTAAAATCAAGTGATTCAGACTCCACCGTACCCAAGCCGAGGTAGGTGAACCCGACCGTACTATCCTCATGTCCACCATACTGAAGTCGAGTACTTTTTTTGTCACACAAAATTGAAATTGTTTGAGGAATCGATGCTAAATTTTAGATATCACATTTTTCGATACTGAAATCAAGTGATATCAACTCCACCGTACTCAAGCCGAGGTGGGTGAACCCGGCCGTACTACAATCAAGTGATTTCGGCTCCACCATACTAGAGTCAAGTATTTTTTTTCATCTCACAAAAAATTCAAATTGTTTGAGGAATCGATGCTAAATTCAATACTTTCCAATTTTCGCATACTAAACTCAAGTGTTTACTGCCTGACCATACTAAAGCCGTGTTATGGGGACCCGACGGTACTGAAATCAAGTGATTTGGACTCGACCGTACTAAAATCAAGTGATTTTTCATCTGATATAAAATTGAAGTTCTTTGAGGAATCAATGATAAATGTTGCGGCGGATTGACGCGTGTAACGTAAAATACGTACGTAGCGGAAGGCTTCCTAAGATTGTACAACTCCTTGTCAATCTAAAGAGAGCACCGTTCTTGGTCAGTCAAAAACAACCCAGAAACACACAATACCATTGAGGGAAAAACGGAAGAGAACTTGAGCGTGAGTGACAGAGAACCGAGATTGAGTACAGCGAGCGTTACCGTAAGGCATTATTGAAGGTTTCATACGGAGAGCTGTTGTGTAGCACTGGAGGTACGAAAAGGAGTGCTTGAGACGAGACCTACAAGTGCTTGAGAGAAGATTGGTCCTTGCAGGAACAGAGCTTTGCAGGAACAGGATACAGGAATCGACCTGAAGACATACACGGAGGAAACGAACTACAAGCGGTGAGAGACTAGAGACAAGGGATAGTAGACCTGGTGCGTTCGTCTGTAAGTAAGTGCTCGAAACGTTTGTAACATGGGGCTTCAGCTGGGATCCGATGTTTACAAGTTGACACAGGTTGATAATTTCGCTGGAATCGCAGGTAGAAAAGTTCAGCAGCAAACAGGGTAATTAATCCATACGTAGTTCAAGTTCGTAAAATAATATTGAAAATAAACTGAGCAGTCTAGACATGAATGATTTTCAGTCCTGGGATACTCTCGCTTCTTAGTGCTGTGTAGAGGTTCTTTTTTCGTCGCTCTGAATTCTGCGCGCAGAAACCGTTCGTGCAGACATCGTATTATACCTGTACCTGTATCAATGCTGCTGTAGTACCTGTGAACAATGCCGTACGTAGCTGCTGTAAATGGTACTGCCTTTGCTCGAGGATGTCGTCAACGTTACTACCTTTGCACAGGGTTGTCGCTCTTGTCGCTCTGTTGTTCTTACCTGAAAATGGCTTTTATATTGTACTTGAAAATAGAGTTAAAGACACCCGTACAGAACCACGCAGTAAGCTACGTAGGCTAAATTTGGTATCATTGGCATAGGTACTGTAGGTCTAAAGACAGGATACTTTTTCATTTTTTTTTTTTCGTAGCTGCTACAAATAGACCTGCTGTATTCCTTGTGCTACTCATACGTACAACCACGCAGAGAGCAAACGAGATTGAGATTCTTCCCACTTTAAGTACGTACGTACGTCACTGCTGTTTTTTTGTTTGTGCACGCGACAGTTTTTTTGTGTTTTTTGTGTCTACTGCCAAGCTAAGGGGGTGTATGTATGGTAAACCTGTTCGTAATTTGTAGGTAACTCATACGTGATGAATCACTATAGGGATGGGCCTGCGTTCATCATACAGGTTGCAAATGAGTTCAGGTCTGTTGGTTGATCTACACTTGATGCATACTATGAGACGATCACAAGACAAGGGCTTTTTGCAGGCAATTTGGTTTTGGCCTTTGTGATGGTGATTTTATATCTTCGCAGATTCTACAGAGGTGCTGCAAGGTCGTTCCCACAGATGTTTCAGGGGTAGTGATATCGCAGATTGGTTCTGGTTTTCAAATATGTATGGAGAGTGTAAGCCTTGCTATAGTTGCTCTTTGTCATGTTGAGAACTTTTCGGAATTGGAAACATAGTTTAGTGATATTATCATAGCGGAACGGGGATAGGGGAAGCTCGATAACAGTACGTTAGAATCTTGAGGATTGTAGAGAATGCATTAATATTAATCACTGGAAACAAGATAATATTTCAGATTTCAGCGAAGCTATACGTCATGAGAGTTACTGCATACAGCGGAGCTACATATTCCTGGGGAGCTACTATACAAATACTTTCAAGGCTGCGTAGGAATTACTACTAATAGTTATGCATGAATATATGTAGCCCCTGAAACCTTTGTCGATTGTTACTCTGTAAGTAAGTGGATGTTTATACCTAAATAGATGTTTACAAAATGATAGATTCTGCTGTTCCAGATTCGTTGAGATAATGTGTAAAGGATTTACAACAATGATGGGCAAAGCTAATGCGAACAATTAGATTGATATGTCTTAGATACCTAAGGGATCCATACGTTACTCTGAATCAGATAGTAAAAATTCGAGCATTTTCGAAGAGTTACATATATATTTTATGATAATAAGTGGACAGCTTTCAATAAACTAGGAAGGTAAATATACATGTACTCGAAACCTTTTCCCACCCACTTTGTCCCGAGCCACTGTATATGCCCGTTTGATGGAGACAACCCGGTGCTACTGGACTCCATCGATCCCCTGGACTCCACTCGTCTCCCTGAGCTACATCGTTAGATACCATCTTCGCCTTGTACGACGCAGATTCGTCGAATACATCGTGTACCACGCAGCTTCATCGAGTCCGTCACATACTGCGCATACTACACAGCTCCATTCGTCGGGTATAACACAGCGTCGTCGAGTTCGTCGTATACTGCACAACCCCGTCAAGTTCATCTTGCTCTACACGACAGCAAAGCGAGAGGTTTCGTCAAAGGGAGGGGCGGCGTCCCGGGGAGGGGGGGAGGAGTGATTGGAGGGAAGAACATATCAGGGTCACCAAACGGCCATGGCAGGAAGAGGGGGACCTTTTCCTTTTGGTGGATCTTACCCGAGGGGAGGCCCACCACAGGGCAGCCAGGTTGGATGGGGTCCGCAGGGTGGTGCAGGACAAGGGGCAGCAGGACAGGCAAATCCTGTAGGAGCGGGAGGTGGATACAATCAGATAGCCCCTCCCTCCCTACCGTCGCCCTTTGGAGTCGGAGGACGATGGGGTCCACAGGTAGCCCCAAGAGGAGCACAACCGAACCCTAGATCGCGGTGGGGACCCCCGATGATGCCAAGGCCACCCCCAATGGTGCCAAGGCCACCCCCGATGGTGCCAAGGCCACCACAGCAACAGCAACCAGGATCCGCTGGTCAACAACAGCCAGGGTTCACTGGTCAACAACAGCCAGGGTTCACTGGTCAACAACAGCCAGGGTTCGCTGGTCAACAGCAGCCGGGGTTCGCTGGTCAACAGCAGCCAGGGTTCGCTAGTCAACAGCAGCCAAGGTTCGCTGGTCAACAGCAGCCAGGGTTCGCTGGTCAACAGCAGTCAGGGTTCATTGGTCAACAGCAGCCAGGGTTCGTCGGACCAACGGGAGCTCAAGGGTGGCAGGCACCGTGGGGTGGTCAACCCATGATACAGGGGTGGGGACCCCTGGGAGGACAACCACCCATCCCACGAGGAACTGATGGATCGAGCATCGGACAGCTTAACCCGTTATACGACATAACCGGAGGGTTTTCTAAAGAAGCCCAACGCATGGTCGACCGCCTAGTCAAGGAAATGGGGGTAGAAGGACGGAAAAGCGCTTACGAGTCGGTGCTGCAACCGGGAGCGGTGAAGAGGCTCTCGATGAAGAATGATCCAGTGTTCTTCCTCGACGAGTTGACTAAAGTATTCGCAAGACACCCCAACTGGACCATGCCCAAGGATCAGCTGAACGGTACAGCCCCAACGTCCCCGCAGAGAGATGGTATGTCAGACATGCGTGTGGCAGTTTTCATGTGCTTACTACCGGATTCGTCAATGGTCAAGATGGCCTTTGCGAACAACCACCGTACGCGCGTACCTACGATCGATGGACGCGAGGTTGTGAAGTTGGCCAAGGAACTCACCATCACAGAGTGGATGCGGGTCTTTCTGAGGGAAACAACTATCTCAGAAACATCAAAGGTCGCAGCCCAACACGCCTTGGAACGACTGGAGGTGGAATCAGGGGAAGGTTGGGCGGTGGCAGCGCGAGTGGTCCTGCTACACAAGCGAGCAGCGATGGTGGACCCGAACCGACCATTCTTGGTAGAGGAGGATTACTTTTGGAAGGTCCTGTCAGAAACGGATGCCATGGGGATTTGTCGACGAATCGTTGGAATGGTGGCCCCACACGACACCGACAAGTTCGAAGCGCCTCTCTACGACGTACAAACGCAATGGGAGAGCCTCAGAGCATTCCCGGTCAATACGGGGCAGCTTCTCGACCGCACGATGGAGCTGAGGGGGAGAAAGGCGTGTGATATTTTCAACAAATTTGTTGAGAATATTAACATGCGAAGCAGCGACTTCAGCGACCCGAAAGTACCTGCCACAACGAAAGTCAGGGGCACGCAAGCCTCGGTTTCTGCATTTGGCGGCTCGTCAGGCGGACGGTCCTCGAGGAATGAGAGTCGCATGCGGGACATCTTCGGGGTCGGACACATGCGTGGCGGACATAACCAAAACTCACAAGGGCCTGAAACACGCGGAGCGAGCTGGAGAGAGAAGGAGAATTCCAGGAAACGTGAGGGATCCTTATCAAGCTACAGGGCGAGAGAGCAGCGACCAAAACGGCATTGCCGCACTCGCAGCTGATCCCATGTCTCAATCCGATACCTCAAGAGACCATAGTGGTTTGTCTGATGAGGAGGACGCCTCTGACAGTAAGATGAGAGATGAGCTCATGGAATGGTTGGCCGCATACTCTACCCACCCAGCGTCGTTGCCAGGGAAGGGAGGAACTCCTTTCGTCCCCACCAGCACACCGTCGAGACGGCTAGGACCCAAGCCACCCCAGGCGACTACCTCAACTCCAAGGCGGTGGCGGAGAGAGGGTAACGAACGCAAAGCAAAGAAAGACCCCCTCCCTCTACCGCCCAACACTGCCGCAAAAGAAGAAATTGAAGAAGCGCTGAGGAGTCGCAATATTTGTTTCTTCCACGCGCGAGGCCAGGACTGTCCTTTCCACGAAACCGGATGTCGCTTCTCTCACGAAGAGGGAGATGTCGCCTACGGTTTCTGCAGGAACACGGTGCAAAAGGATGCGGAACAGGCCACAAACCAGACGTCGTACGACATGATTGTTGCATATGATCTCGCTGGCAAAAGATCGCCGACGTCAACAGACGACGCAGACGGCACAGAGAAATGAGGACACGCCCCGGGAAGTTCAACACACCCGGGGAAGCCAGTAGATAGAGGGAAGGCGATAGACGACAAAGAAAGTTTATCTCACCAGTCGGAAATGGGAGCACTGCAAGCTAAGACGTCACAGGTTTGGGTGCACGCAACGTTGTGGCATGCAACGAGTTCGAGCCGGCGAATTCCTGTTGCGGTGTTGGTGGATACTGGGGCAGGTGGAGAAAACTACGTGTCACGGCAGTTTATCGAGTCAATTGAGGAACGTGATGGTTGGGGCAAGTCGCTGGTGAACCCAGCGGGAAAGGGCCTACTCAGCGCAGCGAACCCAAAGAACAGCGCTGTACCCCCGATGGAAGTGGTAGGCTCGTGCTTGCTACCACTGGTCTTTGCACCGGTCGACCAGATCTTCCGTGTGAAGTTCCGGGTGGTGAAAGGACTTCCATACGCGATGGTGCTTGGAGCCGCGTTCATGATGGATCATCGAAGTATCATCAGTTTCGATGGTAAGGAAGGTGTCCGGCCGACACCATCCTCATCATGGGTACCATTCGCCCCGAAGGAGGTCAGAGAGGCCACAGCAGGAGCGATGTATGCCGAATGGAACCCCTATTGCGCGGTGAAACCATCGACAGACGAGCGAGAACCGGAAGAATTGGAGGAACCAAAGATTCCGGCGGGGATTATGGAGTTAGGAAGTTCTGTATGGGAGGGCGAAGGCACTCTGCACTGGAAACTACGAATTGCGAAAGACGTAGAGGTTCAGGGGGGTACCAGCATCCAGGTAAACGCTTTTGTCAAAGGCCCTCAACCTCAAGTACAACAGCTCGTAGTGGTAGAACCAACTAACCGCTATGATCTTAAACTAGGAGTGGATCTAGGAGTACCAAGGGGAGCACAGTAGTGGTTCCCGGGTATGCCGCTCCAATGCAAGTTGTCGAATGTTACCCAGGATAACGTGAAGATCCAGGGAGGCATGGCGGTTGCGACGGTTTACGCTGTCAACAATTACGATCGGGAACGCATGAAGTCACTCATGAACCCGGTGTCGGAGGAACCGACAGGCTCGAAACAGGATGAGGTGATCAAGGACAAAAACAAGGGGAGACCACCGGAGCAACTCGACAAAGGTGGTGAAATCGCAGATACTCCGAGCGAAATCCCCACGGTGGATCTGGGGGAAGCCAACTTCGGACAGCTCAGTCCAAGCGAAAAGGATACACTGATGGGCATTCTCAACGAGTACATCGATGTGTTCGCGGTCAACCCCAAGAGCGTACCAGCATGCAAAGGAGTACCAATGCGACTGGAGCTCAAAGATCCCAACGTCAAACCATACGTGGCTCCTATTCGACACTACTGCCCTGAACAGCGCGAGATGATTCAGACTGAGGTGGCGAAACTACTGAAGAATGGGTCTATTCGGGAATCAACTTCCGAGAGGGCCGCCAATTGTTCGACAGTTCGCAAGAAAGATGGGGCAGTACGGGTTGTGCAGGAATTCGAGGTGCCAATATGTTTCTCAAGTCACAGAGTGGTGGACTCGGGGACTTGCAGCACATTATGGATGAGATGGAAGGGTCGAAGTATTTTTCCAGCATCGATTTGGCTTCAGGGTTCTTACAGCTCGAGATCCATGAGGACGATCGATACATGACGGCGTTTCGAGACGCTGACGGGAAGCTGTACGAGTACGTCCGTTGCGGCTTCGGGTTGAAAACAGTGCCATCCGCGTTTGCCAACTACGTGGGAGGACGACTGTTACCAGTCAAGTGTAAAGGAATCAGGAACTGGTTGGACGACATCGCCATCCCGTCCAAAACCCTCGAAGATCAATGGGTACTGCTTCGAGAAACGTTAGAGTGTCTACGGCAAGGACGTTTAACCGTTAATCTCCAGAAATCTAATTTCTGTCAGTCGGTCATGGAGTTCGTCGGCATGATCGTGGATAGGCTTGGTACCAGACCAGCCCCGAGCAAGATCGATGCTATCACGCAGCTGTCAAGACCGAACACGGTGGAGGAAGTGCGAGTACTGCTGGGCATGACAGGGTACCTACGACAATTCATACCCCATTATAGCACCGTGGTGGCACCCATCTCCGATTTGCTGAGAGATCCAAGGTTCAGAACCGAGAGAGCGAAGAAAATGAAAGTTCCATGGGGAGAAGAACAGAACAAGGCTTTCAATGCGCTTATCGAGGCTTTGACGTCACCTCCAATTCTAGCCCTGCCGGTGTGGACAGAGCCGTTCTTGCTATACACCGATGCCAGTGAGATAGGAACAGGAGCGGTGCTAACGCAATGCATCGAAGGGGTGAAGAAGGTGATCGCTTACGGCAGCAAAAAGTGGTCGAGAGGGGACGCCAAACGGGGAGCAACAGATCGTGAATGCATGGCGGTCATGTGGGCGGTGAACAAGTTCCAACCCTATCTTTGGGGGCGGCCATTCACGCTCATCACGGACTGTTCGGCGTTGACTTGGCTCTTCAAAAGCCAATCCCTCACACCGAAATACCACCGCTGGGCTCTGAGGTTGATGGAGCACGACATAACCTTGAAGTGGAGACCGGGGACACAATATCAGCTCCCGGACGCCATGTCGCGGTTACCGAACAAGAGCAACGTGATCGAGGATTTCGACGACTCTTTTCCAGGGGACGGGTCGCTGCCAAACGTTTACAAAGGGCCACAGGGGTCAGTGCTCGATGGCGTACACCTCGAAACCTTAGGAGTGGAAGGTGTGGACGAAACTTGTACTCAAAGTCTTGCAGTGCTGACAGCCGTCGCATTCACACCCGCAGACCCATCTGAGGCAGATACTCTACAGGCCGAGCTTGTTATTGCACCGGAGCTTCCAATGGTGGTCATGCTCGACTGTGGGGGGGGAGGCAGCATCCTTGCATCGGAGGGATTGCTGACAGTCAGAGGAGCAGTAGACCAGGACTGGAGAGCACTGGAATGCATCAGAGCAAACGGACTAGACAACGGTGCGAGGCTACTTAGGGTGACAACAGGGTCGCAGGAATGCCTAAGCATGTTAAGAGAGGTAAAACCAGACGTGGTAGTCGGTGACGCCTGCAGGAGGTTTAAAGGGGTACGAGAGAAAGAAGGAGTATCCGAAGCGAGTAACTTAGCCCAAGCTGCCATCGCCTCAGACGCGCGAGTTTTTATACTCGAATGTTTGGGCAACCTTCTGCGAACGACGGAATGGAACAACGAGATTCTCCCTGCTTTGGAACGAGAGTCATACATCGTGGACAAGGCGGAGATATTGGCGAGCCAAGTAAGGATTCCGTGGAGGAGGAAACGGACGTTCGTGGTAGGAGTCAAGGGAGGCCTTGCCACGAAGGGGAAGTTAGCCGTTTGGAAGCGGAGGTTGGAGAAGATAAAGCAACCAGTTCAGGAATTGGGAGAATTTCTGGGACGAAGAGGCGCATACTTCCTGAAGAGAGGTATCGGAGAGCGAGCGGTTTATTCGTTCAACGAACCCATCATCTCTTTAAACCGTGTTCACATCATGGGGGAAAAGCCAACCGAAGGGTATGTCGCACACCCGGCGGATACGGCACGCCTTGAAGAAGCTGAGGAGTTGCACTTCCACGACTACGCCAAGATCGCCACAGGACAGGAACACTACGTGATCCCTCAGGCGGTAAGCCAAAGCGCAGCGGCGAACGTCATCGCAGATTTCACGTCGCCTCCAATGCTACGAGCAGTGTTAGTTGAACTAGCTGTTCAAGGCTTACTGGGAAAACCGGTGCCAGAGGTCTTCGAACTGGAAGGATTGGCCTGCATGGTGTTTGAGAATTACCTCGCAGCAGCAGAAATCTTTGAGGTGACGAGAGCGGTCACGAGATCGCAGGCGAAGGCCACTTCCCAGGAACCTGAGGTTGTCTGGGAGGCAGAACCACCGTTACTTGAGGAGGAGGAGATGGACAATGCACCGGCGCAGACAATCACTACTACGGAGCTACCAGTGGAAGTTGATCGTCCACGCAAACGCAGGGGACAGAGAGAGCACATCCCGAAACCGAAACGGCAGCGGGATCCTTTGGAGGAACCACCGAGGGACACCAGCAACCGTTCAAGCGGATCAGGGAAAGAGGCCAAGGAGTCCCAGCGGTCGGAGCCGTCCATGCTGGAAAAGGTGACAGCTATTCTCCAAGATGCACCACAATTGATGCAGAGGCAGTGCGAAGATATGGTACTTGGCGGGATTCGGAAAGAACTCCAGGAAGTGGGAAATCGAGGAGCAGGAGGTGGCGAATATGTGATGGACGACAACGACCTCTTGTGGGTAGCACCTCTGGGAAAGGTCCCACGACTTGCAGTTCCCCAATCTCTCGTTCCAGGGATTATGGCGCTGGCACACAGCACCTATGGGCATCCAGGGAGGGCGAGAACTACAGTCTTGGTTAGTCGTCGGTATTGCTGGCCCACCCTCATCAGGGACGTGAGAGACTACGTCCTCTCGTGTGGGTGTAGGCGTCGCAAGCGATCACCGAGTCAACGGGTTGCCATGCTACCGGCGAGGTTTCTGCGACCCGGGGAGGTACTCGAAGTCGACATCCAGGACATGGGGGTGAAGTCGGACGCAGGCAACAAAGTTCTACTGGTGGCAGTCGACAAAGCCAGCAAGTTCTTGTTCGCTTTCCCGCTCCCCACGAAAGAAGCACTCGGAGTAGCGAGGAAACTATTCGAAGTGATGCTTACTTTTGGGCTACCGCTGTATGTTCGTAGTGATCCGGGATCCGAGTTCACGGCAGAGGTGATGCAACACTTATGCGAGTGGTTGAACGTGACCATCGCCTATGGGCCTGCCGACCATCCACGTGCACAGGGGACGGTGGAAAGACTAGGGGGGTGGCTACACGAAGCACTAGGAAAACTGTGCAAGACCTGGCCTCGCAGATGGGACGAGTACGTACAGCCGGCACTGTGGATCCATCGTACCACGCCGGACCTGCGCTTGCCGGGGAAGCCAACTCCCTTCCGTCTTTTCTTCGGTCGTGATGCACGCACGCAACTTGATGCTACACACCCCGAGATCGATGGTGGTGATTTCAGGGGCGGGATGCACAGTTGCGTGGCCGACAAACGTCAAGCGTATAAGGAGATACGGGATGTACGGGAGGCTCTATTGAAAACACATGATGACAGGAAGAAAACTCGTGAGAGTCGGAATGCTGAAATCGGTCGGACCTCGGTAGGAACCCGTGTTGTTGTCGGAGACAAGGTGCTGGTGAAGGAGGCGGAGTCTGTGATGGCAAGGGAGGGGATACATCATAAACTAGCCCACGAGCACTGGACCGTACCTTGGGAGGTGACTGAAGTTGTCTTACCAGGACTCAGCTACATCGTCACGATGAATGGGCGAGGGATTCGCCGACGGAGGGCGTCAGCAGCGAACATCAAGATGTTCCACTTACGTCCGGACAACCTCCGTCACGACTTCGAGGACGAGTTTGCTCACCTGGCATGGGGAGTTGACTTCGGACTTGCGGAGCCGTCGCTTGTAGCGTCGCTTGTATATACCCTAATAGACAGAGAGGCTGTGATGGGCCAGGGCAACGCTTGGAAGTGGCGATACAAGGGACGATTCGTGGATGGCACGGAGTCGCAGTGGCTGTCCGAAGAGGAGGCACGAGACAGTTTCACCCCCTTACAGTTGGACGTTTTCCACGCACTGTAGGAGACGTATCACGGAGCGGAGTGCCGGGCAAGGCCGACTTCGATGCTAACACGGAAGGAAAGACATGGGATCGACCGTGAACATGCGTTGAAACAACACCCCGTGGGAACCGTGATCTGGAGGGAATTCACGGATGCTGAAGGAAACAAGGAGCGTCACCTTTCAAAGGTCTTCGACTACAAGTCACCGTACTGGCGTATTCGATACGCCGACGGAGATTGGGAGGAGCTCAACGAACGAGAGATCCTGGAAGCGAGGAAAACCGGAAATTCGCAATCCAGTCCCCCGTAAACGCGAGGAAGTGAAGTGAAGTTCGATGGAGAACGGGAGAAGACGTTAGCCGAAGACCGACTAGCCAGCAAGGTCAAGACCTCGGCCTACCCGGGTTAACGGGAAAAGCCGGGAAGTGGTGGATAAGAGGCTTTCAGCTGGTGCGCTTGATAAGAAATTCTAGCAAGTCCAGCAGTACCGATCTGGGACCTAATACGGAAAAACGCAGGGCCCAGGGTCCCTACCCCCGGGGTGACGCCTTTCCATGAAAATGGTAGACGCCACTCATTCGAGCCTTACGGCAATCGACACACGACTAAGTGTGGGAAAAGGCCCTCACTCTTACTCCAGTGTGTCCGCAGCCCGGTTAGCACGGTATTCTTGGGAAACCGTGCTGGGGGGGTGTTGCGGCGGATTGACGCGTGTAACGTAAAATACGTACGTAGCGGAAGGCTTCCTAAGATTGTACAACTCCTTGTCAATCTAAAGAAAGCACCGCTCTTGGTCAGTCAAAAACAACCCAGAAACACACAATACCATTGAGGGAAAAACGGAAGAGAACTTGAGCGTGAGTGACAGAGAACCGAGATTGAGTACAGCGAGCGTTACCGTAAGGCATTGTTGAAGGTTTCATACGGAGAGCTGTTGTGTAGCACTGGAGGTACGAAAAGGAGAGCTTGAGACGAGACCTACAAGTGCTTGAGAGAGGAGTTGGTCCTTGCAGGAACAGAGCTTTGCAGGAACAGGATACAGGAATCGACCTGAAGACATACACGGAGGAAACGAACTACAAGCGGTGAGAGACTAGAGACAAGGGATAGTAGACCTGGTGCGTTCGTCTGTAAGTGCTCGAAACGTTTGTAACATAAATTCAATATGCTTGATTTCTGCATACTAAAATCAAGTGATTTGGACTCCGCCATTCTCAATGAGGGGGTATAGGGACCCGACCGTACTCAAATCAAGGGATTTGCACTACATTGTACTAAAATCAAGTAATAATTTTTTATCGTACGAAATTCAAGTCTTTTCAGTGATCAATACTGATATTGGGGTGCAGAGGCCAGGCGATCACAAAAGGTTCATGTTCCAGTTGATCTCTCGTTCGCGCTGCGATTCCTCTGCTGTACTGCCGGTGGGACTAGCTGCTACACATTCGGACGAACCCCTAATTCGGAGCTATTGTCGCTCCGGCGTGCTTCCAACCTCTACTATTGTCCATATCCAATCAGTCGTGGCGACCCGCTTCCTTTCATGTGGCACTCTGTGATATAGCCCTCTCCCTCAATTCGACCCCACCCGGGACCCGATCCCGATGAAATGTGGAGAGATATCATTATTACCGTAGGAGACGCTGAAGGCCCACCGACGTGCTCGTTCTCTATGCGACCTTGGATTCCTCAGTAGGCCTCTTCCATCTATTTTAATAGCACTCAGCTTCGGAAAATGAGCCCCTGTAATGACGTCAACCCTTTCAAGACCGCTGCATATTCCTACAAAACACTCTGTTCACACTTGGTACACAACAGCACCTATATTAAATACGTGGTGCTTTCGTCCTGATCCCCGCGGCACCCTGATCCTACCCGGATATGATCCCATTTGGTACCCTGCTCCCATCCCCAAGGTGCAAAAATGAGATTAGCCCTCCGCAGGAGCCGTCGGAGGCCCACAAAATGTCCTAATCCCACACGAGGACATGGTCATCTAGGCCTGACCATACGACAATCAAGTGATTTCGGACCCACCATAGTAAAATCCAGTACAATTAGTTTCCGCACGACCGCTGCATGTTACTGCAAAAGGCCCTGTTCATACGTTTGATACACAACAGCACATCTATATATTGGCGAAGTTTGGAGTAGACATTTTTATTTAAGATAAATAAATACGGGTTTTCGTCTCACCTAGTGTGTAGACGTACTGAGTGGGATGTGCTGAACGCGTTAGTATCCCTTTAATTATTTTGTTCCATTGCAATATTTGCAACCTAACCGGATGGCTTATCCGCCGCATTCGCTAACTACTGCTGTTAAAGGAACAAGCAACAACAATCAAGTAATAAAAATGTCACGATTATCACCATTGTTTGTTGTCATATTATCTATTGGGAGCTACATGTCAGAACTGAATTCCATCTTTTTGTTGGTCTGGGTTCAGGAGGCAGATTTTGCGCCGGGTCTGACTTACAAATATTTTGGTACCTGGTATGCTTCTATTAACCAAGATGATCCACACACGTTTGCACGCACATGATTCTCAGGTGGCACCGCGTGTGGTGCCCGTTACTGCATGTAATGCATCACAAATCGTAGGAAGGAATTTTTTGCACTCTGCACTAGTGTCCCAGACAGCAACCCCTAGTGTTCAATGCGGGGGATGTACCCATTACCGCTGTATGAACGACCACCAGGGTAACGTTATCAATCCCTTGCGAGGTAACGCCCTCCTCGATTCCAGCCCTTGTACCATGGGCGTTTTATTTCCCACGTTGAGAAACAGTGTATACGTAGCCTGGTGAACAGACGTATGGGTTACTATTTCTTGGCCCAATGGGGTGAAGCACAAATGTACGAGTTTCGAATGCCCGCATGGTAGAGTTGGAGCTAAGGAGCGCCCCGTGTCCACTGCCTAAAACAGTTCGACCCAGGACCGCCCCTACCACCTTCGCACAGTACATTACTACTGCGGCACACAGACAAACGCTTGCGTTTTTTTTTCAGAACGCCTAATCTTCCGGCATTGAATAGTACAACTTCCAGGTATTGTGCTTTCGCATAGCGACGTTCGAATATACATAGATGTATACACAAACTCATTCGACGAGTACCGTAGTAAGGTGTACAATACTATCCTTGGCCCTAGCTCTGACATTATGGTTGACAGATCACCTACACTCATCACAAGTCTTCCTTTCACTTGGTACCCCATACTTTTTTCTGTCGCAAGGAACCGATTAAAAACAAACTTTTATGAAAAGGGTATATCACGTACCGTTAAGGCGCAGTGAGCAGCAGGTAAGCGATTTACCGTGCTGAATGCATGTCATGTTCTAGCTATGTCATCCCGCTGACGCTGGAGCACACCGCCCAGTCTACTCCAGTAACTCAAGTTCTTCCTTGTGGTAGATCGTAATCTTATTTTGCGTTTGAAGCCTCTACATAGATTATATTGTAGCACCAATAGGTCCCCGGCAATCGGGGTTGGCGAAAGGGATGGTTCCCACTTTAAAGGATACGGCGTTCAACTTTATTGAATAGCTTTTGTCGGGTCAAGTTGCGGCTCAACCAGGTAGGCCGTTTTCCTCCCAGGAAAAAGTTGGTAAATATCTTGGAGCTGATAGTCCATTCAAACGTCAACGCAGATATATATATTATATCGGCTGCCGTCCTACTAGCAGACAAATCTCAGTGCATCCTAAGCATCCAGCTTGTCGACTGTTCTCCGAAAAGTGAGGCGGTCGCGGGCTGACACGCATTCTGCAATACCTCTCCAGAGTGCCGTCTTACCCCAAGAGCTTGCGGTTGAACACCGTACAAGGGAAGATAAAAGCTTCGACCTCAACTATGTATCGTAGTATGTCCACGTACAGTACCGAGGTATACGAGTATACGATTTAAAAAACCGGCGGGAACATTCTGGCACATGCCGCGTCACTCATGTTTTCAAAATAGTGTGATTGTTATCCGAACCGGGCGACGGAGGTTTCACGCAGATTATCAGGTTGATTATCGGGCTGTCGGGATAACTGCCTGAAACCAGGATGCGTAATCGAGGCTCTGTTTCTGGGAAGAAATATAGCAGAGATGATACTGAAGTGTCTGTAAAGATAACTTGTGACAGTTTAAAATGGCGCTTATGTAGCCAATTAATTATGAATGTATGGAGTTTGCATCTCAGAGATCAAGAGAAAGAGGCAAGTTAAATTACGGGGGGGATGAAATGCGTGAGGGAGTGGGCGTGGCCGCCATATGATTTATGCGAGATACTTGCCATGCTACGGGCAGGTGTACTCTACCATTGCCCGTACTGTTTCCTGTATTGTTCTCTCCGACGTCCGAGTAACGTTCCAGCAACGCTAGTGATGGTAATACATCCATTATACTATAGGCAGTACTCTTAGTAGGACGGACTCGCCCTCCGTCCATCTACTGCATACACCCGGATATCCGAACTCAGATACTTGTAAACATGTATTAATGCGTAGTAGCTGAACACTAAAATTAAAGCATGTGGATATCAACGCCCATATGACAATGCGCCCCGGTGATGGAAGTCGTCGGTCGCAAGAGTACAAAGGTGGCCATGGTGTACGTTGCGGGACGCCGTGGCAAAACCATACCCTTTTCACGTTGCGGCGACGGGGAAAATGCATAAAGCAACGCTCGCACAACGTACCAACTGCAATGTGGTGGTGAAACGTTATGTCGTGAAATTTGCATGACGTGTGACGTTATCGTCAGGTTGGTGGATGTTCTTGCAACGTATTTACCCTGGCAAGTTTTTTTTCTTTCCAATAGGTAATGATAAAAATGTATCGTGATTGGTTGTATACCATTAAAACGGGGGGCTTCGCCGCGGCGGAATGACGCCTGCCGGCAGCTGCGCGCACGCCCGTTTTTGCTGAAGCCTTACCGGTATGCAACTCAGCACTGTTAGTGGGACAGTACTGCCAAAGGGTGCATTGTATAAAGCAATTTTGAGTGAAAACATATGCAAACGCTGCAAATACAAGAAAAATACATTGCGATCCGCTATCCGGTACAACAACACATACCTGGTAACTCGTTCGCACAGCAGCAATCAACACTACAGCGTACTACACACGAGACGCATGGAGTCTGTACCGAATAATAAACTTCGTATACAGATGGACACAATCAGTTACGTGAGCAGCATTCGATCGAGCTATTCGACAGTGAGAGGCGCCGGCGATAACGTTGGTGCAGCAAACCCGGCAGCAGCTGCAGCAGTAGCAGCATAGTGTATGGGTGCGTATAGTACAAAAACTGCGCTGGCACGAGACCTTGGCCGAGACGCCAAGCAAATGCCAGTAACTTGTTGCGAGACGGTACGCGTACAGCTTCGGAAGGAGATGGATACGTCATTCAGCTTTGAAACGCGGGGTCACATCACCGAGAGGGGTTGACCTGCATAATGACCATGGTCACGGGGGTCAGCAGGAGAACAATATCGCAGACATAGAAAGAGCAGGAGCAGAACAGCACAGCAGTAGCACGTACAGAGTACCAGCACCAGAACAGTGTCAGAACAGCGACAGAAGCAGACGCAGCTTGACATCATGCTCGCGCAAGGCTGCCCCTGGCACAAGAGTCGGGCGAGGGGAGCCCGTAATGGAAAGGCAAAACCCGATATATCAGGATAAGGTACTCTGTGAGGTGGACCGTGCGGGCATCAGCAGCACTAGCAGCTACAGCACAACAGCACAGCACCTGCACGTAGCAGCAGCAGCAGCAGCAGCAGCTGTAGCAGCAGAGCAGCAGCAGCAGCAGTAGCAGCCGCAGCCGCAGCATCAGAGCAGCAGCAGCAGCCGCAGAAGCAGCAACAGCAGCAGCAGCAGCAGCAGCAGCAGCAGCAGCAGCAGCAGCAGCAGCCGCAGAAGCAGCAACAGTAGCAGAAGCAGTGGTAGCAAACCAGGCACGTCCAAAGTCGCTCTCGACACAGAAGAGCGGCGACGGCGGTGGCAGAACCAGCAAGCGGTATATCACTCACGCGCGAGGCGCCCCCGGCAAAGATGTCGGGGCTGAGGAGACCTGTGGAGCACGACGACGATGTTTTCTTTCTTGCCGGTTTACATGAGGAAAACGGAAAAGCGCCTATTAACCCAACCTTTATTAGCGGCAGCAACTGCAGCAGTAGTGTCACACATCACGGATACCCGAGGCCGCCCTCGGCACAGCAGTCGAGGCAAGGGAGCACGGCGGGGTACGACCATGAAAGATATAATGGCGCCCTCGATGAAGTTTCTTTGTCCTAGGCGGATTCCGTCCCTCTTTCTAGCGATTCGTAGTTATGAAGCGCGACCTGAGTACGTGCAGAAGTATAATCTACGATGGATCATGCTGGGAGGTTATGGATTATTCTGCGGAACCAACACGAACGAACATCTACGTACGCGGTCGTATGTATCCGTGACGTTTGGTTTCATTATTGTAAGAAGCAAAAAGTGATCAAGAGCAGGAGCAGAGCGACAGCAACAGACGTGGTTGCTGTAACAACAACATCAGTAGCAACGACAGCTAAAGCGACAACAGCAACAGCAGCAGCAGTAGCAGCAGGGCACACGAAAACCGGGTCAGCGTCGCTATACGCTCGGCTTGTCTGTCCAACCCCTTAAACCCTTGGAACTCGTACGAATGAGCAATGTGTTTAATGCTCCCCAACCCGACATTTGGCGAGAAAAATAATTTATTACCTGACATGTCCAACAGAGCGTATCGTGGCAGGTGCCACAACTATAAACTACAGGTGTACCACATCTACAGCAGAGATTCTCCAGCAGGAAAAAAGCAGCTGTGATAGTAGCTGTAACACACGCCAGGTCAGGGTCCGCGTGGCTATACGCTTGGCTTATCGATCTAGTACTAGAACCCTTTGCACACCTACTTGTTGTTGTTGTGTACTTCCTGCTTCCCAGCTCAGACTTCGGCATTATTGAGAAACGAAGAATCTTCAAAGGAGACTGACATGTTCTACAGAGCTTTTCGGAACAGGTCCCATCTCTAAAGACTACTGCTGTAAAATGTCCTCGGCAAAGTTTCTCCTCCTACTCCGTCCCGTCCTCAGCAGGAGGGTAGGCCTGACAATATCCCCTGCAGCGTGTCGTAGGGATACGTCGCTGTTAACAGGTACATTCCGCCTACGAGTAGTCGTAGAATTGAGTCTCGTTAGTGGTTGGATCTCAAAAAACAAAAACCGTTATGACAGGTGCCACCACTACTACTACGACAGACCTTCTCCTGCTCGTTCGTCGCCGCATCAGTAGGAGGGTGAGCCTGACCATACCACCTGTCGCTCATTTTTGCGACACGGCCCGAACGTTTTTGTGGGCCGCCACAGTCTGCTGACGAGTACTCGTAGAGATGGGATTGTTATAGGTAAAATTCAAAAGACAAAACCGGTCGATATTCTACGTTTTAGGTGTTTTTAAAGTATAATAGCCGAGCCATGTGCTTACACACGTGACGGCACCCAGCTCGACCAACCCTCAACCACCTACAACCGCACCAGCACGAGGAGGTTTGGTTTATGTACGTGCGTGACGAGAGCCCGCCGGGTCTGGCATTAGTGACGAATGCTTTGAGCACGGTGGACAAACGTGGTGGGAACAACATGTTGAATCACACACACGGTGGGGCACCCACACCTAACCTTGCAGAAAAAAACATGAACTAGTCACCCTACTCTCGTTCGACGCTATGAAGAGTTTATTTTAACGTAAAAGACCAGGAAGAAAAGGCTCTTTTTTAGCACACGCGCGCCCTATTATTCAGGCAAGTTGAGGGTTCGAGTCTCACCGAGTGCGCGCTCGTGCCCATCGCGACGTTTTCATGCGTAAAACCTTGACGAACCCATAGCACGGAAGCGAGAGTGGGCGAAACTTGGCGAATTGTCGACAGCCGTTGGTAGTGATGATTTCTCTGTGATATTAAAATGAGAGCCATTACCGAGGGGGGGGGGGGAGGGGAGCGTTTCCGGGGGGGGGGGGGTGTGACGATATTTGTGGCCCCGGCGTTTTGTGCAGACGCTGCAAACAAAAAGTGAGGCAAAATAAACGCGGACAAAAAACGAACTTAACCGTCGAGGTTCGGCCACGATTGTTTTTGCAAATTGATCCACTCTATGAGGGGATCTGCGAGAGCAGCAACAGCAGAATAGCACGACAGCGATAGTATGTATCAGCAGCACCATAGGAGCAAGTATTACGTCACGGAATCCCATGGCCGCCCCGACGAAGAACTCATGGCAGAGGAGTACGGTGGGGGGTACGACGAGGATAGCCATTAGCACACCCTCAAGGGTCAACAATGAAACAAATTGCAGGCTGACAAACTCCGTGAAGAGAGGGCTGCAAGAGGGTGTCAAAGAACAACGACGCCGTCATCGTATCTTGTGGTAAGCAGCACTTGTAAACAATTTGTGTTTGCTTTTAGCGGTTACACGAGGGAAAATAATACCAAGCTCACCACTTCACTAAACCTCCACGCTTCATACTGTCTGCTGCGTGTACAGATACCATACCTGGTTATCTTAAACACCATTTGCCCCCCTACCGACGTACCTCCCGCGGCACTCATCTCACTCGGTCGAAACCAAAGACTTGACCTTCTCTATCTACAGAGTTTGGTCGCGCACAGCGGCCGAAGCGAGTGATGACCCTCGTTTCTCGACGATATTCTAACCTAAACGTCTGAACAATTTAGCTTGACACTCGTGCTTTCACGCGTAAAATAGTCAGAATCGTTCGACATTATTAGTTGCTCCAACGCCCACAAAGCACGCGCCATGGCGGGGCATGAGACCGGCCACCCCAGCCCATATTTCTTACACTCTTGCCTTCGTGTGGTGTCAACAGCCGCGAAGGCTGCGGCCTCCCACGTCTTAGCTGGAGGAAAAGAGGTTCAATCCGGGTGCTGGTATCGAAAACAGAATAATTGTTCAGTCCCGAGTGCGCATAGAGATCGGTTGACGACACGTTTACCCCTTGACGGACAGGGGTCGAGGACATCTCAATGCCAAACACTATTTGCTTTAGAAGATAGTTTGATAAACCAAACGTAGGCCCGACGGGGCCACGTGCCCCTCCATTAAACGTTTTGTCTGCGAGACTGTGATAAACCAACTATCTCCCACTCAATTGGTGCAAGTCACCGCTGCCGTATTTGAAATATTCCTGTGAGCAACAAGCACAGCGCACCCGCCCAGCTGGCGGCCAGGGCACGACGGGCAACCATCAAAGGCATCATAATGGTTTTAACTATTCCATTTTAGAAGAGGGTGTCAGGGTCGAAATGTAGGCCTGACGGGGCAAAGGCAAAGGTAGGTCGTCAACCAAACCCTTAAGCTACAATATTGACATATCAACTATATATCAACCACTCAACTGGTCCAACTTCACAACTGACGAGTTCGAAATGATTATGTGAATAACAAGCACAGCACACCCGACCCGCTGGTAGCCAGGCCACGGCGCAAGCACGCCCGAGGCCATCGCCGACACAGTCGTGCTCGGGGATCACGATGAGGCAGTTTTGTCCCGTGAGGTGAAACTCATCACGCGCTAGCTCGAATATCGTCAAACCAACCGTCTGAAAAACGCCGGGGAGCGATGAGAGAACAGGGCCAATAATATCGCACTTATACAAACATTAACGAAATCATTGTTGGAATTTCATACGAGGGAACTCTGCGGCTGGTGCAGTGTTACTGAACCGTTGGAATGTTTCAGAAGGATGTATGAAAAGGACCGGTGCAGTTCGTTTCACTGGGGATCGCCATATGTTTGCAATGTTTGCCCAGTGATAGTGGTGAGTTTGTCGATCGCAACTTGTACCAAAGTATCTGTAGTTTAGAGTTTTGCTTTTTATTTAATGCAGGAGATACTGCGGAGCTCACGAAAAAAACATAGCAATATATAATAAAGTAAGAAACGTTCGTCTTCTAGAAATGAAGCGGCACGTACCGAAGTTTCATTTTTTCGTTTGATTTAAACGTATGCTTTGGATTATTTCAGCATAGAGAGCATTTTTGTTCACATGGTATCGTGTTCGTGCGATTGCAAACATCGAGGGAGACTGTCAGCGTATGGACGTTGACATCGGATGTATCCATATAATATCTATTGTGATGTGCAGTCACTCCACACGAACATACTGAGAGTATCTTATGACAGATGCGGAGAAATACAATATGCCGCGAAACTTGAGTTTGTTCGTTCTTGCCGACGCACTGTATTCAACTTATCTCTATCATACTGATCGTAACGCAGGGTAGCTAGCTTACCACAATAGGTATCAGGTAACTTTCAATAGAACGTTACGTCTACGCTACATAGAACGTTGCAGGGGCATTGCTAGGAACGGTTCAGGGAACCTTGACGGGCTTCTGTAGAATAAACCTGTTCGTAGCATGGGCATTGTCTCGTGATCAGGTGAGGGCATCGCCCGCCTCGATCATTCCTTTCCTTTCCTTTCCTCTCCTCTCCGCCACTCTTCCCTCTTCTCCTCTTGATCTCTGAGATCAAGATTCCTTCGATAACGGCCAATTAAGCGCCAATTTCAAACCATCTTCTTTCTTCATCACAAGTGATCTTCACAGACACTTCCGTGCTACCTCTACCATCTCTATTCACAGAGACAGAGCCTAGACACATTCATTGTTCCTTCAGAGACCAGGCAATATGTTCATGCAGATTAAACAACACACCGCTGACCACACCACTAGTTGCAAGTTGTTAGTCTGAGTGTATACATCGTGTCCACGTCGTCTTCTCGATTTTTGGTTTTTGATTTTTCGTGTACGTATCTGCTTTTTTTCTGATCGGCTCTGGTTTTGTCAAGTATATGTTTCGTTTTATTCCTAGGCATCGCGTGGTTTTGTTTGGTTGCTACCGTCGTTGTCGTTTATTGGTTGGTTGATTTGTTGCTCGTTTTTTTTTCAATGTTGGATCAACGGCACTGTCAAATACTCCAACCAGTACAAAACGCACAGCACTTTCGCCTGATGCGTTTCCCAACCTGAGTGAGACTGTTCCGCGTACAATGGATAACCCGGAGACTTTGTGAAAGGGTACTGCGTTGTTGGCCGATGACCGGCATTGAGATTTGTGGATCAAGGAATTTTGTTTTTTCAAGTTAATCAGAGTACGCCCTCATAGTACCGCAGTGGCCACTCGTGTAACGCATGGGGTTTGGAAAGTTGACACTAAAAAAGCCAAGATGTATAATGGTACGACATATTCAGTCCTACGCGATAGAAACGGCAATAAATACGGAAAACCGTGAACACAACTGTATGAAGACCTACAGAAAAAGACGAGTACGTGTGGAGCATGGCGAATGCGGTGATGACCGTTGCCCTGCTCTGCTGTGGCAGGTAGGCTCAGTGATATGTCAGAGCTAGTTGATTAACCCTGGCCGGTTTCCTGCTGTTTTACTGCGTCGTCGATAGGCCCGTACTGCCGTCGAAAGCCTCGATCTCCAATTCTCCCGGATACCCGTTGGTAGAAAAGAGGTCGTTGGTTGGATCTTGGACACGTAGACTTGAATGGAGACGTAGCCTTGAACATTGGATAAACCGGCTTCATGCGCAAGCTGTTGTAGGTTCCACGCTGTGGATGCCCGTGAAGAAGCATACTTGTTGATTGGCCTGCTTTACGAGTAGCTGGGCGTTTTATAAGAATCGATATTTATTTGACGAAAACACTATTTCTGTTTTTTTTTAGTGTTTTTCCGAAAATTGTTTGGGAAAAGCCGTCCAACGCCGAAAAATGACGTCTTGAAGCTATTGTACGGTTTTTCAGGAATTTTAGGAACAAAACTGTGGATGGTCGGGCAGCCTCATTTCTCGAGCTGTGCCACCACTCGCGAGAACATAGGGCTGACAAGGGTCGTTCCCAAGTTCATTCGTAGTTCATCGCTGAACGCAGGAGCCGTAACTGATCTCTGGGCTCTCGTGGCTGAGTTCACGAGATGACCGCACCGAGGTGGTCGAACCACTGACCTTGGCGAGTGCTATCGCTGAGACTTTGTCGCGTTGGTCGTTTTAGGATGGGGAGTTGTAGATATATTTCACTTCCCAAGGCACCGACACCTACCGAAGCTTTAGACCAATGACAGTCGGACCACCGCGAGGACGGTTTCCGCGAACGCACCTGCTGTAGTGACGGTTCTGTACTGGATCGGACCATTATTTCGCGAGTCATTTGAGGCACAGTCTCGGCAACATTCAACCCTCGCTGAAACTGACGAAACGTTAGTAAAAACAAAATGTAAACGTCTCGTAAAGACGACGCTGGCACGCTCAGGAATGAGTCGTCAACTAGCTACGCGTAAGCGTTCGGGAAATATATGCATAATGCTTGGAATTAGAGCTAGGTACTCGCAATCAAGATCAGTATTTCGTGCTTGTAGCATGGTTGAAGCAAAAATACAGGACGGTTGAGCTTTGTTGCGCATTTTTGCGTTCGGTTGGGCCCAAAACCTTACTATCCATCATAAGAACGTAGTTTGCGCCAGGCAACATCTTGGACGACTGTTTCCGAAGAGGTGCATCATCCGCCCGTAGAACAGCAATCTTCAAGTAAAGGTCATTTCTTCATCGGTGATGTAGCCATTGCGTTAATAATATGCTCCCTGGCGTGAAATCATACGTTCTAGCGTTTTTGCGATCATTTTGTGCTACTCGCTCGCAACTTCGAAAGCACGAAAAATCCTCCTGAGTCGTTTCTCGCTGCCTACCACTGGCGTCTGGCACACCCAACGCACTCACAGACCCCAATACAAGCACCCCTTCATTTCGCGGGCTGTACTTTCCTGTGAAAAGTTGTAGCTGTCATCAAGTGTAGCGCATACGCTTAGTTGAGGGTTGTTTTTCGTCCCGGTGAGTACACCCCTACTTTCGACCAATCTCGACCACTGGAGCACCTCTTTAGTCGAGGTTTAGACCTCTGTCGAGAGCCTGCGGAGGATCAATCTCGAGAGAAATACAAGCTGCTGTCATGAACCTCTGATAAGTCACCGTCGTTCTCCGGTGAGAACGAACCAGCTGAAGCACTAAACGCAGCTTGTTCAAAACGCCATGTTTTGTTCTGTTCCGATAAAACATCTAGAGATAAATAAGCGTGACCGGAAACCCGGGAACAAGGGGGCGCTTGGGTGCCAGGGTCCGTGTGAGATCAACCCGAAGCTGTTGATACGTTGCTCTATGTTGACGTAGGTACTACGAGCTGCAGTCGCGGTGGTGGTTCCGAATGCCAATACGTTAACGGGGGAATGATGATGAACTCGTAGTCGACGATGTGGAGCTCGAGGTCGCCACAAGAAGAAAATTCTGCTTATTCATCCTTCTGGAAGAATTTTTGATGAACTGGTGTTACTATTATTGTCGAAATAGCAAGACACGACGAAGGTACAACTGCCTTTTGAATGAGATTTCCTAAACGAGCTGCTCGTAGTAGTACTTGAAGCAACATAAGGTGCTGCTGTCGATGATGATGATGATGACGCCGTCTGTGCGGTTCTCCCATCCATCCTAGCGTTGATCCTCTTCGACAACGTTCTTCGTGCGTACGATGTGGATGTGAAGTCAAAACCAATACAGCGTGTGATGAGGCAGGAATATTCAGGTGACATGGTTCGCGGATACAGCGTGAACACTGTATTGAAATCAAACTTCCCCTGTGATGGCACAAAACAACACGTTTGTCATGTATGTGCTTGCGATTACAGTATGATAACCACGCTGGGATTTACGAGTACGAGCTTCGCGCGTGTGGGCGTAAAACCGGACGTTCAACTCGTACGTGCTACGCGCATGCGTGCGCGCCAGCAGTCTCCCTACTTGCTTCGCATTTGAAACCGTGAATGCAGTTCTTCTTGGAAGAACCCCGTGTCAAAGGTCTTAATGAAACTCGATGTCGACGCTGTCCGGTCGATGTTGATCGTTTGACGGTTGGTGGAGAAAACCGATATTCTTCCGGACTTGACAACCTGATGTTTCTTCGAAAGTAGAGTGTCAGCAACGTTTCTGAAGACACCACTCCGTGGTACCAGACGGTGTGTAGATCAGAGTGCGAGGGTGATAAACACAAATATCGACGCGTGTGTCGAGCGTCTACTCTTGTGAAGAGAGGCAGCAGAGGTGGCACTCAACTGTTTGTGGACATCACGTGTGGTGGAAAAGAACGGTCCTGGTTTGAAATGGTGTTTATCTCGCCAAATAAATGTCGAAAGGAACGAGATTTCATCCCTGAGACCAAGGGAGAAAAAGAAGCGGAGAAACGATAAGGGGAAGGGGATGGAGGGGAGAAATTATTGTGGCCGAGATATGATCATGTTGGGGCAATCCCCATGCTACGGGCAGGTGTACTCTACTGTCGCCCATACGTTTCCCTGTACGGTTCTCGAAAGCGTACTATTACCGTTCTAATATAATAGTTGTTCCTGCAAAGGTACTGCTGGCAATGCACTCGATATACCATAAACAATAGTACGAGTATGACAGACTCGTAACCTACCCTAGTATTGCACTTACCTTAGCATCCGAACTACGATACTCACTCGCAGTTCGGCATCCGCGGCTAGTGACTGCACACAAATGGATTACGTATCGATATCAACGCTCGTGTGCTATTACTCTAGGAGAACGTGTGTTCTGCTAAACACTTAGTATCAAAGGGTGTGTTTTTCATATCCCCTCGATATTATGACGTCTCATTCCTTGTATCATAAACTCGTGACAAACAAAGCATACGCCGACCGACAAACTTCAGACTGTCAAACACAGGTCCCGATAGGCAAATAGCGGAGACACTAAGTAGTATCCCGTTGGCACTTCAACATGGCCAATCGTCGTGATACATTAGACGTCGACGCCTCGGCGAGGCCGCATGCGTTGCGCGACGATCTGTACCGTTTGCCATATATATGAAACTGTGCAAAGCGTATACTGCAGTCACCCACTGATCATACAAACACGCTTTATCGATGAACCATACCATACTGCAAAAGTGTTGGTGACA
This sequence comes from Nereocystis luetkeana, assembly GCA_031213475.1. Taxonomy (NCBI): domain Eukaryota; class Phaeophyceae; order Laminariales; family Laminariaceae; genus Nereocystis; species Nereocystis luetkeana. The sequence goes on from JARUPZ010000014.1 coordinate 11,156,179, forward strand.
GCACGAACATATCCAAGCCCACCTTAATCCCTGTGGACACTTCAGCCCGATTACGTTTTCGTCGCGCTACCATCCCAGCCCCCCCAACGCTAGTCGTTACCCTTACCGTACCACGACCTACGGAATAGTGCGTCGTTACCGACGTCGTCCCTTTGCTGTTGGCACATTATATCGGTTTAGGGTTAGCCCAGAGGTCTATAGTCCCACTGCTTGTCTATTTATTCGAGTTTTTTCCACCTACCATTTCGAGCTTTCTCCGTCGGAAGGCTATTATTGGCCCACCCTGTGTGCTCTAAACTCCTAACCTCAGGCAGCAGGGTTGATAGGTCCATCGATCAAAATATCTAATTACTGTGAGTTTCAGATGTATGGAAGACGCGTTCTACGATGATAGAGGTAGTACATTTCTGTTTTTTATTCTGGATGACGGGGTTCCTTAACCCATAATAATGGTCTGAATGCCAATCTTGTTTCGAAACATGTTTTCATGTATACTTGGGCCATGGGCATAGTCATCGGAATGCAATTTGTTTTTTTGCTGAAGTCAGTTTTCGGGTGAAGTATGGAGCTCCGAAAGTGAGGTGCCTCAGAAAAAATAGGGTGAACCTCCATCTTAGCACGCCTCGGAAGAAAAATTGAAGTAAATATCAACATCCTATTTTTTTTATTATCAAACTGCGTTCATATAAAAAGTTTTTCGGATTGTGGCGTATTGGCTGGAACAGTTTTAGGCATTTTCTACAGTAGTTGCTACATAGGACGAGGTAGGTATCGGAGTATCCGCACGTATACATACCTGGCATGCTTTAGTCATGATTGATAACCCTAAGCATATGAATTCAACGTAAATGTCGAGTGCATTTTTCTCCTGCCGGTATACACTTCTCGCCGACTATACGTACTGAGGACCTTCCAATATACTAAGGGTCGAACATCACGCGTTTTTCTGCATTCGATCATCAGTGATTTCCATAAACGTATGCAAATGTGTGGATCGGGGTGCCGTTACTTCTTCCCTACTGGAGAACCGCGTCGTGACAAGTTATTCTAGGAAAAAACCTTCAACGAACCCTCGCCGAAGGCTGCAACGTAGACCAAAAGGTCTCACAAACTAGGTGATAGTTTTGGAGAAGGACTACGTAGTGGCTGGTACTTCATGTCCGCCTACTTGTTGTCCTCGTGCGTGGACACAACACGTGAAGTTGACAATGGTTTATTTATTTCGCTGTACGGGCAACGTTGTCATATGACGAGGCTCATGATGCCAGTCGTTTGTTTTTAAAATAATAGGGAAGGTGTACAACTATGGACGTGCTTCTGAGATATTGCTTCGGAAGGATTGCCAGCGAACTTCAAAGACGGCTGCAAGAAAAATAGAGGAACTAGAGATCGTGACGTATGCTCCTTACCATCCTAAAAGGGCGAGAAGTGTAAACCACTTCGTGTGGCGAACGTGTTGATAGGATAATGTTGACATGGTAAACTTAGTCTGTACAATTTCCAGGCATGACAACGAACCACTTCTGTATAAAAGTTTGATATTCTTCATACTTAGCACTTTCTCCGCCACTGGCTGCCTTGCTAACACTAGACTGCGGTGGAGACCCACGGCTCGTGTGGCGCTTCATCCACAATGTCGGATGACCGATCGAAGGGGGGGGTGATACGCTAGGAAATCGTCGTCAGGCGCTTCAATCTATACAGTGTGTACAACCTGCGAGTTCACTCTCGTCGGGCCATGGATGACGGAAGACGCAACTAACTTGTGTTTTGCACTAACCTATTATATCAGAAAAAGTGCAGGAGGGCTGGACAAGTTCGGCATAACGTTTGCACTCCCATGGTACGATATGACAAACAACGTCTACCCGAAGCCCTACGATAGATACTATGACTAGCAGTGCGACAAACGTGCGTGCTGTTACAACTCGGACGGTATAGCCCCGCCCCTCACCCGGTAACCCAATTATACGTTGGCACGGGTATCGCCATTCAGAAAACATTCCACAACGAAAACAAACTGTCTTTTAGTCAGCTCGTCAAAGTGCCGCAGATAAACAAAAGCCAGGATTTTGCAGAGTAGCAGGATTGATAAACTTGCAATCATGTCGACTATACGCTTGCTGCCCCTGCTGCTGTCGAAACTTTTCATTCACGCATTTGAGTTGGTATTTACGGAGATCGGTATAGTGCATATTGTTTGTCCTGTATGGACCATAAACAGCACATTGACATGCTCGCAACAATCGGGTAGAGTGTCTGACTGAGCCGAGGTCACTGATACCGACACATCCCATGCTTGCATAAACGTTCCCACTCTATTTACTGTTTTTGCGCAGCTCCATTTACGTTATCTCGAGCCTAATACAGCATTTACCCCTTCGTGGTTGCAAACGCTATCATAACAGCAACTTACACAGGGATGCGGAAAACCTATCTCTTGTAGCGTATCCGCCAATTTAGATCGCATTCGTATTGCCTAGCTGGGTTATTTGTTTGGGATGTTCGCCTCGATTGAACACCACTTCGTAACTCTCGTTTCCACTTCGATGAACCATGCGAAATCCGATAAGCTTTTCCGTGCTCTTGGTCACTATGAAGTTCAGCTGAACCCTGCTAAGGATGCTACGTACAGCAGACGAGCACAACTTAATTTCCGAGCTCTTCGCTTAAGGAAATAATAACCATCACGCAACAAGGGCTTCAAGAGAACCTCACCCCTAATGCGATGCGCAAGCCCCATGGTTTCAGCCCTATATCGAAATATTTTTTATGACACAAATGGGATGGGTTAGTCTCTTGCCTGAGTCCCATCGGCAGGAATACACTCGGCAAGTAGTGCTACCTTTATCGTTGCACGCCCCTAGTGTTCGGTCACTGCTCTTCGCTATTGACACTCACAATTATTGCTCCCACTCGTCCCCACTGATGTGCAGCTGGGTAAGGCAATGGTGCCAAAGATATCGCTGTTCGTCCTATTATGGAGACTCTCGGCAAGCTATGCCGTGGAAAGAAGACGTGGGCAGCACCCGATTTGCCGCGCACTGAGCTCGAAGATTAGTCAGCTACCGGCACACTTCCCTTTCGCCTTCGCATGCCATGGGGACGCTGGCGACCTAACATGCAATGTGCAGGACATAGACACCCCGACGACCAGTGCCAGCAAGGTCAGTGCTGATGGTATGGACAGGTGCAGTCCGGTTTCCAGTTGGTTAGGGGCAACCATATGTCACAAGAATGAGTCGACCTTCACATTGATTTGCTGTCTGAAATGTTCGGCACACACTCTGCTAGTGCATGGAGTTCATACCTTCGCCAGATGATACAACGTTGCGTCATAGTGAAATATTTTTGTGACAACTACCGCATGCGTCGTTGTGGCTTGACTATGACGCCCTCCTGGTCATCCCTGTTGATTCGCGTGCTTTCCGCTCAATATTGTTGGTGTACTTAAATCTCTGATCCGTCACGCATTTTCTCGGGAAACCTCAAATATTCGCAACACGAAGGACGAATCTGGACATGTAACGTGGTGGGTGTACGGAGGCCAACTCCAACAGGTTGCACACTTGGCAGAGGACCTCAGCAACGACGTGTGGGTCGACTGTGCTGACTGTAAGTGTCGAGTTGTACTTGCAACATATTAGGTATACATGAGCGTCATCCCCCGATTTTGCTCTGGAGTATTGGTTGTGATATACCTGGTACGGATCAGTAAGTTCGTTCGGGTTGCCCCAACCAATCAATGGTAATCGTAAACAGGCTTTGAGCGAGGTACATGACTCCTCGCGTCCATCACTTGAGTAAGAATGTTCTTCCCAGCCTTTTGAAGAGTGACGCCTGAGCGCCCCTGGCCCCATCAATTGTTTCTGAAGGCGTGTGTGTCTGTTCTACCAGGCCAATCTTGTGACACGGTAGACCCGGTTTTACACAACACGTCAAATATTGTTGAGCCCACACCCGAGCAGATTATGCTCACCGCAGCCTTACTCTTGGCCATAGCCAAAGTAAGTGCCGATGGTTCCACCAGACCAGGAGATGACAATATACGCAAACATATTTCAACACCTGGAGGGTTTCCAAGACACCCAAGGACAAGCACAGGTGGGGATGTTGTATCTCGACGACATAAGCCGGCTGTTTAAAATGTCTACCTGCAAAACATGCGCCGCTACGTTAGAGCACGCCAGTATGTGTACTGAATAGACGGCCCCGGGAAACCGACCTGTATTGAAGGTGAACTGCCGTCTTGGGGCGTTCTTAACTGATCTAGGATGCCATATGCATACGCCTGATATATTAGCTTAGGGCAATGGGTGCCATGAACTGATGAATATTTAATATTTGGCCCCTGCTTCTAGACCTAGTGTTTTAGAAGTAAATACACCCCAGTCTCGCCAGATCTGGGCTCCGCGTTTCTCGTCTCACACCTGGTATGTGTGTAGCCCAGCTGTATTTTTTTCACATTGCAGCGCACACAGCAACGCACAAGGGCTCCACCTTTTTGCACGTCGGTTGTGCAGGAAACAAGCCCATACGAACTCAACCGCTTTCACGAAGGCTCAAGAACCTTCAAGACGATGACCCCCGTAGGTACGTGTTTCGTATCTCGCGTTCCTTTGTTTTTAGAGGCTCGTAATCGTATCAAGCATCAACAACATTCTGAGGTTTGAATTCGCGGCAGTACCGTACCTCACGAGTTGGATAGTTTTCGATATTGACGTCGCACTTGCATGTTATGCTCAAGTGATAAACTTGGTAACTACTACCATAAATTGTTCGCGTTTAGGCCTCCTTAAACGGCTGCTCCTTGTTGTGTTGAAATTGAATTTGTGTGCGCGTTATTCGACCCGGGTTGGCGAGAAATACAATCGACAATATATTCCCACTATACACGTCAAGGCACGTGCCGTACGTAGCGAGCAAAAGGGGAGAAGTGCCTGCCATATCGCCCAATATCTTAATCACAGGAGCGAGGGGGCTGGAAACAGTAGCCGTACAATATTATAGCCCTTTTCGGTGGCCGGTGCCGTTGTCCGGGTGATGTTCCGCTTGCTTTCATCTCAAAGAAGATACACCACATTACCCACTAGGCAGCCTCACATGCCCAGGAAAATCTCTCGCTGATCCAACGACAAATTTATAATGTTATCAATTTGGATAACAACGTCAGGCGCTATTATTTATGTGTTTCCGTTGCTGCTTGACCCTTTCTGTTCTTCTCCGCAACCTTGAACATGTATACACAGCTCCACCGAGGTTGACATCAGCTTGAGTCCTATCGGAAGGGCAGAAAACGGACTAATCCACCCGGAAAACCCAAGAACCAACCTCGTGTATGCGCCACACGCGACGTGCAACGACATCTGGCTGTCTTGGCCGGCGATGCAGGAGAGGGCAATCGCCCGGGGGACCTTTCTGGTGTTCGATGTAATCACTTCAGTTGGCAACCTGTTTATCATCTTCGACACGCTGATGAAGGTCTGATGGAATTACCAAGCATGAACAACCTCTTCCTGACGTTATACAAGCTCCCAAAGGTTCTTGTCCTTCGACGACAGTAGTACCCGCTTAATGGACGATAGATGCACGTTGCACGAAGCATCACGACTATTACGTAGCTAAACGGCCGCCTATCAGCAACTAAAAAACCCACCGTTGTTTAGTCCCATTTTACAAATAGTCATTTCGGGTAACTTGACCACAACAGCGTTCCCCGTACCCACCGTAAACAATGTATTTATAACGCCCGGCTATGCTTGCACACGACGTGATCGGCTGTTACAGTTGTTGGCTGAGAAATACATCACAAACGCCGCAATGATCACTGCTTTTTGTCCATACCCCATGATCCTTGTTGAGAGCTTCCCAGTCCCAAAGGTCAATACATTCAAAATACGTCGAATTTCACGGCAATACCCACACGATCCCGCGAGTCACAAACCGCACACGCTTTGCTCGCCGGCCCAATCTCGTTAAACGCAGTTTGTACGTCTTCTCGACCTCGGGCTAATTCTGAGATGGACCGATTTCCCGGGGTTTGGAGCAGCATTCAACCCTGGGGTGATTGACTGGGACCTTGACGCTGGGATTTTCATGCAGAAGATTATCGACACGAGAGGTGTGCATAGTAACCAGCATACCATCCTCCTTCGTCCATTCAGCGGTCTAATCCTAGAGTGAGTACGGCCTGTTTTCCAAATATGTATTCTCTGCCGTAAAATGGCACCAATGTGACGCAACAGAAAACGCACAACACGTACGTCAAGGGACTCTGGAACCTCGAGGTATCAACTGTTCATCCCTAGGCCCCGGCATAAAATCGTGGCCCACATGGTGTAGCTGCCGACGGTTAAGGTCATCAACTCGACCACGGGCTGCGATAAAGGTGCGCCTGTTCGTATCTGGGGCTCTTCATTCAAAACCCTCTAAAGTCCGACCTCGAGATGAATGGAAGAGCAACCAGAATAACAATACAAGCGACTTTGACGTTCGACAGGTATTGATCATGAAGTTGCTGTGAACGTAAATGCAACATACGCTGGACAATATGGAATGGCCATTGCAATAGCTACATGCTATGGTGCAATGTAGTGGTCTGTTGCCGTTGGTGAAATGTATCGATGGACACGTTTTTCAGCATCTTGATATCGGTATTGTCTATCGATAAGTGGATTACTCGACCTACTGTTCAGGAAGAAACGTTCTGAAATTGCTCGGTGTGAATATTTTGAAACCGACAATGGCTACCAATGGATGGCCTGCACAATCTTTCGCGGTCAACAATGGATATCGATAGACACCTCACACAATGACAACGATCCTCCATGGACATGAACTACAATCTTTTTTGGTCGGCAATGCTTATCGATCGACACCGGCCTCCGAAATCGACACTTGCGATGCACTCTGTGTGACAAAGAAATCCAATATACGAGTGCCACATAATTGTCGTACGTGGTGATCACACCACCAGTGGTAAACGATTGCATGGTGTATACCGACCAACAGCAGTGAATTAATGGGATAAACGTGGTCAAAATATTTTTAAGGCGGGCGGGCGTAGAGAAAAATATCAATAGGTAGGTGAGGATCGCTGATTATCTTATCATCCTATCAGATACCGGTGTACCCTTGAATGTCTGGTGCCTGATACCTCGTAATATATACCCGGAACTAACTGCAGTAGTAGTAGGCATACACAGTAGATACGTAAGTTAAAGAGTTTAATTTGTCGTTTTCATAGCTTTGTCGAAATATTTGGGCTAGTTTACCACGAAGTAGTAACCTATTTACGTATCCATGTATACCCCTGGTATACGCCACCACATATACCAGTATACTATGCGTACAAGAAACTGACGATACATGTGGTGAACTATATGTCCAAAGTGTAACGTTACTCCCTGGTGCTTGCGATCGCACATACAGCAGACGACAACCGAGAGCACCCTGGTCCTGTCGTCAAAGACCAATATTACATCGTGGTATCCAGGTTTCTTCATAAAGGACGGTGGTTGACATCACCGCCTAGACGTCAGTAGGCTTGCCCCTGCTGCGCCCGTTGCTGCGCCTGATTCCATGTTGGTGATATATGATTGGCTGCACTCACGACCATTGTCGGCCCCAAACACGTGCTTGTCATGCTCGAACGTCGACTACTAAAACGTGCTCGTTGGTGACCCTTGTCGATCATGGAAACTGGCTTGTCAATGGGTATTACCGATCACGAAGGTTAGCCCGTCCGTGGCCATTCTCCACCGCTAAAATATGAAACTGTGCGTGTCAATGCCTATTGTCGACCCCGATGGTCTAGCAACGTTGCCAATTAAAAAAATATTGTCGCACGCAATACATTTTTATATTTACACCATTAATTAGAGGGATTCAACCATGAGGTATATGACGTACGAGAGCGTCGAAACCCTAGACCATAGAAATACAGTAACCATTGTCGGTACCGTACACGCAAAAACGTGTTTAACGATGGATTTTGTTGACCGCAGTGAACTAACTACACCATCGATAAGGTCCCAATACAATACGGGAGAATCAATCTTTAGGTTGGTAGGCTGTTCAGGTATTCTGGTTCCTGCTGGGATGAAGATACGTGCTGAGACCTTACCGAACCCCTGACTCTATCCCGAACCTTAGCCATTACCCTGACCCCAACCTGCTACACAAATGGGCTTAAACCGCCCATAAACGCGGCTGCGCCGCGTTTGCATCGAACCAAGAACCTTCTTAACTGCGGACGACGATTCCGAAGTGCAGACCGCGCTACTTAATTGTCCAAGTCAAAACTACCCCCTATCCCTTCTCCCAGATTGCTAAACCTACTCCTGCCGATTAATTGATATCGTAAGTGAACCACCTAAATAAGATTCGTAGTCGTCACCGTCGGTGGGTCGTGATCCCACTCCTCTCTGCGTGAGCAGAGTGTTCTAACTGGTAAACTACGACGGCTGGAGTGTGTGACAACTCGGAATGAGACAGCAATCCGATGACAAGGGAGAGACAAGAAGTCGTAGACAAGTGAGAGCGGAGGGGCGAGCAGTTGTCGTTGCTGTCGCGGCGCTCGGGTCAAAGAACCATCCAGCGGGGCTTTTCTAAGTCCCGCTGCGGAGAATCCGCCAGGCAGAATAGCCGCTGCGGAGGATCCGTCAGTGGAACGTAGAGGAGAAGGGTCCGTGGCGAGATCTAGACGTGACAATCTCCCGAGTTCCCGAGGAGAGCTTCGAGAACGAGTTTCCCGAAGATGCAAGGGGCTTCGACTTATATGAGTAGGCGTGTTGGTTCCGGGGACATGGTATCCACATCACCCCCCAGTTTTGGTGGTGATAGAGGTCGCACTCCACCAAAACTCGAAAGCAATGGAACCAGAGACAAAGGGTTACAACACGTCTAGTTTGCGTTATATATTTCCAGTGTGGCGATTCGCTTAATTTTAAAAGCCTGGAGTTTAAAACACTCATTTCGACAAGGCAAGATAATTCTCTTTGCCAGAAATATAAAATGTCAGACATACATGACAGCAGGACTTACATTCTGTTGTAGTACCGTTGACAAGCGGATGTTAAATCCGGACATAGGATCGGACATGAAGAATAGTAAGCGATGAAAATATTGTAATCCTTTCACAGACGACATGTTCATTACATATCGCGGACTTTGTGGCTGGCCAGCTGTGCATTACGACAAAATTAGGCATCCACGATCCTGGACAATTTTACGTGCGGGAGCAACGACAGTATTACATCCCGGGAATAGAAGCAATAGTATGCTACTAAGACGCACGCTACACGGCCGAGTGTTTGCTCGTCGTGACAACATAGTTGAAGGCTCGACAGGCGCAACAAGATCATGTTATGCATGCTTTAAAGCAGTATGATGACAAACAAACCTGACCGACAATAATGTGTACACCAAGTATGAAATACTGTAAAAGACATATAATATATATGGCTAATTAACTTGCTGTTGGCATCTGAGGGGTGTTCGATACCTGATCAGAATTCAACAACAGAACTAGCTTGACTTGAGCCGTTGTAGTGCTCATGACAACAGTATGTACTTACTTATTGGTCGCTCTCAACGAAAACAAATACTGAACAAAAATAAGTTGGATTTACAAGCGACAAGTTGGTTGACATTGATGCAGACGAGCGTGGATGAGCAAGCCTCGGTCATGCAACAAGTATAATAGTGAGCAGTGGATGACAAGACAAGCGTGCAAGAAGCAGACACATCATGTATGACATCGCCCATTCATGTATGTATTGAGACAGAGTGTAGTAATGGAACGATGCATAACTCTTAAGACAAATTGTGTGCGCGGACGCCGGATATTTTAGTATCATCCCTCCACTGGTGTGCGACGGTACCGGTTACCTTTACCGTAGTGCCAAAGATTAGTGCCCAACAACCATGATATAAACACAATCCGAATATAACCCCCCATAGCGTGATAGGAGTCTGGTATCATATTATGACTAACAATAAAGGGCATCGCGCGTTTGGGTGCAAACCCAAAATAAACACGATATTTACTACGTGTGTGGAAACAATCGGAAGAATATTTACATCTTGAACCACTAAATATGCAAGACACTAAATACATTCGGTTGAAGACATGTACACCACAAGATGACTACAAAATAATTTCCTACTGGGCACTGCGTATGTCGACGTGAAACTATTGCGAGGATACTCGCACCGACAGAACGCCGACAATACGCTGACAAGTTGGCACGCACACCAAACATAATATATATACTGCTTTTTCTTTGACGCCAAGATGAAGGAAGACAATTTACATTACTCAGGGTGTACGATATAGTGATCACCAAAGAAAGGGTGAGCACGACACAAGAGAATGCGCGGTACTCGAAATGGACAAAGACAAGCCATGTGGTGATAACACCAAAGATACCCACTCCTGTAGGAGGCGGTCAGACAAATGATGGAAACAGTAGCACGGGGCGGTTATCAGTGGTTGCTCAGAAACTGATGCCACAGAAGAAAGCGCTCAATAAACCAAAACAAGATAAAATAAGCCCACTGAAAGTGCTACGATACATCCGCGGCGACATATCGAGATTTCCGCGGGGGGGGGTTAAATGCTGAGGAGTCCGTCGACAATACTGCAGCACGGTAGGAAGCAATCATTTCTCTGCATTGGGGAAGGGCGTTGACATGGCGCCATATATATTCCCATCTGGGTAGGATAGATAACCTTCAAGCTTGAGGTGATACTGAAAGCTAGTCAGAGATGCTGCTCCTACTCCCCTTTTGTGTTCATCATTTCTCTCAACCGTGAACGCACCGATCATAACTCTTGAGAAGGAGCCTTCCAGATCGGGCACGGGGAGAGTGGCCCCCAAAAACAAATCGTCGAGCGCATCAAGGTCGGGGATGGGGGACGATAGAGGGACAAAGTATTGTTTCATCCGGCCGAGGTGGACAGTAATTTCGGTCGGGTTGCCGTCTCTAATGACGCGATAGATGACGGGAGACATTTGCGCTCGTACAGTGTATGGTCCACGCCAAGGGCTGATAAGTTTGGGGTTGGGACCATCAGCTTCGTTGTAAGGGCGGTCGATTAATACTTGGTCACCAGTTTTGAAACTGGGAAATGACAGAGTCTCATTGACAGCCGCTTGCTTATCCGCTCGCTCTTTGATATTACGGCGGGCTACTTCGCATGCAAATTGCAAGTTTTCGACAGTTTGGTTCGAATAATCGAACTGTGTTTGCGGTGCGGAGGTGGACGGTAATCCTTGAATGAGATCGACAGGCTGTTCAGCTGCGCGTCCAAACATGAGAAAATGTGGTGTTTCCTGGAGCGTTGTTGAATAAGCGGTGTTGTGCGTTAACTGGACGAAAGGTAACAGCTCTGCCCAGTTATCGAACGACAAGTTGCTATACATAGCCAACATATTATGGGCAGTGCTGAGAACACGCTCTAAGACAGAGTTGCCCTGAGGGCGGAAGGCTGCTGTACGCGTTTTCTTATATCCGAAAGCTGACTGCAATTAATTTCTTGACAAGCTGATTCTCAAATTCCGTCCCCTGATCGGAATGCAGCGTTTCTGGAGAACCAAACACCGAAAACACGCGTTCGATCAAATGACGAACTATCGTGGGAGCTGCTTTATCTTCGATGGGTATCAAAAGGACAAATCGAGTAAGATGGTCGATGACCGAAAGGGTGAATCGAATTCCTTGTGATAAACTCTTATACTCGACAAGATCAACTGCAACGCATTGGAAAGCGCGCGTGACCGGGCGGTGTCCCACGGGCAATTTAGGCGGGCGGTGGGATGACTTGCGGTGTTGGCAAGACAGACAAGATTCAATATGAGTACGGACATCTGTGGGCATCATCGGCCAACAGAATCTATCTCGCATGGTATCAAATGTAGCTTTAGAAGCTAAGTGACCACCAGATGCTGGTAGGTCGTGACACGAGTTCATGGCAAGTTTTCGAAGGGATTTAGGCACTACCAGCTGATCACAGAAAGTGCTACGCTTCCTTAAGTGACCAGGGAGATACGACTTAAATAGCAATCCTTCGTTTAAGCAGAAGTAGCTCATCGTGCACTTAGATTCTGTAGGAGGGAGGGGGGTCTATGCAGGTGCATGGAGATATTCAAAGTATTGACAAAATTCCTCTTTCTGTAGATCAACAAGTTTCGCGGGATCTATAGTAGGGAAGACAGACACTGCGGTCATGAACAATTCACGATTGCTTTCGACAGGTACTACACCGTGCAAGTTAGAAGCAGACAATTCGTATTGGCGGGGTCCAGGTGGGTAGTAAGGTCCGTACATCTGTGCGATACGACAAATCGCGGCCAATCTGGGCTCGGATGGGACAGGCTCCCCGTGGACTTCGCTAAAAGCACGAGACAGCATATCAGGCACCACATTTAATTTGCCTGCGACATCTTTGACAGTGAAATCGAAATTCTGAACTGCGATGGCCCGACGGGTCAGCATGGTAGAGGTATCCTGCATTTAGTAGAGGTACGTAAGTGCTTGGTGGTAAGTACAGCAAGTGAAATGCTTGCCCCATAAGTATGGGCGCCAATGGGTAACAGCCCAAACCACGGCACAACACTCTTTCATGGTCGCACTATATTGACGTTGGCTTTTTGAAAAGCGGTGACTGTAGTACGCGATGATGTCAAGATTGGAATCGGAGCTACCGTCGAGTGAGGGGTGAACGAGAAATGCTCCTACTCCGGCTTCTGAAGTATCGATATGGACAACGAACTCTCGAGTAAAGTCCGGATATTTAAGAACCGGCGCGGAGGTTAGGGCGCGTTTAGCGCGAGCAAAAGCTTCACGTTGCGCGGGCCCAAACGCCTTCTTGAAATCGGTCTTTTCGACAAAATCCTTACGAGTGAGTTCAACCAGCGGCGCTGTGATTTCAGCGTAACCGTCTATGAAACGGCGGACATAATTGAGTTTACCTACAAATCCGCGATTGTCTTTGATACACTCAGGCTCAGGCAGGGCGAGAATGGCTGTGATACGGTCGGCACTGATTGAGATGCCTTTATCCGAAATAACATGGCCAAGGTACTCGATTTCGTCCTGACTGAACAGATGTTTACTCGGGTTTAAGGTTAAGCCTGCTGCCTGTAACGCTGAGAACATTTGCTCAAGGGGTTTCAGGTGAGCTTCTAACGTAGAACTAAGACAAATAACATCATCCATATACGTAAGAATACCTGATTCTGGACGAAGGTGGCCAAAAGTGACAGATATCATGTGTTGAAACAACCAAAGGGCATTACAAACTCCAAATGGCATACGTTTAAAACAGAACTTGCCGGTGGGAGTGACGAATGCTGTCCGGTCGATGTGCTCTTCTGCAACGGGCAGTTGCCAAAATGTGCTGAGGTTATCGACTGTAGAGATGAACTTGACACCTCCGACTGCATCTAGACAGGAATCCAGGTTCGGAAGGGGCCAGCTCTTTCGGACGATATGACGGTTGAGGGTAGGACGATAATGAACACAGAAGCGAGGCCTGCCGTTCTTCTTTGCAACTAGAGTACACGGGCTACCCCACGGGCTAGGACGCTCTTCGATTATGCCCCATTCTAGCATGTCATGGACGCATTTATCTATGACAGCGGTAGCGCGAGGGTTAGCACGGTATGGAGCACGGTCAACCGGACGGGTGTCAGGGGGCAAGGGAAACGTTGCTTCTGCATTGGTGCAGCGACCAAGCTCTGACATGCACAAGGCAAAGACAGGACTGTACCGAAAGCACAAATCCAGACAGCGGCGTTTTACTGAGGTAAAAACTAGTATCTATAAATGCTTTGGACCAGGGACCTTCAAGCTCAGATTTGGCTCGAGCGAGTTCATCGACTGATTTTGGGGTTTTCGCAACAGCGTTGACATGTAATTGATCAGGTGCCACTACGGACAATTTGAACAAATGACCAAGACATAAACCAATCGGGAGTGCAACACCATCAGCGGACCGTTTTGCTAGTCGCACTGCTACTGAGACATCCGCAGCATACCAAGTAGCAAGGGTGCAAGCGACAATAATGTTCTCGAACTCCGACGAAATACCAGATTCTATGAACTCGAACTCGGACATAATTGGAGGCTCTACGACAACAGTAGAATCCTTGACGGGGGGGCAATCAGTAAAAGCTACGACAAGAGCCTCGTGTCGAGGGTTGAGATCGACACGTTCGCGCAAGCTTACCTCTGCTCCTACTGCATCATGGTGGGCAGCAGCGACGGACTGATTTGGGTCGCGGGAAGAGGCAGTGGAGGGGTTAGCAGGGCGGGAGGGGGGTGGCTAGTACGATGAACTGCTGCGATAGATTTACCAACAGATGCAAATCACATACTTTGGTTTTCCCAATCAAGGACAGCTCTAAAGTTAGACATGACATTGTTATCAAGGAGTATTGAATCGGGACCAAGAGACGGTACGACTAACGCTTCAACATCGTGCGTGATCGTACTAAGGGTAAGCGAAAAAAATGACGAACCCTAATATATCCAAGGGTGATCCATTCGCTGCTCGCAAGGCAACGGCGGACGGTGGAACAGGTTGAATAGTGACAGAACGTAAGGTTGGGTGGGGCTTCAACCATGCTTGAGAGACCACGGAAGTAGCAGTAGCAGTATCAGCAGTGATTGCGGGCACTGGATAATTGTCTACAGAGCCAGAAATTTGGACCCTGCGAGACGAAAAAAAACAAAACCAAAGGATGGGATCTGTGCGCCAGCATCGAGCTGTGCCACACAGTTATCGTTTTATTATTTATCTCTGGGCGATCATCACCCAGGACATTCGGGACACGACTCGACTTGCGTGGCAGCTGTGCACTACGGTTACCGTCGGACACACAAGCAGATACTGGGGTGTCATCAGCACACGTCACCCGCTTGCGCGGACGATGTGAGCTGCACCCCCCACTACTTCGACCTGAGGCAAGGACACTATTGACTGTGCTCAATAGACACGACGTAGATGTTTCATTTAGTATCAGGGAGTTCCATATATTGATGTGGGATTATAAGAGCGGGAGATTAATTGTGCCTGCAATGTGATGGATAATCGTGTGGATGCGCCGCCACCTGAGTCACTCGACAGCACTGATACGTAATAATATATATAAGAGAAGTTCCGTGTTGTTGTCTGGAGTCAACCACGCGTTCCCGTGCCAGCTGCGTCTATACCTTTAGAGATCAATCAACACACTAGTGGACCGGTGATCCTCTATTGGCAAGCGTAGCCGAGGCCAACCTAGAGAGGTGGGATTCTTCCGACATGTCTGGTTCAGATGGCATGTCTAGTCAGGAAACAAGCGTGGCCATGGAAGAGATGCTGAGGATGAAAGAGAAAATCGAGATCCTGGAGAAGATGATAGAAGAGCAGAAGCTGGGCGCCGAGAGGAACGCGCCGCAAGAAGGAATGGAAGGGGGGGCCGGTGGGGGGGCGAGAGGAGAAGCAGCTGCGAGGGAACCAGCAGCATCGACGGTGACGACACCTGGGCTGGGAGCCCGTCCAGGCATGTCACCAAACACTTCTTTATACCGCCCTAGTTTGTCCCAGTCGAGACCCCCCAAATTCGATAACATAGAAGCCCACTTTAGTATGTGGCGTAGCAAGTTCGAAGCGTACCTGTCATCCCTAGGGTGCCTTCATGTGTTAAGCACGTCAACCCCTGTTATGGTTGGTGACGTGAGGGTGTCGGAAGAGGAGCTAGCATCGAGGCATTCTCCTCAGGAGATTAGGGATGCCCGATTAGTTTATGGACTGATGATGGAAGCAATGACTGGATACGCAATGGCTGAGTTCAGAATGCAGAAGGCAATGTCGCCAAGTGGTGCATGGAAGGAATTAGAAGATTACTACATGCCAAGGACAATAGCGGCCACCCATAGACTGAAGAGAGAGTTTACAACCATCAGAATGATCGAGGACGAAAACCCCGTGCTGTTCCTAGGGAGGGTGGATAAGGCAGCAGATGAGCTGGCCATGCTTGGCTGTGGGATGAGTGTGGAAGAGGTTAACCGACATATCGTGACGAACCTCTCGCCTCTATATATGATACAAAGCAAGTCCGTTCTTTCCCGCCCGTCCATCCCCCGTTCCGAGATCGATGAGATCATCCGCGATGCGTACGCAAACGATAGGGCAGATAAAGAAATGGTTTCCAAGGCGTTGGGTGTGCAGGGAGTGGGAAAGCAGCATGCTTTGTACGCCGGAGGTGCGCAGCCTACCAGTGGTGGAGGTGCGGGTCCAGGAAGGGAAAGGAGGGACAGGAGAGGCGGGAGGTACAAGGGTGGGCAGCAGCCGCAGCAGCAGCAGCAGTATCAGCAGCAGCAGCAGCAGCAGTATCAACAGCAGCAGCAGTATCAGCAGCAACCGCAGCAGCAGCGGCAGCAGCAGCAGCGACCCCAGCAGCAGCAGCAGTACCATCAACAGCAGCAGCAGCAGCAGCAACAACCCCAGCAACAGCAGTACCAGCAGCAGTAGCATCGTCCCCGTCGGCATGATGGCAACCGGGGAGGAGCTTCGCCGGGGGGAATTACCGGCCCCAAATGGCGATGGGATGCCGTGGCCTGCAGGTACCGTTGAGATAACTCCGGTCCCGACCCCTTCGGTGCGGGTGGGGCGGTCCCGCCCATGGGTTGGGTATCTACCGAGCCACCACCAGGGGCAATGCCCCCTATGCCCCCGCCGCCCGTAATGACTCCGGCGGGCTGGGGTTTCCCGCCGAACAACACGCAACCGAGGAGCAAGGGGGTCTGTTTTCGGTGTGGCAAACACGGCCACTACGTCGCAGCTTGCCCGGTAGCCGCCCCGCAGATGAACGTCGCAGTCCCGAGTACTGCTGCCCCTCCCCCTCAACAGATATACTACGGAGGTGGCTGGCAGCAGGAGACGCCCTACGGCAGTGGTGGGTATACCTCAGCCGGAGCTTTCCCGTCACAACAACCCTCCTCGAGCACTTTCCCTTCCCCTGGCCCAGCGAACAACGGCAACCCTACGCCTACGTTCGACCCGCACCTCCTCACCGCGCAGTTTGCGCACCAAGGCAAGAGTATTTTTAGCGACGATTTGTTTTGGGCTAGTGGGAGGGAAGAGTGGGTGGCGGATTCGGGAGCAACCTTTGACGTAACTGGAAACCCCTTTGGTATGGTAGGCTGTTACCCCCCTCCCCCCGGTAAGAGTAGTTTGGTCGTCGGTGACATGAGGTCACTGAAGGTCGAGTACTTCGGACAGATTCCGATGGTAATGCACAGCCCGCAGTGTGATGTCCAGGTTAGGATTTTGGACGTAGCCTACGTGCCCGGTGTTCGGTTCAACCTGTTTTCACTTCACGCAGTAATGCTGAAATGCCCGGTGACTTTAGATTCCCAGGGAGCTCACTTGTTGGATGGGCAATTGTCCTTTATGCGTAAGGACGCAGGTTCGTACGTAGACGCCACGCGGACTGTAGAGACCCCGATTGCTGCCGCTGTTTTGGCTCCCGGAAAAATGCGGAGGATTGATATTAACGACCTTCACGTTTCCCTTGCCCACTCCCATGCTGACACTCTCCGTGAGACGGCACGCCAGATGGGCATAAAGGTTTTTGGGGAGTTGGTTTCGTGTGCTGGATGTTCTGAGGCGAAGGGGAGGAGGATGGCGGTGCCATGGACGACCGAGTGCCGCTCCACCAGGCCTCTGGAACGTCTGTTCGTGGATCTGTCGGGACAGCAGTCGACGTCTGCTGGCGGTGCGCAGTACATGATGATGATCGTCGACGACTACTCGCGACTGGGATGGCCGTATTTCTTGAAGCGGAAGTCCGACGTCCCGAAGGCCTTCGCTGGTTTTCTGGCCGACATCAACGCCAAGGGTGTTCCGTCCATCGTGGAGTGCCTTCGCTCGGACAACGGCACCGAGTTCACCAAGGCGGAGTTCGTGGAGCTGCTCAACCACCACGGTATCCGCCGCGAGCACACGCCCGTCGATTCTCCGAAGTATGACGGCGTGGTCGAGCGGCGAATTGCGATGACGCTGGAGCTTGCTATGGCGTCCCGCCTGGAGGCCCCCCGCCTGTTCGGCGATGCAAGGATGCCGGCGACGCAGCCCCTTTGGGCTGAGTCCTGCGTGTACGCGAGCGACGTCATCAACATGACGGCAAATGTGAGGGACAAGCCGGAAATGCACTCGCCGTACCGCAAATTTTACGGGAGAGCACCGTTTGCGCGGCTGCTCCCATTTTTGAAGCCAGGTTTCCACCACGTCAGGAGGAGCTTGAAGACCGAGCCGAAGGCGGAGGCTTGTTTCTACCTCAACGGCGGCAACCACCACGCAGCTGACTGCAGCAAGATTCTGCTGGCATCTGGCCGGAGGTCGTTCTCCCGCGACGTCACTTGGGAGCACCCGAGGAAGCCGTTCGTGGGGTTACTGCCTTCGGAGGAGGAGAGCTCCCCGCCGCCGCCGTTGCCGTCACCACCGCCCCCGGGTACGCCGGAGCCTCTGAGAGGCCCTGACGTATGGCCCGAATTACCGTCCCCATCCCCACTGCTGCCGCCGCTACCGCCGTCATCACCGCCGCTACCGCCGCCGCCGCCGCCGTCGCCGTCGCCACCGCCCCCGCCGTCACCGTCGCCGTCGCTGCCGCCGTCATCGTCACCGCCGCCGCCACTGCCACCGTCACCGCCACCGCCGTCGCCACCGCCGCCGCCGCCGCAGTCGCCGTCGCCGCCGAGATCATCGCCGTCGCCGCCGCAGCAGTCATCGCAGCCACAGCTTTCGCAGCGTGCTGCTCGGGAACTGGGTTCTTATATCCCGGACCCGGAGGATGGCGACGTACTGAGGGGGCGGACCAGGGGGGAGACTGCACGACACCAGGAAGGTGGCGGCGGTGTGCAGGGTGGTCGGACAGTGGGGGAAGCTGGACGACACCCGGAGGAAGGGGACGTACTGAGGGGGCGGACAAGGGGGGAGACTGCACGGCACCAGGAGGGTGGCGGCGGTGTACAGGGTGGTCGGACAGTGGGGGAAGCTGGACGACACCCGGAGGAAGGGGACATTCTGAGGGGGCGGACAAGAGGGGAGGCCGCGCGGAACCGCGAGGCTATGGGGCATGGGCTGCTATCGCTGATGGCAGCACGGGAAGGTATAGGCCATGTACTTTTCCACCAAGCCCCACCGCGCGAGAATCCTCCCCTTCCCACGCGCCCGGCAAGCGAGCTTTCGACGCCGAACTCGTATGCTGAAGCGTGTGTGGACGAGTATTCGACGATCTGGAGGCAGGCGATGGACAAGGAATATCATGGACTGGCGGACGCGGGGACGTTTGGAGCGACGTAGCAACCAGAGGGGCTCAACGTCATCTCGGCGAAGTGGGTGTTCGCCTGGAAGTCCAACGAGCATGGTGATGTGGTGCGGGCGAAAGCAAGGCTGGTGGCACGAGGTTTCAAGCAGCGTGAGGGTATTGATTTCTTTGAGACTTTTGCTCCGACCCCTGCAGCGTCTTGTTTCCGTTTGCTGGGTGCCGTTGCGTGCGAGTAGGGTCTGGATTTGTGTCATTTTGATGCTGAGCAAGCGTTCGTGCAGTCGAGTTTGGATGAGGATGTTTTCATGCGACTGCCCCCTGGCTGCGGCGAAATGTTCGGTAAGGTAGTCAGGTTGAACCGCAGTCTCTATGGCTTGAAGCAAGCGTCGAGGTCGTGGCACAACCACCTTCTCACTCACATGAAGAGTCTAGGCTTTGAGCAGAGCCCCGCTGACGCGTGTGTCATGAGGTTGGTCGAGTCGGGCTCTGTCTCCATAGTAACAGTGGTTCATGTGGATGATATTTTTGCTGTAGGGCGCAAGGCTAGGTGCGATCAGTTCTGTGAAGACCTGAACAGCCTTGTTCCGATCAACAATCTGGGCGAGTTGCGGTGGTATGCTGGTTGTTGTTTTTCGAGGGATTGGGATGCTGGTACTTTGACGATTTCGCAGCAGGCGTTCGCTGAAAGGACCGCGGCGAGGTTTGGTGATAGTTCCGGGAGGAATAATCCGCTTTCGACTGGTGTGAAGCTCGAAGAGTTCGACGAGAATGAACCCGTGGGTGATTGGCCTTTCCGCGAGTTGGTGGGGTGCTTGATGTGGCTTGCGAACCAAACACGACCGGATTTTGCGAACGCGGTGAGGGCGGTAGCGAGGTACACGAATAGGCCGAGGGAAGTACACTGGGAGACAGCGGTCGGTATTTTAGAGTATGTTTTTTCTACGAGTGATTTCGGCATTACGTTTCAGAAGGGTAGCGGGCTTGAACTGGTAGCGTTTGCGGATGCGGGCTACGCCAACAAAGCCACTGACAGGAGGTCAGTTTCAGGTGGGGCTATCATGTGTGCTGGGGCGTGTGTGTGCTGGTTTTCTAGGACGCAGAAATGCGTTACGCTCTCGACCACTGAGGCCAAATATGTAGCACTAGCAGACACTATCAAGGAGGCGATGTTCTTGCTCTACGTTTGGAGTTTCATTTTTCCGGGGTTCGGGGAGCGATGCATTACGGTTTTCGAGGATAACGAGGGGGCAAGGCACCTGGCACAAAACCCAGTGTGCACGTCGAATTCTAAGCACATCGATGTTCGACACCACTTTTTGCGAGAGCTTATTTCCAAGGGGGAGTTTGTTATTACCCATGTAGAGTCGGAGGAGCAGCGCGCAGACTTCTTAACAAAGCCGCTCAACAACATGGTTTTTCGTTACCACCGGGATTTTCTGATGAACCTTTGACGCCTTGTTTCCGAGATGTTTTATTTTACTTATTTTGAGTGAAGAATGTGTTTGAACTATAAAATCGTTTTGTTTCTGGTAACGGATTTTAAAAGTTTTTTTTGGTGTTTTCCGAGTGGTCACAACGTCAAATAAATTTCTAGTGGGGAAACCTATGTGCTATCTCGCATTACCGTCGCGATCTGTGTATCTATGGCGGGAGTAGGGGATAAGGGGAGACTCTTGTCCGGAGGAACGGGGTTCCTCGCGATCTCTGGCATTAAGTTTCTTGACTTGATTCTTTTTGATTGGCATGACCACTCCTGTGGTATTTTTCTGATGATACTTGTGATTTAGGTTTTTGACAAGGCTGAAGTGAGACTAGGAAGCGCCTGGGGGCGTGTGCGGTCCGCATGAAAATGTTTTCCGACGAGGG
The DNA here is from genome assembly GCA_031213475.1 of Nereocystis luetkeana. Classification (NCBI taxonomy): domain Eukaryota; class Phaeophyceae; order Laminariales; family Laminariaceae; genus Nereocystis; species Nereocystis luetkeana. The sequence continues at coordinate 11,177,367 of JARUPZ010000014.1, forward strand.
AAGGTCTGGATAGTATTCGGAAATTGAGAGAGGTTGGTAGAACTGAAGAGACACTGTGATATATTTGAATCAATTCCGCGGAAAATGCCGTTTTACCTGGCTGAATCCGAGAAGAATGCCGTTTTACCTGGCATTGGATTTCGGTATTTTTATATGTTTGCAACGGAGAGAGGCTATGGATTTGAGCATTTGAATACTGGTTTGAGGATTTGAGTGTTGATTCGAGAATTTTATTTTTGAGTCACATGTTGGGTATTTGAGTTTCTGAAGTTTATATGAGTTGGTCATAAAGAAGAGATATATCGACCCAGCGAAGTCGTACATTGTCATGTTGCCGACCTGGGGGGATATTAAAGTATGGTCCGTGTATAGTGAGCAGGGGGGATATTGACTGTGCTCAATAGACACGACGTAGATGTTTCATTTAGTATCAGGGAGTTCCATATACTGATGTGGGATTATAAGAGCGGGAGATTAATTGTGCCTGCAATGTGATGGATAATCGTGTGGATGCGCCGCCATCTGAGTCACTCGACAGCATTGATACGTAATAATATATATAAGAGAAGTTCCGTGTTATTGCCTGGAGTCAACCACGCGTTCCCGTGCCAGCTGCGTCTATACCTTTAGAGATCAATCAACAGACACCCTTGACGGACAACAAGCGACGATCAACTCGTTGACTACTCCCATCATTGACAAAGACACTCGGTACAAGAGACTCGGTATCTACTGCTACAGCGGAGACTTTCCTCTTCGCGCTAACCTTGGCTACCGTACTAGTAGCAAGGTGTGTCCCGAGTGCTGCAAGCGCTACAGCAGCTGGGCCACGTCAATTGCCGTCTCCGTTGGTGCTGCTGGCCTCGCTCCTGCGATCATCTTCGTCATCGTCGTCGCGGTCGCGGCGGGAGCGGTGGCGGAGGTTTCCCCGGGGAGACGAAGAACGGTCGCGCTTGCGCTTGGAAGGACCAGACGAGCGTGGGTTGCGCGTACTGACGTCGCGTGCCTTCTGGAGACACGTGGATTCCCAGTGTCCCGCAGGCTTGTCGCACCTGTCGTACGTGCAGTGACGGCGGGGCTTGCGCTGCAGCTTGGAAGGTTGCTGCCTCCACCCTTTTCGTCCAGCTTGCTGACGCCCACGCTGACGTTGCTGGCGGGGCTGCTGGCGATAGGACTGCAGGTGGCGGATGGCAGCACGGTTCGGGACGGGTGTGAATGACATGGCACTGACAGCAGCTGCACCAGTAAGGCGTGTAGCCTCGTGGCGACGGGCGCGCTCGACAGCCTCTTTAAAAGAGGTGACAAGTTTTTCGACGCTCTGCAACAGTTGCAGTGCGGAAGGCAGACTGTGTTGCCATAAAACGACAGTTCTCGCAGACCAAGGTGTGCGCCCCTTGGCGTGACGTTCGACAGCCAATTTAAATCGGGACACGAGGGCGCGGAAACGAAGGGCAGAGGCGGATACAGTCTCGCCGCTTTCCGACTTAAAAGTGGCTAATTAAATAGCACACTCTTCTACACTGTTCGCGGGCATGAGGATATCTAGGATAGCGAGTTTCAGTTCTTCCCACGTGGACGGTGGAGAAACCGAGCCGGGGTTGTTCACATCCTCGGCGTTTACGACGTTCGCACTCCAGTCAATCCTACAAGACATAAGTTGTTGATACAGCGTCAGACAGGGCCTATCACAGAGAAGCGACAGGTGTTCGGGTGTTCGAAAGCAAGATAATCGGCAAATTTGTCGTCATCTGGTGCGGCAAATTTAGCTCGAAAACAGACAACCAAGCGGAACTGTGACTGTACCTCGGCGACATCAACGTCAGCACTACCATTTAAACGCGAAAGGCTACGGACGTCGTTAGGCGTCAAGGTCACAGCCTTTGGTGCGGACAGCACTTCTGCATACGTAGGAGCAGATTGGACAGGGGGGACAGGGGGGAAGTTGTTTGGCTCGGACAGGGTGACTGACGATGCTTGACGTACTCGAAACGCTTAAACTTGCCAGTTGTTGTAGCATAGAGTTGTGTTGGTCCGACAAAACCTTGATCTCTCCACGCTCCATCTTCTCTAGTTCCCTGTGGACGACGCGGGCAAGATGATCGCGGATAGAGGCGATTGGAGCTCCAGGGTTGAAAGTGGCGTGAGGATCGGTGCTCCCATTCTTGGCTTCCAGGGTAGAGGTTGGAGCGTTCTTTTCTCCTGCTGTGCTGTCAACAATTCGCTCTCTCCAGACATGATTTTCCCCTGACAACTCCGAATCGACACTGCGGTTGATGATCAACTGCTGTCAGACGCCAAGACGATTCGTAGTCGTCACCGTCGGTGGGTCGTGAACCCACTCCTCTCTGCGTGAGCAGAGTGTTCTAACTGGTAAACTACGACGGCTGGAGTGTGTGACAACTCGGAATGAGACAGCAATCCGATGACAAGGGAGAGACAAGAAGTCGTAGACAAGTGAGAGCGGAGGGGCGAGCAGTTGTCGTTGCTGTCGCGGCGCTCGGGTCAAAGAACCATCCAGCGGGGCTTTTCTAAGTCCCGCTGCGGAGAATCCGCCAGGCAGAATAGCCGCCGCGGAGGATTCGTCAGTGGAACGTAGAGGAGAAGTTTCCTTGGCGATGTCTAGACGTGACAATCTCCCGAATTCCCGAGGAGGGCTTCGAGAACGAGTTTCCCGAAGATGCAAGGGGCTTCGACTTATATGAGTAGGCGTGTTGGTTCCGGGGACATGGTACACACATAGAGTATGTTCGACATTATGCACAACAGCTTTTCTTGTAACAACTATTTGGCGAAGTTGTCCGTTGATGGCAATCGTCCCGAATAAGTAATGTTTGGGAACAACCCACGACAAATATTGTGAAATCACATGCCAACCAATTTGTCTATCGATTGCTGCTAATGAAAGGTAGGCAAGAGTACTCATCAAAATCATTTGCCGCCCACAATGCATTATAGTCCGTGGTTGCACAATAGCCTAGTACCTCAATCTATTGTACGTCGTGTAATGGCGTACAGTACAGAAATTGCTATTTTTGACGATGGCCGTCGTTTGTTACTAAGAGCGCATGAGAAAGTGTATCATACAAATATTCTCGCCCGCTAATTGCTGGCAGTATATTAACTCCTCAAAGCACTGGGGTTGGCAGAAGCTGTCGATGCACGCCGTCCGCCATCAATCGTGTTGTGTAATAATGCTCATCGATCGATAATATTCCCCACAAATTGTCGCCGACAATATCGATCGATAGATTGCACAGTAATTTTTCGCGGACATAATCTATCAAACAACTTCCTCTAAAGCACGAACTCTACAATGTCTATTATTGATGAAAAGGTTGCAAAACCTGTCATGGCCGGCATGAGCCATCGATAGACATCTCGGACGATTTGTTGTGACCGACAATGGTCCTCGATGAAAACGGCTCATCATCTATTGTGTTCGTGCTGCCTATCGATCGACGAGCCATCCCACGGCAGGGGTGCACCAGAAGTTCCTGATCCCGTCACATTAGGAGCTCAACATCTCACCCGATACCATAATCGGAAGATTTTATTTTTCACCCCCCGACCAGCATCTTAATGCGCCGGTCCTAAAACGATTACGCGAGTGACATTTTCATCTTCACTGCAGGTTCCTCACTTACTTAGAGAACTCAATCGCTCAGAAACGTTTGGCCCGAAAAGTGGAATCCCTACCGTGGGGTGACTCCGATTTTATAACACGTCTATTGCCGCTCACAATATCTATCATGGCTCATTCCACAACATATTGTTGCCGGCAATGTCTATTGACAGATGTCCCCCCTGGTCTAGTGTGAAAGCAACGTAAACCTGTTGAGTGTTTTGTCGAGGGTGGAAAAATCAAGATTTTCCGGAAATATTGGGTAATTTATGAATCGAGGGGCCTTGTCAGTCATGAATGTTTCGGAAGCAATGTGCTAGCCCTGTTATGGCACGCGTGTTACTACAACGTTGTAGTTTGCCTCTGGGCATGGTGCCCGTCCATTGTCAGATTCATGAATATTCGCGTATTTTGTTCGGCGTTTGCTGTGCTCCACAGAATATTGATGGCGCTATCCTATCGCACCTAGCAGGGAAAATCATAGCTGCCTGATATCTATCAAGGACAAAAAATAAATTCAGGGATCATGTTACTTGTTCGTGGGTTTGCTGTGGTCGGCTCGAGCTCTTAAGGGTAGCTACGAGGGGGACGGCAAGGGTTCTGTTTGGGGCTGAAGCTTGTCCGGGACATTCATGAAAATCCCGATATTCGTTTGCTGAAATCACATTCGCCGCACATCTTCTCCGATATCTTACCTTCATTCTGGATACAAGGTCAGCGTAGGGGTAATGGCGGCTCGCACAGACATGCATCCGCTACTGTCTAATCCAATGCACTACGCCTTGCGAATTTCGTTTCAGAAGGTGCGAATGCTACGGGTCTTCATTCACTGGAGGTCAGGAACTTTGCTATGGTCCTCTCCGACGCTCAGGTTGAGCTTTTGGCTCTGACCCTGGAGATCGAGGAAACAAATACCTCAGCACTGGTTCACCAATTCAGGGAAGCGTTTCCTAATCGTATGAACCGTTTCATGGGTCAGGTGATGCGTGGGCCCCTGACAAAAAATGCGGCGCTCCAAACGCAACCCTGCGCTTGGAACATACTATTGAGCCGCAGGTGGGTGTTGCATCAAGTCGAGTCGTGACCGCACCTTTAGAAACACTTCATAGGCTGGCGCTGGCGGAGGACTGGTTGCGCATCAATTACAGTCCAAACGGCAACGTGCGATTCTTGTATTAGGTACTTGGACGCGTGTTATTCCCGGTTAATTCCGGCTCCCGTCTCTTCCATGCCAAATTGTTTGTAAGGTAGACCGGACAACGTTTGTGTGTGTTTGAAACATAAATCGATCGTGAGCGCAGGTGAAAATCATATTTACAGAATCAGCGTTCGCTGGAAGACATCGAAAAAAGGCATCTGTATTTTTGGAAGTTATGGACGGAGGGCAGAAACCTCTGACACCACCCAGCTTAAAGGTCGCAGCAGTTTTTTCAGGAGGAGTTGTACTTAGCCCTCGCCGCTTTTAGTAATCTATTGGAGTTTCGTCGGCAAAGAGAAATTGTAGATATGTGCAAGCGATCGTGGAATGCATATACATAAAACGCGAACGTTCGTCGGAGATGTGTGACGGACGGCGCCGACCTCAAGCGTAACCCTGCTCCAAATGGATAATTGTCTTCTAGGACGCCGCGCATATAGCACCTCATCACGTGTAAGGCACATACACAACATACACTGCTTTCGGAGGTTGGTGGTCAAACGGCTCGGGTCCGGCGTATTCATTGCCTATATGGACCTCCAACGTTTGGCTGGACGTTCACGACAAAATACAGCCGCTAGAGTGGAAAAAAGCGTGTAAATTGACTGTCGTTGCGTGTACAGCCAACTGTTCGACATTCAGACACTGCCAACAGCTGAAAATGTGATCGTGTCATGTCGCACGATGGGTATACTAATGGGTTACATGATACATATCAACTACTAGCCTATAACGTATTTCGCTAATAACGATAATTGCGCTGCACTATATATCACTCTTACGACAAGTAGCCGGAACCACCTCAAAAACAGTATGCCCCCCCCCCCCGCGTGTGACTGAGCGTAAGCTGTGAAACACGTCAACCTCGCCAACAATTTAGGTTTCTGACTATACCTTGGTGATCTTCGCGTGTGACAGTCTGTCGATGATCGCCAGTTTGGAAGAGCACAGCCCCTGGGGCGCAGTGAGTGACGAGGCGAGACCCCGTCATCAGACTGCTGAGTACGTTGCTTGGCACATACGAACTCCTGACGGTGAAACACCTCGATCGTACAATGCAGCCGTGCATAAATACGTGATCCAAGAGCCATCTTCAGATGTGTGCCCGACGTATCTCGTGGCCTTGGAAGATGCCTTGCAGCTGACCAACACCTGCCGTGCGTCACTCTCCGTCCATGCCGACGACGAGTTGGTGTATATATCATCTAACAGGTAAAACGAAATGTATGAGAATGCCTCACGCATGCTACGATATGGCTGCACCATAATATGGGTTTGCAGATAATACTGTGACGATTCTACAGTTCACTTAACAATTGATATTGGCAATTAATTGATATCAGCCTCATCCGATCGTAATCATCATGGCGTAGATGGTTCACAATTTATTTGGTAATGAGAGACTCAATTGAGCTTCCAACGTAATGTTTGGTACTTCCACAAATAAATGGAGATACCCGCCAGTCAGAAACAGCAAGGCCAACCATCGATGCCTCTATAGAAGCACGCGTCGTATGTAGGTGCTGCACAAACTTTTTACACTAGGGTATGCGTTTAGGGCATGGTCATAGACGAAACCATCATAATTTGAGGATATGCGTGTAGGCTATGGTATCGAAGGGAACCATCATATCCTTGAGTAAACGTTTAGGCTATGGTGTGGGGACATTTCCTTGGGGCTGTGTAACTGCGGCATCATTCCCAGGGCTGCAGTAGTTTACATTCTGAAGTGTGCCTCTACTTACTCGCACCCTATCACGTGGCGTCGTCAGCGCGGATTCTATCCTGAAATCGTAATACAAACGCATCACCGCCAGATATCACCCGTCCCACCGTCTGTAAAACTGCTAGTTCTTCGCCCAAGCGACGTACGTACTACCCCTGGTTAGCGCAAGCTATTTGCGAACGACTAGATTGTGGTTTTGTCAGCATGGTATCCTATTCTTCTCATGCATAGGTGTCAGACCGTCCGGCGGGTTCCACCCCTGAATGGACTCTTGAAGCGTTACGACCAGGCCGAAGAAGTCAACTGTTTTACTATTAAATTAGGCGTTGAGCAAGCGACCTTTTTATGAAGTATGTATGTTCGGTACTCATTACTGCTCGGTAGTCCTTCCAAACCTCTAACTTTGTGGGTCTTGCGTCCGGTCGACGTTGTTTGTGTGCAGCAAACCAATGGCGAGAAACTGCACAGTGGAAGCTGCTAGACACGACATTGTCATGGGTCACGTGGAGATGGGCCTCAACTCTAGTGACGCTCATACCGCGCACAGCGAAAACCCGCTAAAAACCGCATTAGGAGCATTCCTCGACTTCTTCTTCCTATAATTGGACGCCACGGTAATCGTGCGCACAGGATATTCGTTTTCAGGAACCGTCTGCAACATCAAAGGGCTGAAGTGCAAAACAAGGGTCTATGATACCTTGCCCAAACGAAGCGTATTGTTGTGCCTACCCTCGGACTGCTGAATATTCGTTTTCAGGGCTTCGGGCCCGATAAAAGGAAGAGCGAGGTGTTGTTTATGAGATGTATCCGTACCTTCGTCGTACCGTCTGCAGAAGTGCAAAGAAAAACTCAAAAATGTTCAACAGTACCGATAGAAAAACTCGAAAGTGTCCTGTAGGGCACTAAGCATCGAAAATGTGTCGGATACAGGCGCAAAGATGATCTGGCTGTACGGTCTAAATGTAGTGGTTCAGAGCACCATACGTCAAGACTGCGATGAGTATCCCGTTTTACGCTGGGTGGCACTAACTATGCGCCAGGAAAGTTTAGGTATGCTTGCGTAGGATCGGCGATACGCCCGGTTTTGTTGTGGAATTCGAGTGCACTGCGTGCGGTACAAGGGACTCCAGATGGTCTGGGCACCTACGACGTCCAGGGGCAAGATGACGTCTGCCCGGAACCACCGAGTTGATATTTTGATTTAACCAGCTAGCGTCTTCACCGGATTGTAAGTGAGCGAATAATCTCAGGATTGAGGCCAACAAGAAGAAACACTTGTGCAGTCCAATGTTGGAGCAAATAACCACGGAACCGATCGTGCGCATATATATCGCCAACCGGTTTTGGGCTCGTAAACCACCCCAAGCCCCCTACGCCGGTACCGTGCAGCCCCCCGCTAGTCGAAAGCTATTCAACAACAGGGAACACTGCTGCACGGTAAAAAATGTTAAACAAAGGAGAACGGGTTTATGCGTTATTTCGTGATCCTACAGTGCGAATATTAACATAGCCAGGCCCTTTCGCTTTGTACTTGTCGTATTTGAGTCTGAATCCCCACGATCAATAAAAGGGTTCCCACCACTTTCGATATCGCATCAAACGACGCGAAACGCATATCCTGGGGTTTCTTGTTGTTGTTGTTGTTGTTGTTGTTGTTGTTCTCACATTAACTCACAATACAATGCAGTCCGTGGTCGCAGGACAGGCTCCAACAACTCTGGAGTGGAAGAAATACCTCAAGTAAAAACAGAGGCAAAAACAAAAAACAAGCATTCGCACTCCACCACTGCGGACACCAGGGAAGCAAAAAAGGAGACTATTGATAGCAGATAAAATCTAAAAAAGAAGATGAGGCTGAGCGAAAAAAATCAAAACAGAATAAAAACAGAAGCAGATAGCAAAACGCATAAAAAATATATTTAAAAAAAAATGCCATGCCGGTACCAGATGTGGGGTCCAAGAGCAAAAGCCTGGCGCGGAATGCTGGTGGTATGTACACGTAAGATATTCTTTGAATCGAATCCCGTCCTTGATCAAAAACAGGGCGTATGTCTGCTGATCTCTCCACCTTTTTTTGCTATTACGGGGGGCCATAGTTAACAGGACCAAATATTGTTGGTAAAAATGGTTAAACATATAGGTTTTTATGTACACCATAGGTCCTGGTAACTATGGTCCCCCGTAATAGCGTGGTCCTAGATGAGTATGAGCCGCAAGCTGAATTCAACTACTTTCCGAAAAAAATTAACTTGAATTGGTGCTTGAACTTGGTAGCGAATTCGTTTTTACCACAATGGCCTGCGTCTATTCATAAACACTGCATACCAGATGCCGCCAGGGTAAACTGGCCATGCTCCACGGTCATTGGTTTTCGGTTCATATGTTTACAATATCGCCCAGAGGTTGCACGACGCTTGGGCGAGCCTTGAAAAAGTGGTAAGCATATATTATGTGGTATGTAACGATCCGATGAAGTTCGAGCTGGCCGCAAAATCTGTTTTTTTTCATAAATAACGGTATCCTACGACACCTGACGGACTGTCCATTGGATGTTACTTGAGATGTTACAAGAACACTGCGTGTTTTATACAGTTCGTGACTACACGAAGAGTGTTAAAGATGCCTAGAAACCTCATACATGCAGATGAATAGACCTACGTTGGGGTCAAATTATTTAAGGTTGACGACTGTCCCTCCAGTTGTTGCTGTATTCCTATATACGCCCAATATCGTGGCACTAACCGAAGCTGGGACTGTACTTTCGGTATGTTAAGGTTGCCAAATCCCGGACTGTACAGCTGTCCTTTGATCACTCAATAGCTTTCTTGGGGGCAAGGCAATGTGAGACCAACAACAACAACAACAGCAGCATCGACAACACCCAAGCATCCAGCTACTAGAGCAGTGCATCGCCATCAAGATTGCACTTGAATTACAATTGATCATTATATGAATTGCGGAAGTGTTCTTGTGCATTCGCGCTCAGGTTATGCCACACAGCGACATTTATTTGTAGTATCGGCAGGTTTAGGTATATGGGTTTGGGTTTGGGCTCAGGTCTACAATTGGGGTTTCACGTCACCTCGTCGCAAATAAGCACATAAATGTTAAGATATTTTCCTGTGAGCTTGATATACCCTATAGCAACACCAGCACCAAATGTTGAGGGTGGTCCAGTTTACGAGGAATGAAACCATGGATTGTGGAGTCGGAGGCAAGTTTTCCATTCTGCCAGCGTTGGACAATCTATCTTGGAAACCAAGAATCATTGCTAATTATTAAATTTCGTTTATCTCCGAAACGCAGGTCCTCTTACAATTAGGACAAAGGGTTTGGTATTTGTGCGCCGTCAGAACCCCAAGTGTATATTCAGAGGGGAAATAGGTATTAACTGGGTAGAACGTTTCGAGATTGGAGTCGTGCAGAGAACGTGAGGACATCGTATATATATATGGTGCACACTTGGCGGAGTCAGGTTTCGTCACAACAACCGCATATAGCACCAATGAAGGGCCGGCGGTGTGGCAGCCGGAAAATATCGGAACACCTTATAGAGCACCCCAAGCGAGTGAAAAACCATACCGTCGCCTAAATCAAGTAGCGTTGAAAAAATATACCAAGGGCTAGGGTCAGGGTTGTACATGGTCTCATGAAAATCCATACGTAAATGATAGCATCCGAGGCAAGCTTACTATGCCCCGTACAAACATCATCCCCGGACCCGACAGGACTCTCTGGTGCCGTTTAAAAGAAACTGGCCCTCTATTGGGTCGCCAGCGGCGACTTTACCATACGACCAGCGCACTCCCATTCAGGCCACAAGAAGCAAGCTTTGCACATATATATCCTTACGCCAAATCCATACTGTGAACTTGGGATCGTTTGGTAGGAAGCTTAAACTCCACTATACCAAAATCCTCCTCAATTATTATGAGTATGTCTGTTGTTGCTGTTTTCGAATAATGTAGGGTTGTTAAGGCCCACGCAAAACCCATAAAAATCGTTAAGGTTATTTTGCGCACCAAGACGCCTATGGCCCATACCAACCTTTTCCCAAACTTATCCAGGTCGCTCTGGTGCGGTTTGAGATAAATCGAACATCCGCTGAAGGCGCCCAAGGCGCTTTTACCGTACGACGAACACACTCCCAGCCAGGCTCTAGAATTTAGCGTAACATAATCTTGAACCCGTAGGTTCGCCGAAGCTGCTATTTTGTATGAGCTATGGATAACGGTCATCACCAAAGTGTTCCCAATACCGTAAGGTATAGGGTGATAATTTGTTTTTGTTTTCGTGCAACCGCCGTTGTACGTCTAGTTCCAGATATAACGTTTGAAGATGGTGGGACGTTCTCACAACTTAAGTTGATCTCGGAACGGAGAGAGTTTCCGTCAATCAAGCATTTGACCACAGTTTCGCGTTGGCGTTGCGGGCGCCCATACGTTTAAGATAATTAAATTCAGAAACCCAATGGGAGCAGACGATCATAGATATTACACAATTCTCAGATCTGCTGCAAGACGAATACGTAGTAGGTAGTACTTTACGGTTGTACGGCGCATGTACTGCTAATGAACTCCCCTTGGAAAACCAGTTACGACTGTGGATCTGCCTACGTTTGGAATGCTTGGTCACCTTTCTCCGGCACATAACATGCAGCATTTCGATCGAAGAGCACATGAGTCAGGGGGGCCCATTGGAACAAGACTCTTACACGACTGCTGTAAGCGATGTTTGTCTGTTCTCTGTATCCAGAGCAAGAAGCGCCCAGAGCACTGTTGGTTCCGCTATTGAATGCCTGCCGATTCACCGCACCTTTGCGGTGCACGCCCCTCACACACCAATTTCTCATTTCCCGGCTGGGATACCGTTCCCTGTTGTCGTTGCTCCGGCGTGCGACAGATCCGTGCGCCACTCACCATCACGGACAAGGCGTTCACACTAAAAATATTTGCGAAAGAAACCAAAAAAATACACACTTCCAGAACAAATACACAAGGGTCTGTATGAATGAAGACTTGCTATTTCGTAATTTGATTGGCAGAATACGAAGTAATCGGATTTTATTTAGTTTCAGAATATCTCCTTCGGACCAGCGAGTTCGAATCCGTACCATAGGGGCTTGTCAAAACTTGACATATTGAATAACTGATTAGGCAACATGACCAGAAGAAGTCCAAGGAAGCTCGTTTCCCGTAGTTGGTTTACGTGTTCTGGAATACCATCCCATAGTGCCTGTTGGGTGATTTTTTTATCGTCATATATATCAGACGAAACCACAACTGCAATTAATTATAGATTTCATTCATTGCTGATTCCGGGAAACAAACCATTCTTGTAAGATTGTCCCTAGTCCTTTCCATTATATATATTATGTATGCTAAAGTCTCGTTGGACGCATGGGTTGAATTTTATTGGGGGTGCGAATTTCAAGTAAACTATTGTTTAAGGGACGCTGGCACCCAAGCGTCCGATGGCCCCCGCGTTTCCGGTTACTCTAGTCCACCGCCATCTCGCTGCGATGAGAACTTCGGCTGGTTCTCGCATACCGGAGAGCGACGGTGATTTGTTAATCGTTAATAACAGTATCTTGTGCTTATTTCGAGGTGGAGCCCCCGTAGGTTCTCAACAGAGGTCTACATCTCGACTAAGAAGTGCTCTAGTGGTCGAAATAGGTCGAAATTTAGGCGGCACAAGACGAGGCGGAAACTACCGCCCTACTGAACGTTTTGAATTCATTTACGGGCAGCTACAGCTCCTCACAGAAACCTACAGCCCGCACAATTGGGGGATGCTCATGATGGGATCTGGGACGGCGTCGGGGGCGCCAGATGGCAGTGGTAAGCGTAGAAAAATGACTCACGACGAGTTTCGTTGATTCGAAGTAGGTGACGAGTAGCATAAAAAAAATGCTCGATAAAACGCTGGCGAAATGGTGCATTCACGTAAGGGAGCAGAGCGTAATGGCAACATCACCGATGCAAAAATGGCCTTCACTAGAAGATTGTTGTTCTCCAGGTGGAGGATGTGTCTCTCAGCGAGTCGTCGTCGAAGATGCTGTTGGGCGAAAACATACGTTCCCATGATGGGTAGTAAGGTATTGTGCCCGACAAAGTGCAAAAATGGGCTGAAGCGCTCAGGATTTTCGTATGTTGAAGTCGACAATTAATTATACATCAACAAAAGACGGATCTTGATTGCAAATACCTCCCTCAATTTCCGAGTAGTATGCATAATAATATATGTTGCCGAAACGTCTACGCGCGGGTACCTGTCGACGCATTCCTAAGCGTACCAGAGTCCCCTGAAGCCGCATGCAATTTCTATACACACGAGAGAAAATGTTAACGCCCCAAACATGAAGTGGGCATAAATTCCAGAAACGCAATGACTTTCCTTCTTGTTGAAATAGATATTAGTAGATACGGCGGGGCAGCAAGTCGATGACCACCGTGAAATGGGGCGAACGCGTGTACGGCTACGTCAAGTGAAGATCTTCCGTCAAATTGTTAGTTCAGAGTCAGATTGTGCGAGGAAAGGGCCCGTAGTGGGAGTCGGCGTTTGTCTCTCCACAATTAAACCCACATCACTGCCATCTGTGTGTGTCGTTTTCCTCATCTCGTGCGACGCCCGAAAAGCCCAACTTCTTTCTTCGGCAGACCCCGCGGCATTGCCCCCCCTGGTCGTCTACAAGTGGACCTACGTGGCGGCTGTGGAGGCTGTGGATTTTCGTTCCGTTTGCTCCTTCGCCATGTATGTGGAATGCTCGACTGATACACAAGCACGCGCTTACTAGATATACGATGTACTATTTTACCTCCGTTTATAAACGAAACGTGTGCGGCATAATTTCCTCCTTGGAATTTTGGAATCAAATGCTCCCTTGGCTTGAAAATAAATTGACATAGGGTTAGACCATTTCAAAAGAGTAGGTCTGGGTAAGTTGGGTCGTTTCTGCTTCTCCCACGGTTTGTATCGAACCTTCAGAGCGTATTCCAGGCTGGATTTAAGATGTTTGATGATCACTCCTGCTCGGCGTGCAGTGTCGAGCATCACCGATACCTGGCGTGTGCTACACGCTACACACTACGCGAAGAAAAGCTTGCTGAAGACCCAGCAGGGTGAGCTTGAGATACACCTATTTCCACCATAGCTGCTATTTCCACGAGAGGACTGACTGTGGTTATGGTGCGTCGCTGTCTGAGGGCGGTTTGGCTTGCAGGGAGTGTGCGTCTTGATATGATGAGTGTTTTGTACGGAGATTATACAGGCACACGTACTCGTCAGGGTAACGGTAATTGTGTGCGTCGCCACTCCAGGTCTGTTTGGTATTCCACGTAGGCTTTTTTTGAAGTGACTGTTCGGCCTGATATTACGCGTTTTGGGCACGGACGTAACGCCAGCATATTACTCGCCAGGGTTATGGTTGTAGTATATCGCTACTCAAGGCCTATAGCGCATACCACTTTGTTCTTGCTTGCCGTGAGGGTGCCTCCGGACACGATGAGCTTCGGGTACAGAATGGCTCCAACAATTCACTCACGATGATTATGGTTTCAAGGCATCGATGGTTGACGTCTCTTTAGCATTCCACGTCTACCTTGCTTGCAGTGAGTGTGCGTACTGGCATGACAAATGCAGAGTTCGTAGATAGTACAAGCAGCTTCCTCGCCAGGAGAATGGTAACACTGCATCACTTCGTTATAGCCTGTTCATCTTTCAGCATTGTTCTTGCTTGCAATGAGTCTTTTGATCATTCGGAGTTCATGATCTTTAAGTACATCGGAAATAACGGATATTTCATCGCAAGGATTATGGTTGCAGCGAATCGGTGCTTCTGGCCGACTTTAACTTGCAGTGAGTGTTCATTCTGACATGAGGAGGGTTTAGTCCGGAGAAACCGGCAGGTTTACTCGCCAGGGTCATGGATATTGTGCATTGCCTCTTTAGGCTTTGTAGTTTGGTTCCATTTTTCCGTGAACGCACACGGCCTACGGCATCTAACAGACACACTTGCCTCCTGTATATATCGACTGGTTGTGGCCGACCATACGAGTGTATTACAGTTTTGGGGTCTGTTTACACTTGTCCACAACATATGTTGTGTACGTTTCCTTGGATGTTTTCTATCTAGATACACTTGCTTTGTCTCGCCTTTCCTCTTGATATTCTCAAGAGGTCAGACGATGGTTTTCCGCAGCGATCGGTTCAGTTTGCCTATAATCACGTCACAACCACTCGCAGTGCGTAAGCCTATGATAACGTCACGAGCACTCGCTGTGAGTAAGTAGCTTGCCTGGCCGAGTAATGCCAAGATATATTAACTACGTGTAGGTAGATGAACGTCCACATACATGAAAAATCATCACCTCATTCACAGCTGTACGCATCGTATCTTCTCTTGCACCTGACTGGTATAGTTTGGGAAAATCGAGGAGTTTCTCAAACGAAACGTATTTTCGTTACCCTCGTGAATGCTCGTTAGGGGCAACACGCAGAAGCCGTTTTCGTCGTTCACTGCTCCCGCAGCCCGTCGAAACATTAAAACCCAATATATTGTTCTCACATACCCCTAACGCAATCCGCTCGCAGACGCTGTGCACCGGCCGTAAGTGTCGGATAAATTTTGCAAGGACAGCACGCTACATTTCTTGGGGAGTAATCAAGACACGTGAACTAAACGTTGTTTGTCATAATGCCCAAAACAAGAATACAACCATCCTCGTAATATCAACGGAGTCAACACGTTGCCTATACGTCGTGGCAGAATATGTTCCTGAAGCATACTGAGACAGTGCACATGCCCCACGCAACATACGCCATAATGTTTAATCTGGGCAGTATTCTTCGGACCGCCCGCACTCAACATTCACCATCATTGTGGGGCAGAACTCCAGCCTGCCTGATACGTTTCGTCTCGGGCGCATACAACTCGCACTACCCACCGCATTCCAAATTTGGGTTCGTCTCCTTCGAATGAGTAAAAGCCCCCGCAAAGAACGTCGGGTGCACAGCAATTTATACACCTTCCACCTTCGTGCTGCTGCCAACAGTGATTATGGTGGTATTTCTATTCCCCCACTGCCATCTCGGATCCCCTGGCTAACGCGCGAAAATGTAGATGGCATTGCCGACAGCTCAGGCACCCCCCCCTGATCTAAAACAGCTTGACGTTCTACGTTCTATCTGCTTAAACTGAAGGTCATCGGCGACTCAACAACCAAAGCCATTTTCATGAGTGGCACTTGCGGGGCCTCCACTACCGACGAAAGCGCGGCAGTTGGTCTTGATGGGTGCACCTTCCGCGTTTAAAGTCCTGAGCGTTCCCCTGGTGCTAATGTGGCCGTGGTGCCTGCGTCACCACCGTCAGACGTCGAATGTGGGAAGGACGTGTCGTTTAGCATAAATATTTAATGCAGAAACAAAAGGAACTGCTGTACAGGCCCTCGCTCAAGCTCACGAACTTTTATAACACGAAAACGAGCTGGGTTTCACTTGCTGCTTTAACAGTACGCTTCGAGGTGGCCAGCCTTGTTGCCTCAGCTGGGGACAACGACGTTCTATACCGCTTCCATATCCGCGACGACATCGTGCTCCTTCAGTGTTGCATCATTGTGGCTAACCGCCGGTACTTGTTAATATAGCGGCATCTGCTCCGTTCCAATGTTATGTCTACATCGTCCGCCCGTCGCACTGGCGGAGGGGCTACTCCACTACCTCATGGCAGAGGGTCGCCTCCACCACCGCGAAAGTTTCTGCACGAAATCTGAAAAAAAAGTATTCGCTATTCTCAAAACCTTCAAAACCACTGCAGACGCCGTGGCAAAGTAGGTTATTATATCGCATGGAAACCTCTAGGTGCATGTATACTCCGGCTGACGGTGGTGGTAGGGGAAACAAGAGGCATGGCAGGTGTAACACGACACTCAGCATGAGAGAAACTACACCCACATCACACTGTTGAAGAAAAACGGCACGCCCTGCCGTACCCTACCCACTGCTTTGACACTGCACGAGAAGCCAAATCGGTAGGCCAAAGGCTTACAGAGGTGGTGTGCAGCGTCAAACGCCACGACCAAGTACGTAGAGGTTCGGGTGAAATAAGACAGCTAATTTAACCTTCGAGATCGACACAGCGTGCGCAAAAACGGCGACAAAATAAGTGCCGGTGACTACCTAGTTTCCGTGTTGCTCACCTGAATCGCGATTTCCTCCCTATCCGTTTATGGAAATCGCCGGCGCTCGCGTTCACACGAATGGGCCTTTGCTCTCCGTCGCCGTTCGGGATTCACTTATTATAGTGAACGCTTGCTAACGTCCCTTCCATACATGCGACGACTGGCGTGGGTTCCGCACTGAGAGTGTACGTCACCGTGGAGTGGTTCCCCCAGGAAGTGAATCCGGCGGCGTGGCGAGTTCCCTCTGCCCCATCTCCGTCGCACGTAGCTCACTCGCCGCACCGGGCAGGTGTGGTGACCTTTCCCGTCCGCGAAGACGAGCACCTCTGCTGTTTTTCACCAAGGTATGCGGTTCCAGACATGAGTCTTGCCATAGGGTTGAGCATACAACCCTACCACCCTTACTCGGCAGGCCTGTTCCTTGCGCCGACTCTCATGCACGACTATTGTTTACTGCTGCACGACTTGATAACTCCCGTCAGCAAAAACCCTCCTTGAGCAAGCAACACCTATGTGGGCCCTCCTGATTCCTCTCCGCTGTCGTCGCCGCTGCAAGGACGTCGCTTTCGGCCGTGTGTAAGATAATAGCACGACAAAAACGTCGTGTACGTTGCCAGTATGCGACAACATTTAAGCTTATCTGATTTTCCGTTTTCGGGCCAGGCTCAATTTCTTTGCGTGCGAGTCCGGGTGTGTCCTACTCACCTTCCAGTATAAATATTGCCATATTTTTACTTTTTTTGTCCGTATCTCGAGCATGAAACTATCAACTCCCGTCGCGTGCTGTAGTTGTTTTCTCTGGTGCCAGCATACCGCCTGGTGTTGCACTCTTTCTTGAGTGGAAGAGAGGCGTGAATGCAGAGAGAGGTGTTTTGAAAAGGGGTTACATCGTCAGTGCCAGCAGTACTGCCAGTATCACCACCCCTCCGCAATGCTCTCAACATGATTTCAAACGGCATTCATCGTTCGATTAATCATACCAAGGCACGAAGAAAATCGTACCGATCACTGCTCTTGTCAGTACTGCTGCTGTGGGTACATATATAACCAGTGCAGTGCCCAATAACTGCGATATGTGCTGGATGGACTGCTGCGCAAGTCAGTACGGGTACACAGCCGGGTGCGTGAAGCAATGAGAGTAAGAGGTGCCTCGCAGGTAGTTCTCTTTACAGCTACGAGTATTACAGGGCTGCAGCTGTACATACCACTCTGAACTGAAATACAAGGAGTTTTTCATATACAGAGTAGTGTTCATTGTGTTTCTTTCGAATACCTATGTGGGCCCTCCCAACTAGTACGGCCTACAGTTGTCTTGGATGACCAAGCCTCCGAATGGTACGGTACCATTCGACTCCTCCAATAAATCTAAAGTAAACCCTAGCGGAAGAAAAGACATTTCCTCCGTACCCCCGGCTACTCGTGCCTCCCCCCCCCCTTCGAGAGAAGAAATAGGGGGGGTGGGGCGGCGGAAAATAAGGCACTAATTCCCTGCTGGGATCGACATACCAGCGATTACCTCACGTCTGGCCGTGCTCGTCACAGGACCTCGTGCTTGCTGGTGCCCGGCGTGGGGATGCTGATCTACGCTCGGTGCTTTGCTTGGAAGGACTGCGTGCGAGGCCTTCCCTTCCAACCAAACTTGCTCTATCCCAGTTCCCGATACAGACATGCCACATTCTCTCTACCAATACACCCTGCTTTGTCCGTTACTTCGTTTGCGGAGGCCGTTACCTCGTCTACAGACAAACCCACCCTTTATTGTGTATCTTTCGAATTGCATTATCATTGTCGTTCCCTGAGTCGTGGGAGAGAGAGAGGTTTCTCCCCTCGGCCAGATACCTGTATCGCAGCTTCCTGCAATACCCTGGGTATCTCGACCACCCTCATTTTCCGTCTCTCTCCCTCCTATGATACCGGCCGGGTTCCTAACTAGTACGGCCTACAGTTGTCTCGGATGACCAAGCCTCCGAATGGTACGGTACCATTCGACTCCTCCAACCCCGAGGTGATGTGAGGCTACTGTTTGACGTACTCTTAGTTATTTCTTACCCCCCCGCCGTTCCTTCCCTCCCTTCCACCTTTGCCCTCGCCAGCTTACGTGACACTCTCGTGGAATCTTCTATGATATTACAAGTGTACACCTCGTACGCGTCAGACCTCCGCCTCCCTTCTCTCTGGATAACTCGTTCCGCTATGGCTCCCCCCGCCGCGAGCGTGGTCGTGGCTCCTATGCTCAACGAGTGCAAGGCGAACTCATCGGCATTCCGACTTGACTTCGCCACCACCTCCTTGAGTGCTCTAAGGGCACGGCCATACCTTACCACTCGTACGGCCTTGCCACATTGATACGAGGACAGGGGGGCATGGTCGAGAAAACCAGGGAAACGTGACCTCAACTCCAACATAAGGGCAACGGTCCCGCCGTCTGCCCTAAAGGACGACCTTGGCCCACGAACCTCACTTCGAGTCCGCACGCGCACACTGCCAGCCTGTTCCTGATCCCCCTTATGCCCCTTAAACCACACCTCTACCCTGTCCGGTTGTTGCCTACGCCTCTCTCCTAACTGTGTGCCCTCGGCGAAAAACGCCATGTCACCTCGCGTCGGGCAGTGCACCGGGTGCACCGCCCCCGAATCTGCGGTGAAAATTTCATCCGAACGCGTCATCAAGAAGGAACTCAGACACAGACACAACCACAACTCTTTCCCCTCCGGGCCCCACGCGAGAAGGAGGGTTTCCACCGAACGACACCGGTAAGCGGACGCGGCGTGGCGTTCCTGCCGTCACGTGGGCCCGTGCCATACTCCTGAGCGCACACTGGACAACAGGAGCCGTGACCAGCAGCTCCACTCCTACCCTCAATTGATGGAAATACAGCACCTCCGCGTATTTACCGGAAATCGTATTCGCCAGGTTACCTTCCGACGCACAACACCACGATACAAACTCGATCAACGCCGATCCTTTAAAACTCTTCGAATCACTCGATGCCGAGAACTCCTAACAACCCATCAACCTGCGAAACGGACTCCAAGATCGGCGACCTCGTACGTACGCCTATTCGAGCTCGCAACTGAACCCCCGACGTACTGGAGGCCAAGATGTCGGTACAAAGATCCGCCCTCGCCTCCACCAGGCGCTGCTCCGAATAACGCCGGTGGTCGAACGCATCGTGGCATTCCGACCGTCACGTGGGCCAGTGCCAAGCAAACCCTATCCGAGCGCGGATGTAGCTGCTGCAGAAAACCTTTGCGTCCGAATCAGCAGCCGCGTGCTCCCTCCACGCGAAACAGTGGCCGGCCAGCTTATATCCCGTGTATGAGCGCTGCCAACGACGCCAGAGACACGCGCTCGGAGTGTGCAGGCGGCGACGGGACGAGTGGGGGAGGGGGGGGGTCGCCGATGAATTTACAACGGTGTGGAGTCGCAAGGGTTGATCTTCCAACGTCTAGCTCTGCCCCCCATAGCGACTTGAGCTTTGCCTAGTGTGCGTGCTGTGTGACGCGACGACCCGATATTTGTCTGCACAACGGTGCCGTCTGTCATCGACAAACATATTCGCCATATATAACAATCTGTATCCACGTGGACCGTCCTGTAAGGGGGAACTAGACTGATTGGAAGCACGGCACACAAAATCACCGGCACCAGTATATGAATGCCTTCCTCCATCGGAAGAGTAAGCACAACCTTAGGTGCATCACGCCCCCCCGGAATTAGCAGCGGCTAAGGGCTGTCGGAATATCACGAACAATCAGGATGTCAACGTGAACAGCCTTAGCGGTAGTCACTTAATCAGCACACCGATCCGATTTCCGTGCCGGAACCGTTCATCTGTTCGTTTCTCGTGTTTCCAGAGGAAATAAGCCAGAGACGAAGGATAAAGTAGCTAAATATAAAATGGGTAACCGTATATAGTGGAAGCCCGAATCATGAGTTGTACCGTGTGGCAGGTTGGAATTGTTTGTGCCGCACATCGGCCGCCAACGTTTGCAGAACACCCGGCTGTCGTCAGTGCGGAATTATGTCCCCCTCGTGTTTTTTGGGGGGTCAATGCCGCATGTGTGACGGTGGGCAATGGTAAGGGTGGGTGTCCCCACCTCTGCCTCCTGCATTCCCACCGTGGGCGTGCCCTCCTCTGGGAAACGTAGGTGCGGAGACAAGATAACAAACTTATGCAACGAAAAGTTGAAAGATGAGGTGAGACGTGG
This sequence comes from Nereocystis luetkeana, assembly GCA_031213475.1. Classification (NCBI taxonomy): domain Eukaryota; class Phaeophyceae; order Laminariales; family Laminariaceae; genus Nereocystis; species Nereocystis luetkeana. Next base: position 11,198,302 of record JARUPZ010000014.1, read on the forward strand.
CCTCGTCGTAGCTCCCCCTCGAGCAGTAGTGCCCGCAATCTTGGCAGCGAGCCTGTCCCCCACTGTCTCCACAGCAGGCAACTCATCGGCGGTCGTACACCGATGTGTTTTCATCGTGTATTCCCCCTTAAAAAAAACGAAAACAAGAAACATACCAAAAAATCAATGACGGAGAGGGATGGCACCCCCTCGAGCGGTTGTGCCCGCCGTCTCCACAGCGAGCCTGCCCCCCATTGTCTCCACAGCGGGCAACTCCTTGGCGGTCGTGCATTTATATGTTTTCATGCATTCCTGGCAAGGTCAAGCATGCGGGGGACAACGTCACCCTCGGGCAGTTGTGCCCGCTGTCTCCACAGCGGACCTGCCCCCCCCCCGCTGTCTCCACAGCTGGGGAACTCACTGTTGGTTTACATCGATATGTTTTCGTCGAGTATTCGCCCAAACCAAATGTGGGCAGTTCTGCCCGCTGTCTCCACAGTGTACCGCCCCCCCCCAGCTGTCTCCACAGCGGGGAACTCATTGATGGTCATACATAGGAGTGTTTACATCGGGTAATCGACAAAACCACATATGGGCAGTTGTGCCCGCTGTCTCCACAGCAGACCTGCTCTCTCCCCGTTGTCTCCCCAACGGGGAGCTCATTGATGGTCGTACATGATGGTGAAAATGTATATACACCCCCCCCCTCCCACGCCCCCTTTGCAACACACACGTGGGTGTATCTTCTCCCGCCCAGCCCCTGGGCAGGTAACTCAGAACACATGGGCGTCAAGCCAAGCATCCCGACCAACGAACCAACGGTGAGACGGTGGGGGGGCGTCGCAGCGCTGTGCCCCCCCTCTGCTCGCAACTCCTCATCTGATATAATTGCTTCTGCGTAGGCCGCCGCCCTGCCCAAAACGTGCTTATTAGACGGGGCGCACGACTCACGCCGAACGGCATGGGGCGTGCGTCTCGTGGCAAGGGATACTCCCCCCGCCCAACACGAATTCTGGAAACAGGGCCAACAGCAGCAAGGAACTTACCTCGCAAGGCGTTGCGTATAAGAATGTCTTTCTCGACCAGTGTCGATGTAATTCGCTCGGTTATCCCCATTATTCGAGCTGCGTGAAGATATAGAGTTTTCCTTTTATTAATATTATTATTATTTTTATTATTTTTATTATTTTTATTATTATTATTATTTTTATTATTATTATTATTATTATTATTATTATTATTATTATTATTATTGTTATTATTATTATTATTATTATTATTATTATTATTATTATTATTATTATTATTATTATTATTATTATTATTATTATTGTTATTATTATTATTATTATTATTATTATTATTATTATTATTATTATTATTATTATTATTATTATTATTATTATTATTATTATTATTATTATTATTATTATTATTGTTATTGTTATTATTATTATTATTATTATTATTATTAATATTAATATTATCATCATCATCATCATCATCATCATCATCATCATCATCATCATCATCATCGTCATCATCATCATCATCATCATCATCATTATTATTTTTATTTTTCATTATTATTTTTTTTTCATTATTAATTATTATTATTATTATTATTATTATTATTATTATTATTATTATTATTATTATTATTTTTATTATTATTATTATTATTATTATTATTATTATTATTATTATTATTATTATTATTATTATTATTATTATTATTATTATTATTATTATTATTATTATTATTATTATTATTATTATTATTATTATTATTATTATCATTATTATTATTTTGGTATAATTATTTTATTCTTGGTTGGGGGTGTCCCCCCCCAAACAGTCGCGCACCGGCCCCAACGTGTGTAGCCGTTGGGGTTGGTTTATAGATGTAGGGTGCCCTTCCCGCGATCGCAGTGGGCCGTATCTCGGTACCCTAGTTTAACGTGACGTGGGGCACCCGACTACTCGTCGGGTGCCGCGATTTTGTATTTCTCTGTGCGGTGCTACCGGTGCCGGGTACTTGTTTTTTGCTATTTATTTGTTGGAAATTGAACGGACGTACCCAGTATCGAGAAAAATAAAAATAAAATAAAAATATTAAAAAAAATGCGATCCCACAGGGGCCGTTACCGCCCGTCTTCAATGTGTGATCGGCACTGTGTTGTACGCCGAGGTGTTTCCATCTCGCGTTCCCACCTGTGCCAGATTAGATGGTACAGCTTCTTGGAGCCATAGGGCTCGCTGTCTAACCCGGTAGGCATGATAATTAGCGACCGGTCATCGCGCATTCCCGCCCCATTCAAGCCGGCGGGAGGCAAATATCTACTCTCTCTCAGGCAGTCGTGCCCGCTATATTTTGCAGCGGACCTGCCCCCCCCCCACCCCATTGTCTAGACAGGGGGCGGCTCGTGCGTACGCAGGAAACAATCAAGGTAGACAAACGGATGGGAAATCTAGGCCACAAGCCACCCCCCGTTCTGTCCTTTTTCCGTTTTGTCCGACGCAGGTGGTCGCACCGATCTGCTTCCATCGTGCGTATCCACTTGGGTCTCAACAGGTCCCAACGGTCCTATATAGCTATATATGTATACATGCACGTGGGCCATCCGGGCTCTCTCTCTTTGTTTATATTTCACTTGGCGCGGGTGTTCGTACCGATATGATTTCATCGCGTGTTTCCGCCCGGGTCGTGTTGCTCTCTGCCTCCATAGATAGGGAGCCCGCTTCGCGCTGTCTCCACAGCCAGCAACTCTTGGCTGTCGTGCATGGCAAGTTTCATCGTGCATTCCCCCTGACTCGAGCCGGGGTGGGGGGGGGGGGTAATATTTCCTCCTTCTCGGGCGGTCGCGCCCGCTGTATTTCACAGCGGACCGGCCCCCTCCCCCCTATTTCCACGGCGAGCGGCTCGTGTTTCCATAAGGAAGAAAAATTCAACCAACGGGAAGATTTGTTTTCTATACGGATCGGTGAATCGAGGCTACAAGCCCTTCCTGCTCTTCCTTCTTTTCTCTTCATTTATTCGTTTTTTTTTTTACTCTTTTCTTGTCTACCCATGTGGTCGTACCGGAATTTTTCCTCGTGTGTTTCCACCTGGGTAAGCCCTCCCTGTCTCCACAGCGAGCCGGCCCCTTGCTGTCGCCACAGCCGGCCAACACCGTGTCGGTCGTGCGTCGATATTATGTCGTAATCGCACACAGCAGTACTGCCTTCCCAGCGCACGACTCAAAGCATTATAGCGGTCAATGCCTTGCATGTTTCCACGAGTCTCAGGCCAAGAATTTGTAACAGGACTGTGTCTCCACAGCCAACAACCCCGTGTCGGTCGGGCGTCAACATGTTTCCATTATCGCACACGGCAGCTCTCTCTCCACAGCGCTCCGACTCAAATTATTACTATAGCAGTCCATACTTCGGCATGTTTCCATGAGTATCATGCCCAGCGATTGTAAAAAAACAAAAACTGTGTTTCCACTGCAAACAACACCGGGTCGGTCGTGCGTCGATATGCTTTCATCGCACACAGCAGTACTGTCTCCACCGCGCACCGACCCAAACTATAATATAGCGGCCAATACTTCGTCATGTTTCCAAGAGTATCAGGCCCAGCGCTTGAAACAAGACTGTATCTCCACAGCAGTAAGCAACCCCGTGTCGGTCGTGCGTTGACATGTTTTCATCGCACACAGCAGTACTGTCTCCACAGCACGCCGAATCAAATTACTATGATGATGATGTCAATACTTATTATTATTAGAGCGCCAAGTACCTTGCCTGTTTCCATGGGTCTCAGCCCCCGAATTTGTAACCAGACTGTGTCTCCACAGCAAGCAACACCGTGTCGGTCGTGCGTCGATATGTTTTCATCGCACACAGCAGAACTGTCTCCACAGCGCACCAACTCAAATTATTATAGCGGCCGATACTTCGTCATATTCCCAAGTCCATGGGTCTCAGCCCCAGAGCTTGTAACCAGACTGTGTCTCCACAGCAAGCAACACCGTGTCGGTCGTGCGTCGACATGTTTTCATCGCACACAGCAGTACTGTCTCGACAGCACGCCGACTCAAATTACTACTACGGGGGACCATAGTTAATAGGACCAAATATTGTTAGTAAACATTTATTCAATATATAGGTTTATATGTACACCATAGGTCCTATTAACTATGGTCCCCCGTAATATGATGATATGGATAATTATTATTATTAGAGCGGCCAGTACCTTGCATGTTTCCATGGGTCTCAGCCCCAGAGTTTGTAACCAGACTGTGTCTCCACAGCAAGCAACGCCGTGTCGGTCGTGCGTCGATATGTTTTCGTCGAACACAGCAGAACTGTCTCCACAGCGCACCAACTCAAATTATTATAGCGGCCGATACTTCGTCATATTTCCAAGAGTATCAGGCCCAGAGCCTGCAGCCGGACTGTGTCTCCACACACACCAAACAACCCCGTGTCGGTCGTGCGCCAACATGTTTTTCGCCCACAGTAGCGGTATCATCTTCATTGTGCACCGACTCAATTTAGTCTACAGCCACATCATATTTGGTACATGTAGCATTTCGTCTCGTTTTCGTCCCTTTCCTTGTACCCCGGGGCTGATTATACAGTGCCCCTCGCATTCCTGTTTTATCACGTTTATGGAAACCCCCGTCCACGCGTATACGAAATAATTTGCTCTCCTTTTCGTCCCTTTTCTTGTACCCTGGGCTGATTATACAGTGACCATCGCATTCCTGTGTTATCACGTTTATGAAAGCACCGACTTGTCTGTGTTGCTGTGCTGCGTGTTATTTTCTATTATCGTATTATTAGTCTCATTATTATAGCGGCCTATACTCCGGCATGTTTCCATGAGTATCATGCCCAGAGCTTGTAACGAGGCTGCGTCTCCACAGCAAAACAACGCCGTGTCGGTCTTGCGACGGCATGTTTCCATCGCATACAGCAGTACTGCTGTCTCCACCGACTCAAATTATACTACCAACAGTAGTAGTGGCCACTACTTCGAAATGTTTCCATGAGTATCAAGTCCAGAACTTGTGCTTGCCTTCTCGGTCGCGTTAAAAAGGGGACTGACTGTACACAGCAGTACACAAGCGTCCTGGGACCTCCCCAAACCTACCTGGGTGGTTTGGTGGTCTGGGGTGTATGTTGTGGGATGTGCGCATAGATCAATACGGAGCAGGTACCAGGTATGCGTTTTTTTCCGTTTTATTTTGCTCTCTCTCGTACACTGGCGCGCCCGTTGTCTCCACCACGCGTCCTCCCTCTGCCGCCTTCAGGAATGTATCATAGCGTCTTTTCGATGTGCATGTATGCACCTCGAGACAAAGACCCGCGTCGCGCTGCCTCCCACCCGTACAGCCACGTCTATGCTCGTGCTCTCGTGTGAGCGGGTGCCCCAACCCGTACGGGTTCTTTCTTCTCTAAACGGGCCGCCTCCCGTCACTGGGACCCGGTCGCCGCTCCCACTCATCGTTTCTTCGCCTATCGTAAGATAGCACTTTATCGTCAGTCGACAATCACTACACATGACATACCGTGTGTTTTTTGTTTTTGGAACTCGCTGAATCCAGTCCTCGCAGGAAATCCCCCCCGATCACCAAAGTCGCGTCAGCTCGCCCCCGCCCTCAGCACGTGGGTCCAGCCGGGCCGGAGTACAGACCGGAGGAAAGGGAAAATAAGGCACTAATTCCTGGCTTGGATCGACATACCAGCGATTAACTCACGTCTGCCCGTGCTCGTCACAGGACCTCGTGCTTGCTCGTGCCCGGCGTGGGGATGCTGACCTACGCTCGGTGCTTTGCTTGGAAGGACTGCGTGCGAGGCCTTCCCTTCCAACCAAACTTGCTCTATCACTGTTCCCGATACGGACATGCCACATTCTCTCTACCAATAAACCCTGCTTTGTCCGTTACTTCGTTTGCGGAGGCCGTTACCTCGTCTACGGACAAACGTACCTTTTACACGCTACCTATATTTCCGTTCACAACCCTACTGAGTAATATATTCGAACTGTGCTGCAGCAGTACCAGAACACACAATATACAACTGCTGCTGCTGCTGCCGCTGTGGGGGGAGGTACGAGTAGACAGAAATAGGCGAAGCTTGTCGGGTGCACGCAATTCGGGTCCATCCTGCCCAAGTGGTAGCGCACCAAGATATACAGCAGTAAACCGTGTGGGTACCGGGTACGTACGGCTGTACCGAGTAGGTCGGAGGAAAAGTCTGCAGCAGCAGTGTTCGACGTACATACTCTGTATTCATCGCCACTCTTGTACAACAATCACGACACTACAGTAACCGGCACCTGGTGTATACCGTAGACGTCTTCTCCAATGTATCGGTCATGGGACAAGCTTATGGCGCTCCATTAGGGCAGACTCCCACCCGGCCACCAAGTTCGGCCTGCCGCGGGCTCTCATACTGCGACAGCCAAGGGCTATAGAATCTATCGTCATCTCAGTTGAATACCCACGCTGGAAAGATAGAACAACTCGATCACCAGTAACATACCCAGCCCTACTTGGCCTTCGTCCTGCTGCAAGCCTGAATAACAGCTTGGGCCCCTCTTGGAGCCGCTATCGGCTCGGTCTCATCTCGATAGCCAGCTGTTGTCGTTCGTTGAAAGAGTCCTTATGGGGATTTTTTCCGCACCTCGCTCCTAAATCCTCTTTGGCCACGAGGTGGCCAGACGCCACGGATTCGAGTAATGGTATTGCTCAGCGAATGCGACGTGGGATTTACCGACATGGACGTGAAGGGCAAGACTCATGCCCGGTGTGTGAACGGGATATTGTTTGACTTGTGTATTTCTTCACTCTGGTGGGATTTTTCTAAACCCCAGGTAGCACCACCGAGCACCCGTACAGACCGCTAGAGCCGAGACGGGATTTCCATGACCCAGACAATGGCCTCCCCCGCCGGGGACACTCCATTGTATTCCTACATCGATATGACAGCAAGCCATCCTACGGCCTTATCGCTGTCTTACACGATGCACCCTCCATACGTCACTGGTCAGGTCAGTCGACATCCACAAAAAAATACCCTGTTGCCTTCCTGGGCGATATCTGGAGCCCGTAGCGCTGTAACACCCCCCCTGCCCGACGTATAACTATCGTTGGCGCACAGCGGGTATCCCGGGCACTACCCGGTGACAGCGTGGGCAATTCCTCCTCCACTTCACCGACGAACCGGCTGCCGCATCCTTCCTTACGCGTTCGACGCTTACGAGCTTCGGCCTTGTACGGTCATCCCTGATTTTCGTGACGCGGCTCTTACGCCTTCAGCCTCTCCTTTCTGCCGGGTGCTGCTGCTGTTTCTGCTGCTGCGACAGCTGCCGTTTCTGCTGTTGCTTCCGCTGATGTTGCTGCTGTTCCTGCTTCGGCTGATGACACAGTTGCTGCGCCTGATGCTGTTCCACGTCTTCCTCCTCCTTCTCCTGCTGGGCCGGCTGTTAGCGCTCCCTCCCCGGCGGCGGCGGTGTCTCTCATTGCCCTTCGTCCTGCGGGTTCCCATTGCCGTGCTCGGTTGCTGCTACTACGGTTGCGCTAACGCGTGGCGCTCCTGCTATGGTGGTCGTGGCTGCTACGGCGGTCACGGCTGCGACTGCGGCTCCGTGCGTCTAACTTCAAAAATCGGGCGATGCTATATCATCAATTTACGCTTATGTAACGGAGTAAACACAAACTTACCCGACCCCTGGAAACACCACAGCATCCAAACCTCCGGGAGGGGCTCACCTGCTCCTCCCCTCTCCGCGATAGCACAATGACAAGTCCTTACATCCATTTGTAAGGTGTTATGCCTTCAGTGCTTACCTTCACTGAAGTCAATCCACGGAGGCGCTCACCTCGCCACAAACCCGGACCCAAGGACACTCAACAGCGTACAAACCCATCAGACTCCTCGAGCCCGTAGCGCTGCAACACCCCCCTGTCGGGTGCTCGCTGCCGAAGTCCTCCCTTGAATGAGTTGGTTTGTTGTTCTAGCGCCTCGGTGTTTGGCGGCACTGCCATCCATTGCCGCTTATGTAACGAGGTAAACACAAACCTACCCGACGCCTGAACCGGCGTCGTCTCATAGTCGCTTGACAGCTCAGACTGGACTGCTCGACGGAAGTGACTCGCTACGCCCCGTGGGCCCGCTTCGCGGGGATGCCTTCCCTTCCGCGTTTGCTGGCCGCCTCCTTGGTCAAGACCCTGTTACCCCCTCGCGTCTGCTCCTCCGACGACTTCCTCTGAGTTGCCGCATTGTGCCCCTCCCTTCTGCGGCTCTTTTCCCCCTGCTGTCTCTTGAGTATCCCTCTCAGCCCCCAGAACATCCGCTGCCTCTCCGCCACGAAATGGGACGAATTCGCGCCTCGTGTGCTTCGGCCGCTCATGGAAGATCTTGCGTTTGGCTGCCAATACCTCCCTTCGAATTCCCGCCTCATGTGCTCCGGCCGCTCATGGAAGATCTTGAATTCACGCCTCATGTGCTCCCGCCGCTCATGGAAGATCTTGAGTTTGGCTGCCAAAACCCCCACACCAGCTGTGCAATCGAGGATTTCGTCGAAATTCATCTTTGAAAGCTCTGTGTGAAGCTTCGCTCAGGGACGTTTGGTGCACCCCTACTGTGCTCGTTTGAAGGTTCTGACGTTTGACTCCGAGTAAGTAAATCGTTTGAAGGTTCTGACGTTCACGCCACGCCCCCAAGTACTGACGGGACTCCGAGTAAGTAAGTCGTTTGAAGGCACTGACGTTCATGCCACGTTTGAAGGTACTCACGCGATTCCGAGTAGGTAAGTCGTTTGAAGGTTCAGACGTTCACGCCACCCCCCCAAGTCGTTTGAACGTACTGACGTTTGGCTACGAGTATGTAACTCGTTTGAAGGCACTGACGTTCACGCCAAGTTTGAAGGTACTGACGTGACTCCGAGTAATTAAGTCGTTTAAAGGCACTGACGTTCACGTCACCTTTACGCCACCCCCCGAGGTACTGACGTGACTCCGCGTGAGAAAGCCGTTTGAAGGCACTGACGTTCATGCCACCCCCCCCCGCACGAACAGTGTCCACTGGTTAGACCTTTTCGTGCTAACACTAACCCTGAGTCCTCAAACGTCGTTCATCCCCCACCACTTCTAGATCGTATCCCTTGTATAACGGTTTTCCTGAAAGTAGTTGTAGAAAGGTGGTGACAAACACACCCCCAGAACGGAAACTACCCACTGCATATTGTCGTTCCAATCCCACCTTTCGATTCGTTTCTCCAGCACTGGGCCACTAATCTTGGAGAGTAAAATAGCAACGTATCCTGTTCGGTTACACTATGCCTACAGCATGTTTTCCAGCATTTGTCATGCAATTTTTAATTCCTACAACCGTTCTTTCTCCGATCAGGCGGATCACCCGATGCTTGGAGACGGACGACAAAACAGGTGCGTGGTACGCTCAACAACTACACGATCGCGTTCGCAAAATAAGGGAACCTCTAGTTTGGACATTGGGCATATGTGGCCTCTTGAAAACTGCCCTCCCACTGCGGGGACGAAGCACTTGGAAATTAGGGTCAAAGTTATGTACATGTACAGCAGTGCAGTACTCAAACGGTGAAGCTGCCCAGTCATCATTGGGGCAGATACTTGAACAAGGTCAAGCTCGGCTGACTCTCCGTTCACCGCGACAGCGACTAAGATGGCGCATGAGTATTCGTGCTGGGGAGGGGCTTAGTTTTCGTATCGGAACTACCAGGTATTCTCTCCTCAGTTTGATTCGCATTGTGTATTTCGTATCCACCGCTTAGGATGCATGTATTTGTTCTGGAAGATAAGTCACACTTGCTACAGGCAAAGCGCTCCGGATAGACGCCAACGCCCAGGGTCCTGTCGGCACGATAATAAAAGCGCCTGTGTCCACGCCACGGTTTGGTTTACTTTCTGGAGTTCTACACTAGCCCACTCTATGATCTATGCTGGGCATATATGCCACGTTCACACTCTGCCCCAGTTCATGCCCCGACTGACCAATGTACCACGCAGCCTGCGGTCTTCGTCGGAGGACCCTTGTAAGCGCTGTCCTGAATACAGCATGGATACGTTCAAGGTGTAATTTGGCTGTCATTGATACGGGATGGTATCCCATATCGGGTAACTCGGTGGTGCCATTTCCCCCAAGTACTGGTACTGCACCATTTAGTTAGTGCCTGGTACTCGTTTGTTTTCTTCGATCGAGATGCAGTTTAGTTACAGCCTATATAGTGGCCGGAATTCGGAATGTGTTTTATTAATATTAATAGTACGAGAACATCACACGAACTATGTGTCGACCCCACTCTCGTAGTCTTACAGCTTTGACTTGCTGGCCAGATTCGTTCTAGCACAACCCAGGCTTCATATAATGCGTTGGTACCGTATGGGGCCTACAGGACACGAGTTAGTTACCGCAGTGTCTTCTTCCAGCCAAACCAATGCAGAAAACGCTCGACGCCCACCAACCCTGCAGTTTTTCTTCGCACGCGTTGTTTGCCGAATGTCTTATACCTTGTATTGTCACTCCGTAGTTATGTAGTTCATCATGATATCCTACATAGTCCGTCCAGGACAATCTTTCAACTCCTACTCGTAGGTTTACGAGGTACCACTTGGTGTCGCGGTCTTGCTTAGAGACACAATTATATGTACGACGATTGGTCTCATCACTACTCATCATGTTGTTGTCCAAGCATCGCGGCAAGATCGCTAGTAGTCACCAAAATATACGTTGTTTTCTTGAAAAATCCATGTTTGCCAGCCGACAATGCACATTGTTGTCGAGGGGTTCATCGTTATATATAGGGTAGTTATGTACGCCTACACGGCGTAAGGCTCTACATTATTAGTTTCCGTTGTCACCTAACCGAGCAAACGGTACACGAGAGCATGCGTGTGTTAGTACGTACGGCACCTTTGTTGTTGTTGCTGTTGTTGTTGGTTTTTTTTTTGCTCATCCCATTTATTCTCTTCGCCCATCTTCTTCTCTCTCTCCTTCCAACTCGTAACCCAGATCCGGGGTCACATAGCAGGCTCTTTTACCCCCTTCCTGCTACGGTACCTGCCTTCATTTCTATCGTGAGAAGATTTCAGCCGTTTCTTCCCTCGTCAACTCGCCTGGAATTGTGCCTACCCACGCTGCAAGGCGCTCTCAATATTTGAATCTTTTTTGAATTTCATTTTTGCAAATAAAGTCAAAGTCCGACCCACCTGGGGCTCGAACTCAGGACTTAAACAAGTATAATTCGAGGTTAACCACTTGAACCACCGGGGCGACCGTGTCGACACCTGTCGGTTGCGTTTGGTGTTGAAGATATTATGTGGTCAATAGAATGCAGTCATTTATTAACGAACATGCATGTGTGTGCAAAAACGAGCGAACATACCAGCACGAGCAACAACAGGCAAACGGAGCACGAGCAACCAGTATGCCTGCATGCATTGACCTGACAAGTATCGTCAACGCCTTACGAAACAAACAGGCAGATCACCATCGGCAGCGTGAATACATAACAGCATATCACACGAATCACCCTCATGCAAGGCAGGCAACACCGAAAACATGTGGGTGTGTGCATATAACGAGTATCCCATAACATATTATGCAAGATAGCACGTGGGATTATACCAAGAACACGATCACATAATATCACAGTTTGGCGAACGTTCTCATCGCCTGGGTTGTCCGTTCTTATTTCTTATCATTGACGGACTAATTATGTGCGCGGAAGCTAATGAGTATGGCTGTTTCCTATGGCAACGTACCGGGTCAAAATACCAGGGAAAGCCAGTGAAAGGATAACGTACCGGGTGAGAAGACCCTAACGGGTGACACAAGTGGAATTCCAACGTTTCGGGCCGTTGTGTGTGCTCTCAGTTGTTTCAACGTAGCTTTCATTCACCCCCGAATAATAACCCACTGAACACTGCACAGCTAATCGGCTTCCCAACAACAACAGTAGTTCATGCCGGGCCGATATTTTACGATAGTAGGGGACACTCATCCCGTACCTGTGTAGGGGCGTGTGGGGCCAGAATGTAGCGTCTCCACGCTTGTGGAAGCAAGAGGAACGGTAGACCCAAGGATCTAGAGAGCTTTGTTTTGGCGTGCGACCTTCAGTCCCATGAACGGTAATATTCATAGTAGCACGAATACTGTATATACTGTGGATACATCCTCCACGGATGATATGTGGCCTTCGACTATAAATCGTCATTTCTACTCAGCTTCATCACCGTGGTATGCCCCGTATGAATACCAGATACTCGTATACATACGGTGTGTCTGGTACATCCTGAGAAGTCGCTCGTATGTCGCTTTTCAACGCGTTAACATGACTCGATAAGATTGGAAGAGAGATGGACCTGATGGTCCCTAGGGTTCTTGCCGTACGGCCTATTGTTGTACGGGAGTGTGTAGTATTATAGAGAGCCTATACTCGTATACCAGGGTACGTCCTTTATTGATTTTGTAAAAAGCATACATACTCCGAGCCACCCCCCCTGTATGCTTAACCGTGTATCAAGAGCTCACCCTGTTCGAGGAAGGAAAACAATATAAACTCCAGGTGCAGGGTACAGCAGTAGTAGTAGCAGCATGGGTCCTTGTGTTTTTTCCGAATGACATGTACTATGCTTAATATTCATATAATTAGTCGTGTACCGTAAATTTTAATGCATGTTGTCGTACCAAATTGTCATCGTTTTGAGCCTCGTGTGAAACTGCGTAGTGTACAGACTACTGGTGGTATTGTAGACGGGGACACGGCTTTTCTGTGTTTTTTTCAAGTTGAGGCGCCTTTGCTCCAGGCAGCTATTAGTCAGTGCTCGAGGCATGGTAAGTTATCGGTTACCACGTACAACTTCAAACTTAGAACCATCTACGGAAGGCGCTCCTCCCGCAACGATATTATAAAGTACTCCCTGTTTCGATACCCGCAGCGAGGTATACTTCAACAACAGCAGTTACATGTGACATGTGACCACGAAAAATCTGCTTTCACTCAGCTTGGGCTGATTGTTATGGTCGTACGCATACGCATTGCCATGGTAGTCTAAATGAATACAGTCGAGCCCACAATTTCCTAAAAAAAACAGTTCCGTGCTTTTCCGAACGCCCCGGGCGGCTCGTCACTGGTACCAGGTATGTCTCTTGTTACACTTGCTGTCGGTAGCTCGTCGGGTCCATACTCAAGCTCCTACATCGGTAGTCCACCTATTACGGCATGCGCTGCGCGAGTTGTCTATCGTTGGGGTGTTGTGATTTAAATTAGAAGTCCATCAGGGCGACCCAGCCTATCCCCCCATTGTTTTGCTCGAGGAGTACCGCACAGCAAGAAAAATACCCATATTATGCACTGCAAAAATCTAGCGTCCCGGTTGAGGTAAGTGACGGCCGACTATAATTGAGATGACCGGACACCATGGCATGTCGTCCTGGCGAAGGTGTGCTTCTACCTGCACCAGGCTACTGCCGTAAGGTTGCGATCTGTGTTTATTTTTCTCGAACGATCTGCGCAGGCATGAGTTTCTGGTGGCTCAGCTGCGGTGTATGTACGGTCGTGATTTCCTGGTTCTGCTCTATCGCCCGTCTGGGGTGCCGAGTTTGTGGCTACCGGCCGTGTCTGTTTCCTGATAAATTTTGTTTCGTGTTAAACGGCCGCTCTCGCCCGCCCTACATACTGCAATCCATGTCAGCTGTTTCCTGTAAGTCGTCTGTCTTACTCGTACCCGTGCATCTGGGTGCGAATCCAAATTATGCATGACCCACACTGTCAACAGCAGTAGTGTTACCTAAATATATGTACCATATCGTAGTTTCTACGTATCCCTCCCTGTTGGCCCTGGGCCTCTATTCATCCCAGCCCTTGCAGCTCCTCGAACCTCAAAATGCCCCCGCAAAGGAGATGCGCTTACCTCCGACTCTCCGTCCTGCTGAGCTTGGACAGTGCTTACCTCCATCCACTGTCCATGCGCATCGGAAGAACCTATTCAAAATATCTACGCGAGATACTCACCTTCATGTCTCTGCGCTCGACATTTTTAGCCACCCATCAGATTCCACCCCGGACAAACAACCCAGGCCCCCATACTTGGCCACCTCTCAGATCCCATCAAGGAAAAGCTCGGGCCCAGACACAGATCCCACCCAGGGAAAAACTCGGGCCCCGACGCTTGGGCCTCATTCCACCCAGGAGGAAACGCGGGCCCAGGTATTCGGGCCCAGGTTCCGCCCGGAAAAAAACTCCGGCCAAGGTGCTCGGGGCCAAATTCCCTGGTATCGATCTCCCATGTCCCCGCCAGAGCTCATGCCCTTTTGCTCCAATTTCCCCCTCTCTCGGTCATCATCTGAGTTCACCATGTTACCGCTTGGCCCCCTCCAGGGGCCGGTATCGACATGGTCTTACCTCGATAGCCAGCTGTTGTCGTTCGTTAAGAGAGGCCTTATGGGGATTTCCTCCGTACCTCGCTCTTAAATCCGCTTTGGCCACGAGGTGGCCAGACGCCATGGAGTCGAGTGTTGGTATTGCTCAGCGAATGCGACGTGGGATTTACCGACATGGACGTGAAGGGCAAGACTCATGCACGGTGTGTGAACGGGATATTTTTTGACTTGATTCTTTCTTCGCTTTGGTGGGATTGACTAAACCCCAGGTAGCGCCACAGAGCACCCGTATAGACCACTACAGCCGAGACGGGGTGTCCATGACCCAGACAGTAGCCTCCCCCGCCGGGGACACTCCATTGTATTCCTACATCGACATGACAGCGAGCCATCCTACGGCCTTATCGCTGTCTTACACGATGCACCCTCCATACGTCACTTGTCAGGTCAGTCGACGTACATCACAGAATACCCTGTCGCCCTTCTGGGCGACGTCTGGAGCCTGTAGCGCTGCAACACCTGCGATTCGGTTCCTACATCCCTCCGGCCGCGAAACAAGCATTACAACAGCTGAGGCAGTCATCCTCTGGGGTTGACCACTTTGTGGTATAAATGCGGTGCAAACAGATAGTAGACCACGAACGGGATGATGGGTTCCACCGCCACATACTCCGCGTAGTGCTCTTGATCGGTCACATCCTTCCGGTACTATGGGGTGTACTATGGAAACACCCTAGAAATGACTTATTTTGCATTGATTTCATTGGAACGCTGATTAGTCTTTAGTATGGGGTTTCAGGTAACACCACGGGCGTGCGGCGATTTTTTGTCGGAATTGTTGTTCAATTCTTAAATTTAATACAGTCGTGTTTTTGTTGTTGTTTGCTTCTACAGCAGCAGTACTTGCTGCTGCTGTTATCTTTGCCTGGTATTATAGTTGGTGGTTATCGTTCGTTGTTGGTATTGTTACTGTTGATGTTCTCGTTGATTTTGTTGTTGTTGCTCTCGTCACACTACACTTCACACTACCAACCTTAAAAACCCGTCGTCAAAAACCTAGTGGATGGTACACTACTGCAAAGATTCCGACACAAACTAGCAGTACGTACACATCACAACTGAAGCACACCGCTCATGCATCCCGCACAACGAAAAAGTGAAAGAAACGAATTGCTATTATATACCTGGTAGAAGTTCTTCTTATTAGCGTGTAAGACCCTCGTCGAACTCCGTGTTCGTTTTTTTATGGTTAGGTTCGAGCTATTCCACCAATTGGAGTTATGTGCTGCAATTGGGGCAATAGCTCAAGTGTACCTGTTGACTACCCAATATGTATTAGGATAAGGACAATAGGAGTGGAACATGCAGATGAAGGTGACGCAAGAGAGAAGTTCTAGGGTCCGATTGAACTGGTAGGATTTATGTAGTACAGTGGCTATGATACATGAAGGCAACATGAGCGTGATATGCAACCACGACAGCAAGCACTTCTTCAACGAATCGGAGCAACAGTAGACACACGTCCTGCGTCACATAATGGTTCTACAACCAACAGAAAACTTTAGGCGAACGCCAAAACCAACTACCACTGTAGTCCCTCGACGGAAAATCGTCTCGAACGAATCGTAGCAGTGGGCCTAGGGCCGGCGTGAAACGAAAACAAAACTCGAAGCGACGGCAGTAGTAGTAGAATAAAATTCATTGCAAACGCGACAGTCACTTACTGCAACACCTCGGCAAACACCCAAGGTAGATAAAAAATACTATAATCCTTCGCTAAAGCGAATGTCCACAGCACGCGAAGAGGATGCGGGAAATTTGTCAGACCTAGGCACACGCCAAGGCACTAGCTTGATGAAGGCGATGCAACACCCGACACTCTTTATGTGTTAAGGAAACCCCACCGTAATATATGAACCAGTCCGCTCCCCACGCTTGAATTAAACGCACCCACCGGCAGACGTGCAAGTCCACGCACAGCGAATGTTTGCTGAAATGATTGAAGTATTGTGGACGCAGGCGCACGCTGCAACGCAACGCCCGCCAACATATCTAAATTCAGACCCCAGGCACAAACCAAATGCAAATCAACTGTGTATGGCTATCTACTGGAAGACCACGATAGACACGAGAACAAACTCTAAAAGTATGAAGATCTATTCCAAGTCCGAACCGGGGAGATCCACTGATACAGCCATGTGCTAGGCGGCGCTCTTCTTCAGTTCCACCCGAGCCTTTGCGCCGAACTTCGCGTTCTGTTCGTCCTGAACTTGCCCGACCTGGCCGATGAAGAGCTTCCTGGAGTGTATGAAGCATACAAAGCGCAGGGGGTCTTGCACAGGCCGATGAAGATGTCGTTGCCCTCTATGGTTCCTGTGCAGTAGACGCAATCCTTCCCCTCATTCAAAAATATATCACAGACAACAAACCGACAACACAGAAGAGACATCTAAGACGTGTTTCTTACGAAAGGTTCAGTTGGTGAGAGTTGATGTGCGTGTTAAACACAAAGAGTTCAGTTGTGGTGTGAGTGTGGTTGCCGAAGACTTGAAAAAGACTAAACAAAGACGCGTTGGCGTCGGGTGTAGAGGCGGAAAGCATGTAAGGTAGATAGGAATGGGATGCGATGATTGATGTTGGCGAACACTTACGTCGGTTTTCGCGGCAGAGGCGGTGACGGCAGAGACGATGTCCTTTAAGACAGTTGAAACAAATGGGCGTTAACGTGCGCTATACAACAAGGGTTAATAGGAATGACGGGGAAGGAAAAGCAATAACGGCAACGGAGGCGGAAAACGTTAGTGGTAGCATTTGTACAGGCGATACTGGTAATAAACAAAAAAGTTGCAGTAGACTTCTAAGTATGAACAAAATAGCAAAACGAATGCCAGAGTACGTAAAGAGCAGCAACATAACATCATGGGAACGTGTGAGTGTACTAAACGCCTGTCTGTTATCATGTCTAAACAACAACAGCTGCAGCAGCGGTAGACAACTGTCTCGGTGAGGAAAGAAACCCAGGCTGTTAGCAACAACTGCAACTGTTCGGAAAAAAACAAATCGGTTAATTTCTCGTAGAAGTCTACTGCAGTTTTTATTATTATCAGTGTGCAAAAACACAACAGCGGCAGCAGCAGCGGCAGCAGCAGCGCAAAACATAAATGGCAGTACGCGTTCTCTACCCCTGTCTCGGCGTGAAGGCAGAGCTCATATCAGAAAAAAAAGAAAACATTTCTTGGATATAATGTGCAAACAAATATTGTGAAATTAGCACGTTTTTTTCGTCTTGGTTTTAGTGCTGAAGTTCGACTACGCGCGGGAGCAACAAACAACAGCATAAACAACAACAGCAGCAGCGGCGGTAGACACTTGTCTTGGTGTGGAAAGGAACGCAGGCTGGATATCATAACGGCAGCACCAGCGGCAGCACCAGCGCATGAATAAATGCAAGTACGCGTTCAATGCTTCTGTATTGATGTGGAGGCAGAGCTCGTAAAGGAAAAGAAAATAGCAAAATATCTTGGTATAGTAGGCACATATATATCAATATGTGTACGTTTTTTATGTCTTGGTTTTAGTGCTGAAGGTCGACAACGCGCGGGAACAGCAGCAACGTCAACGGCAAGTGCACAAACAACAACAGCAGGAACGACGGTAGACACTTGTCTCGGTGTGGAAAGGAACGCAGGCTGGATACGATAACGCAGCAGCAGCGGCAGCAGCAGCCCATAAACAAATGTCAGTACGGGTTCTGTACCCCTGTCTCGATGTGTAGGCAGAGTTCGTGCAAGAAAAACAAAAGACAAAAATCTTGGTTAGAGTGCACAAAAAATATCGATATTAGTCCATTATTTTTGTCTTGGTTTTATTGCTGAAGGTCGACTACTCGCTGGAACAGCAGCAACGCCAACAACAGCATATACAAAATACAGCAGCAGCGGCGGTAGACACCTGTTTTGGCGTTGAAATGAACGCAGGCAGTACATGACAACCGCGGTAGCAGCGCATATACTCGGTGTGGAGGCAGAGTTTGTGTAAAGGAAATGGCTGGTCTCAACTTCTGTTTTGGAGTGGGAAACAACGAAGACTGTAAACAGCAACAGGTCTCGATGTGAGCTCATATCATAAAAAAAACATGTCAAAAATATAAAGGTTGTAGAAGGCAAACCAAAATCTTGAAGTCATCATATTTTTTTCTTCTTGTATTTATTTAGAGTGCAAAGGGTCGACTGCGTGCGGGAACAGCAACAACGCCAAAAACAACAGCATAAACAACAACAGCAGTGGCGGTATAAACTGTTGTGGAAAGGAAAGCAGGCTGCAAACAACAACGGCAGAAGCAGCGGCAGCAGTAGCGCAAAAACATACCAGGTATGGCGGTACGCGTTGTAGCGCTCAAACAAATGACATTATTTTTAATTGTACATTGTTTTGGCTTGTCGTTAGTGCAAAGGGTCGACAACGTGTGGGGACAGCAACAACGCCAACAACAACAGCATACCATGTAAACAACAACAGCAGCAGCGGCGGTATAGACACTGACTCAAAGCTGCCTACAACAGCAACTAGGCGAACGACGGCTACAAAAACAACAAAACCAACAGCATCAGGGACGGTAGGCGCGTGGGGTTACAGCAGCAGGAAAAGGGGCAGCAGAAGCAGCAGCAGTGGGCTGGGCCACGAGGTCTCGCTTTTTCGCTTGCGGGAACATCAACAGCGCCAAAAACAACAGAATGAAGAACAACAGCAGCAGCGGCGGTACACAACTCCTACAGCACTGTTGACTGTGCTCAAGAACACGATCCGTAAGATCCATCGTAGATTGAGGAGTTCCATGCTGAACAGGGATTCTGGTAGTACGCGTACCCCACCAATACCACTCGTTAGATGTAGCCCCATATGAGGCGAGTCAGCTCGACAGCTCGGGTATATAATATAAGATGAGTTCCGTGTTATTGTCTGTAGTCAACCACGCGTTCCCGTGCCAGCTGCGTCTATACCTTTAGAGATGAATCAACACAATAGTGAGAAACCGGTGATCTTCTATTGGCAAGCGTAGCCGAGGCCAACCTAGAGAGGTGGGAACCTTCCGGCATGTCTGGTTTCGATGGCGTGTCTAGTCTGGAAGCCAACGTGGGAAATGAGTAGATTATGCATATAGATAAGCTGCTGCTGCTGATGATCCCGGAGAGGATCGAGGTCCTGGTGGAAAGGACATGAGAGGAGAAGAAGATGCCGCACCAGAAGCAGCAGCGATCCCAGCAGGGCCAAGTTTGAGCCGGACCTGGTAGATTCGCTTGGCACTGGTGGCGAAGGCTCTGGAGAGCAGCAGTTGCAGGGGCAACAGCACCCTCCAGAAGCACCGTCGCACCAGCAGCAGTCAGAGAATTGCTGCGCCTGTTGCGACGATGAAGCGCACGCAGCAACTACCGTCATCGCCGCCGCCGTCACCACCGCCGCCGCAACCGCCGTCTTCGCTACCGCCGCTGCCGCCGCCGTCGTCTCGACCGCCGCGTAACCGTCGATGCTACAACACCCCAGAAGAGCCAGGTATCTGCCTGAATCTATCTGTGGGTTCGTTTCGCGCTGGCGAAGTAGAGGTAGAAAGTAAGAATATAAGAGAGGGTGAAGAGCGAGTATGTTTAGGGCCGGGAGGAGCCGGG
Organism: Nereocystis luetkeana; assembly: GCA_031213475.1. NCBI lineage: Eukaryota > Phaeophyceae > Laminariales > Laminariaceae > Nereocystis > Nereocystis luetkeana. Next base: position 11,218,362 of record JARUPZ010000014.1, read on the forward strand.
TGGAAGGTGGAGACCGCGGGAGCGAAGCTGAAAGTGTTTTGGGCAAAATCGTTTGCCTGGACTGCTGAAACACAGCGCCCGCAGGTGGTTGATGGAGGGGGGACGTTGCCCCGAGGAAGGAGATGAAGGAGAGTGAGGATGGGCGCAGGGGGGGAATCTGCATCTGCTGTTCGGGATCAGCTCACGGGCGCGACAGGATGCACTACCCCAAGCGAGAGAGGGCGAAAGAGAAGAGACCGAGGCGCCACCAGCAAGGACTTACGCCCGCAACAGGCACGTTTGAGTTTGTTGATTGTTTGCTGTTGGTAATTTCCGTTTTTAGATTTATTTTATATCGATTTAAGACTAGTAGATAATATCCGGACATTACGATTGACAATTGAGAATGTTGGAAATTAGAATGAGATGCACAGACAGACGTGTTCGTATATAGCTTCCCTCACTGAAGTTATTATGCACCAGGTAGACGATTGCAGGACAATGACGTCCGTCTGTTTTATAGTTGACTGGTCGAGGGCTCTGGTTGGGCATCGATGCGAGTGAGAGTACGAGATGAAAGTAAAGTATATGCGAAAACGTAAAATTCGAGTTGTGGCAGAGGATTCGGGGGAGAATGAAGTATCGAAGACAAGTGCACAAATTTGGCGCCGAGTTAAGTTGCATTGATGTACTGGGCAAGGAAGCCGATACGCGCTGATGCTGAATGTTTTTTTATTGAGATGTTTGCCCAGCACAACTGTAGTACCATCATGCCCATCGCGTTGCTCGGCCTGCGGAGCACCACAATGTCAAGATGTATCTGGTACAAGCATCTGTATTTTATGCAATTATTGAAGAATGAAGAATAAAGTTTTCGTTATGATATTAATACTGATGTATGCCTGCGACCGATACGTGGCGTTCATTTTATGTGGCGTAAAAACGTATGTCTCTCAGCTCTTCCGTATCCAATATTTTTTCCCCCCATCTAGCAGTGACTGAGTAGCTCAGTGGTCCATTCCTTTCAAGTTACGCCGAATGAGTGGTCTAGCAGATAGTGCTGTATAATTCCCAAGGGTGGGTCGGGGGTTCGAATCTCGCCGAATTCGTAATTCGTGCTTTTCGAGCGTGCGCGCTGGAGACAATACGAATGAATATGATAGTATGCCTCTAGACACCAGTTACTACAGTAGCGTTTGCCGAGGGGAGGGCCCCGGCGATCAGTGTTACCTAGTTGGGCAAATATGGGCATGATATGCAGGTTACAGTATTGTCTGAGCATCTCGCTCACAGACAGGAAGGTAGGGATGGTGTGTATTAAAATTCTCCGTGTTTGATAGCGTAAGAGAGGTACACTGAACCAGATATGATGCGAGCTCGACGACTGCGCAAATACACTTCACCCTTTGATAACAGCACTGAGCAAGTACAGGAGAAATAAGTATTGTATGTGTTGAACCCTTGAGCCCAACTACGCACAGCAACACGTTAGTTTGCGGCATTCCACATATTTAGATCTTCATATGCGGACATCTCGTTTTCGAGTTTTCGAGTTGATGTGTTTATTTTTCTCTTCTTTCGGTTTGTCTACCTTGTCCTTGTTTTCTCTTTGATTGTTTCTTTTCGTTTCACTATTTCATAGATAGCGTATGTCGTGCCTGTCGTATCTAGTATGATGACACGGCTTTGCATTGCCCACTGGAGTGCATACTGCACACGTGGCAACGTAGTATCTCTGTGGCGTAGCTTTGTGACCACAGAACTTGTATCTCTTCTAGGATTGAAGAATCGGCACGGACACTGGTTGTGCTGGATAAAAGAACGGTTAATGTGAAGAACACACGCACCACCCATGCTACTTGATACGTACCAAAAGGCGAGATGCTCGTATGCGAACGGGGTTTTTTTCAATAAGAGTACAGCAGCAGAAGTAGAATGGAAAGAGAAACATCTGGGTATATGTAGTGGTCTAGGAATACATGGATTTGATGTGGGACCAGATATTCTCGTTGACAAGCATCTGTTTATTTGTAGTGGCATTTGGAACTTCAGTGGTAAAGAGGAGTTGGCAAGCTGGTAACACATGGGAAGAGCAAAACACCCAATGCAAACCCAATCGCTCGATTGCATGCCCCATCCCTTGTGGGCTTGCGTTTGTCGGGTCAATACTGCGGAGGCGACGTTTGATTCACCCAGGAGAATAAGCTGGATGACCCGAGCTGCGGCGACGCCACGAGACCGGACGGAGAGGTAGCCGCGGCGGAGGCAACAGCAGTAGTGTCTGGGGTATCGGGGTGGTTTTTAATGAAATGTGATTGCCTGTGAATCTGAATGAATGATTTCAAAGCTTTTTGTTTTTGAATTGTGTTTCTGGTCGATTCGGATTCCACGAGAGTTTTTGGTGTTTTTTTGAGTGGTCGCAACGTCAAAAAAAAATCTAGTGGGGAAACCTATGTGCTATCTCTCATTACCGTCGCGATCCGTGTATCTATGGCGGGAGTAGGGGATAAGGGGAGACTCTTGCCCGGAGGAACGGGGTTCCTCGCGATCTCTGGCATTAAGTTTCTTGGCTTGATTTTATTTTGATTGGCATGACCACTCCTGTGGTATTTTTCGAGTAGGTTTAGTAGTCTGGGAGAAGGGATCTTTAGGGATGTTTTTTACTTGAACAATGTGGAGCGTGGTCTGCGCTTTGGAATCGTCGTCTACATCTGAGAAATTTCCTGGTTCGATGCAAACTCGGCGTAGCCGCGTTTATGGCGAGTTTTGGCCCGTTTTGGCTGCGGTTTGGGGTCAGGCTTAGGGTTAGGGTTAGGGTTAGAGTCAGGGGTTGGGTTGGGTCTCCGCCCGTACCTAGATCCCAACAGGAACCAAAACATCCGAACAACCTACCAACCTAAGGATCTCTTCTCCCAGATTGTTAAAGGTCCTATATTTTTCTGATGATATTTGTGATTTAGGTTTTTGATAAGGGTGAAGTGAGACTAGGAAGCGCCTGGGGGCGTGTGCGGTCCACATGAAATTGTTTTCTGACGAGGGGAGGTTTGGATAGTACTTTGGAAATTAAGAGAGAGTTTGGTAGGACTAAAGAGACTCTGAAATGCCAGGGTGTGCATACGGTTCGGATTGAATGCTTTCCGTTTTCGGTTTTTGGTAACTAACCCGCTGATTATTTGTCGACAGGATTGAAATTTCTACAATTAAATTACGTTCGAGTCGATTTGTGTTTTAGATCTTGAAAGTGGACGAATATATTTGGATCAATTCCGCGGACAATGCCGTTTTACCTCGCTGAATCCCGCTGAAGAGTGCCGTTTCACCTGGCATTGGATTTCGAGAGTTTTACATGTTTGGAACAGAGAGGATTTGGATTTGATCGTTTGAATAATTATATGAGGATTTGAGTGTTGATTCGAGGATTTGATTTTTGAGTTGCAGATTGGATTTTTGAGTTTCTGAGCTTGGTATGAGGTGATTCTGATATTGCGATCTATCAACCCTGCAATTTCGTGCCTTGTCATGCACCGGAGCAGGGGGGGCATTAGTAGGGTCGTGTACAGTGTTACCGACCTGGGGGGATATTGGAGTATGGTCGTGTATAGTGAGCAGGGGGGATGTTGACTGTGCTCAAGAACACGATCCGTAAGATCCATCGTAGATTGAGGAGTTCCATGCTGAACAGGGATTCTGGTAGTAGGGTATAGGGATGTCGGGGTAACGTGTACCCCACCAATACCACTCGTTAGATGTAGCTCCATATGAGGCGAGTCAGCTCGACAGCTCGGGTCTAAAATAGAAGATGAGTTCCGTGTTATAGTCTGGAGTCAACCACGCGTTCCCGTGCCAGCTGCGTCTATACCTTTAGAGATCAATCAACAAGCTCAATGCGAGCGACGAGTACATATACAACAAAAACAGCATCAGGGGCGGTAGACGCACGGGGTTACGGCAGTAGCAGGGAAAGAAACAGCAGCAAGCAGCAGGAGCGGGTGTGTTCTCGTACTCCAAAAAAATGGCGAGTGTGGAAAAAACTCAACAACAGCAGCCGCGGTGGTAGACATAGGGAGCAAACAACAACAGCAACAGAGAAGCACAGAACACAACTCATCGTCGCCTCCTTTCTCGAGCGTGAAGGACACGGTGCCGACGTAGATAGGTCTGGCGCAGAATTCACAGTCTTTGGGGCACTTTAACAGTATCCCGCAGCTGGGGCAGGTGTCGCGCTCGCAGGCCGCACAATTGACCCTGCCTCCAACTTCTGCCTCCACAGATGGGAGATGCGGCAGTTGCGGATCACAACGGGATGAAGCACTGACTTGGACGGCGGGGTTCTCCTCGAACGGACTCCCAAGATCCGCCAGAAGGGGGCGAGGCAGAGGAAGGAGCCTTGGGGAGTTATCGTGCGCGTATTGAGGGCAGCACTAGCGGCAGCAGCTAAAGGCGCCGTCCACTCAGTAGAAGCAGCACCGCCAGGAGCAGGCGATGCCGTCTGCCATGCAGAAGCAGCACAGCTAGGAGGAGCACCACCAAACGCAGCACCAGCAAGAGCGGCACCAGCAGGAGCGGCACCAGCAGGAGCGGCACCACCAGGAGCGGCACCACCAGGAGCGGCACGAGGAGGAACAACCCCAGCAGAAGGCCCAGCGGTATGCGAAGAGGCAGCACCAGCGCAGCGCGCGTCATATGCTGTCTACATGTGTCTACACACTCAAAAATCTCATGACCCGCGTCGTGTGCCGTCTCATAGCCTGTCTCTTTACGCCAAAGCAACTGAGATCAAAGTTTAGTTGCCAGAACACTGACAATCCTGTTAAAACTATTCCCGAAACAAAATTCAAGTCCTTCTACTCGCCAAAGTCTGAAGCTCTCGCGAATCGCAGTTTACAATCTTGCCAAAGTCTACGGAAACGCCCTCAAAGCGACCGTCATCGCCAAACGAGTATATATTTGGATTAACATACAATACATTAATTTCTTATATACCGGGTATGTACGTATGCCCAAATGTATGCATGTACATGTCCTTGCGCGACATATAACACCTGCAGCAGCTGTAATACTGCTGTAGCGGGTTATGCGATGGTCTATGTGCCCGCGGTGGTTCATGTGGTGGCACCATCGAATGCTATTGATATTAGTACTAACCTTAGTACTAGTACTACTACTCCTATTGATACTATATACCCTGGTACTACTAAAGCTACTACAGCAAGTAATTCATTTGCTAGTATTTTTGGCGTTGATCTTTGATTCGGAATCCGACCGGGGTCAGCTCGTTCGTGCATTTCTACCTCGTACGTACGGCCAAATGATACCAAGGAATCACCTGCCAAGAGCACCTAGCGTCGATGGGCGCAGTCCGACGCGGGTCGACGGGGTAAGAAAGGCTGTGCACCTTCTCGTCACAATAAATGAAAGGCACGAACGGAAATAGGTGTGGACCGGGGATAAGATCCTGCCATATATGATATGTAGAATATCGCTGTTCTGGGCCCGAGGTTACGACTATCGATGGGAGGGAGATATTAAAACAATGCATATACTCGTACTCGTACAACGAATTCGCGAAGATACTACATACTGCTGTATTCTTCTACAACAGTACCTGGAAGTAAATGGGATAGAACTAACTATAAGTGGCCAAAATAGTCACTCTTCTACATCTTTGAATCCGGCGGTATATCTTCTTAACTTATTGTGCTACTGGACTAGCAGTGGTCCCGTCTGTCTTCCTGTATGTCTGCCTCCGTGACATGTCCTGGTGTTGCGGTGCATGCCAGGCTGGCTGTAACATAATATCATGTACTACTCTACGTAGTCGACTGTCTGAGCCCATGGCAGGGGTGCTTGGGTTTTTATTTCGGCTGTTATAGGCGAGTGGCACCAGTAATTGTTTGAGCCCCCCCCCGTCGTCGTCAAACGGGTGAATGGCCGAGTCATCGAAACCCACTGAAAATTGACTTGCGGGCGGAATGCTGAAGAAATCGTATGCGCGATCAAAGTTCATTTTCTCACAGCAGTACCGGGGGCGCCCACCTGCGACCTGCAACCACGGCTTGTCCAGAGGGCCAACTGGTGCCGACCTGTGTAACGCCTCCCACTGGTTGAGCTGGAAAATACAAGTGAGTGACGACTACAATGCACTACGGGTACAACAATATCTAATCTGTATGTACTCACTCGGACGTTCAGAAAACGTTTTAGCGTTTTCACACCCCCCCTCGTCGAGCTTCATCGGTTATTGATCGTACTGCTGTGTTGCCATCTCCCCGAACAGCAGAAGAAGGCGGTTTCACCAGTTCACTGATCCCCCCCCCGTCGAGTTTCATCAGTTAGTTATTGATGGTAGTGCTGTACTGCCATCTCCCCGAACAGCAGGAGAAGGCGGTTTCATCAGTTCACTGAGTCTTTGACCGACTGAACGTTGAGCCCAAACGTTTAATCAGCAAGACTGCGTGCTTTCCTAAATGCCGGTATATGGGAACAGGTGTCTTTGTCTGGCGATGGTATTGGGATTTTAGGTGGAGCTTTATGTGTTTTTGTTGGACGTCTCGGGGGTTGTCGCGGGTGTATACTTTTTTTTTAGGTCCCATTACAATCTGGGAGAATGTATCTTTAGGTTGGTAGGCTATTCAGTTGTTTTGGGTAATGTTGGGATCACGGTACGGGCGAAGACCCGACCCAACCCTTGACCATAACCCTGACCCTAACCCTGACCCCAAACCGCAGCCTAAACGGACCAAAACTCACCCTAAACGCGGTTGGGCCGCGTTTGCATCGAACCAGGAAATTTACCTATTATTGCGGTCGACGATTCCGAAGTGCACACCACGCTACGCATTTTCCAGGTCTAAAATATCTCTAAAGATCCCTTCTACCAGATTGCTAAACCTACTAGTGTCGTGTTTTTCGATAGGTTGTGTTGTTGTTGGTGGCGTTTCGTTCTATTAACAACAATTGAAAGGATGTCCATGGTTTATTATCAGAGTATGGCTTTGTCCGGTTTTGATTTTGTTCGGTTCAGTTTTCGTGCGTTTTTCGTGATTATTGAGTGGTATGTTGTTGGGTTTCGTGGTTTCGGTGTGTTTCCACGGGGATTTCGAAAGGGTTCGAGATTTTCGTGTTTTTCGCGACCCCGTGTGGGTTTTTTGTGGGTTCCTGGGTTATCGAGGATTGTCGGAGATATTTATTTGGGCATGTAATTGTTTTTCGTTGTTGGTGATGTGGTTTCGCGGTATTGGTAAGATCGTGTGTCGTAGTGGGTCGTTGGAGAGTTTCGTGTTTATCGGGGTAACCTCAAGTATTGTTTGTGGTTCAATGTTGGTTTTGTTGGGGTTCCGTGGGTGGGCCATAATCATTTGTGGGTTATCCGGGTGTTTGTCGTACCTTTACAGAGTTTCTTGGTGTTGGTGCGTAATCGTGTTTTCTTTGTTGCACGTTAAAGTAGGTGATATTCCTGGTTTCGGGTTAATTTTAACCGGGATTTCTGCATATGTTGTGGTATTTGGCGAAGTTAGGTAATCAGGGTTTGATACCGTTTCCATTCGTTCACGTTGGATCTCTCTGGTTTCCGTGGAGTTTACCGAGTTCTCGGTGCGTGTTCGGCTTCTGTTCGGGGCTTCGTCATGGGTTTCGTGGGTTCTCGAGGAGGGTTTAGCGTGTTTTACGCTGGTTGGTCGTGGATTATCATGTCTTTGTTTGGTGTTGATGTCGTTTCGTGTTTTCTCCCGGCGTGCTTCCGCTGACCACCTTCTGATTGATTTTGTGTGTGTTTACTCCTAGCAACTACGACAACAACTGTAAACGAATGCTTACACCTCGCACGTAACACTTCAACCCCTCAAACCCTTCACCTAACGTCACCACTCGTAGCAGGCAGCACACATGAACATCCTTGTTGTATAAACCATATCATGCTTCGCAACAGGCAACTGGTACGTCGTAAAGCGACGGTACCTGGCCCATCATGAAGGATAATTCATGAGCCAGATGGATACTCGTTGAAAAGAGAAAACTGAAAACCGTCTGAATCAAGCAGACGACTAGAGCGATGACCCGAAAACGTTGACCTGACGCTGGTTACTATGTTATGTGACGTGGCTCGGGTCGGCGGGTGCTGCTGTGTGACAAGTGAAGTAATCGGTGAGAGCTCACGCGAAAGGAACGGAAGAACTAAGCAGCAACTGAAACAATACAACAAACGCGAGAAGGGCTACATCTCTGCCGGCACAGACGGAATGGTGGGTAAGAAGTAGATAAGCATGAAAGGAGGATTAAGTATATACGCTAAGTACTGAATACGGACGAGCGTAGCACACCGCACGAGGATCGAGTCTACAAACAGATAGCAGTCGCTTGATTGGGCAGCACGCCCCTTCGCCTCCGCCCCCCTCCCCCGTCCGCATATTCCTGTCGATGGCTCGCTCCGTGATTGCAAGCTTAGTATGGGGCACTGCTGCTCTTCTGCTCTCGAATATATAACTTATCTGGATCCAGGCGCCGGTCGCGTCTTTGACATGTCTTCATATATATCCTACTGGCGGTCGGCGCTACTTCACGCCATGTTTTATCTCTTCGTGGCGACTATCTGCACTGGGTTGGTCTTTAAGCTCCTGATCATGTGCTCATTTGCCTTGTCGTCGAGGTACCCTTGGCCTCTGTCGCAGGTCGGGTCACATCAACCAGTGACACCGTTTTTCATTGCCTGATGGTTGATCAATGGAACCAGTTCATCGGTAAACAACCCTGAAAACTATGTTATCGTCATTTGTGTCCCCCACCACAGTGGTGTGTCCTGGCGGTAGTGGGTTTGAATGGATGCCGACATGCGGATCTACATTTAACGATGTTTTAATGTTTGGTTGTGATATTATACAAGCATTGTTCAGTGTTGGTACGAGATAGGCCTTTGGATTGTACGCGGAATGGTTTCAAGTGTTGGAACCGCACGCTGATTGCGTGGGTCCGACCCGTGGGTCGGCAAAAAACAGCTCGCAGACTATGCTGGCCCGACCCGAAAGTAACCCATTTCTCGCGGGTAATGACCCGACGCGACATGTGAGCTTCTCATCCCCTCTTGACCCGCCCCGCTCCGACCCGTTATTCAAAAGAAGTCTTGATCCGACCCGAACCAACCCGACCCGTGAGATTACATCGACTCGCGACCCCCTCTGACCTGACCCACTAGATTTGAAACTCTTCACCCAACTCGACCCCACCACAACAATAGCGCACATCCTGACTCGACCCGCGGATCGGGTCGTAACCCGCGAACAACCCTGCAATTTTTCGACAAACGATTTCTGACCGTCTAGGCGCCTAAGATGATGAATTATTCTACATAATTTGTAGCAGTAAATATCGCTGAATATAAATCATGTGGTAACTTTTGTTCGTCGTACAACTATATCTTTCATGAGCTTGTTCGTCACACTCAAATATTTCGTGTGAGTAAATTAGAATAGATAGGTCGAGCGGGATCCAGCAAGAAGCACAACATTTCTCCATCGATCGATAAAAAAAACAATACGTCGAATTTTTCGACGCTGAACACAATTAAATCACCGAATGGACAAGAGCAACACATGAGTCAAGATATGTCACCGCATGGATCGGAGGACCACATCAGTAGAGAAATGTTTGGTGCGCGAGTTGTAGTCCAAACGGTATGTATCACTATTCGTAGGTCTTTTGGAGGCGTTATATCGCAGGGATTAGCTTCCTATAGTAAAATCGGGTCCGACAATAAACGTCTTGGCCTTATCGCTTCCACAGCGGAAGATATTGATATCACTTCCGTCGATGTCTTTTTTTTTGCTTGTGCAAGCCACAAAGACCGCGATATGAAACGCCCGACAAAGTACCAGAACAAATATCATGAGGAAATTTGAAACCTTTCCGGGAAAAACCACCATCTCGGACAAACGTATTTTTGCACCATTGTTCCTGAGAGTTGAAATGCATTGTGTTGATGTTGTTGTTGATGGTAACACGAAAAAACGTGGGGCCTGGACATTGTATTTTGTTTTTATACGCGCGTCGGTTGAGGTTAAAGCTGCCGAAAAGAATATAAAATGAAACCAATAGTCCTTAAGAGGGACAGCAACAACAACAAAGGCCAGGCATCAGTGTTTCACATTGACACGACAAACAACCGTGCCAAAGTATGTATTTGTCGAAAACATGGTGCAAATGTACGAAGCCCAACTCTTCCGCGTGCCGCTGGAACGAGCTAGTAGTACCTCAGTACAAGTACTGCGCTCACAGTACTAAGGACAGTGATAGTAGTGAGAGTGGACTTAAAGTAGTAAAGAGCTCGTCAGGCAAGGAGCCCTATAGTAGAGTTCATCTGAATCAATTATGTCCAAGCTCTTTAAGACGCTATAAGCTCAAGGCCATTTCGCCTGTATGCCACACGATGACGATTCACGCTGTGCTTGCAATGACTGCTGCTGATACACTCGCTTGGGTTTTGTTCGTCTCGATGGCCGTCGAACCGCACAGGTTGTAAAAATCCAGCAAAACCTATCAAATACACTTCCGGGACGCTCTGCTGTAGCTGTCGCAAGCACTATCTTCGAGCGCGACTGGGCTAAAGGGATATATGATACGACCGCATCTCACCGTGCAAAGCTGTGAAAATTGATACAAGTACTGCCCGCATGCTTAAGCTTTCTACGCGGCGCGCAGAGCGTGCTCTTCTTTAAGGGTTCATCATTCAAGACCTACGCTGAGTCACCGGTATCACGCACGGGAATAAACAAATACGATGGCGTGGTTCGGGGATTCCATCAGTTGTTTTGTTGTCTCCCTAACTTCATGACGCTCTTGTTTATAAGATCCTGAAAAATTGCACACACCTTCCTTGCCCTTACGCCGATGGGTCTATGCACGGGGTGCATTTCCGTTTTCTGTTACCGGCAGCTATCCCGGGTCTCTGGGGTTATCTGAAAGTTTTTGAATTGAAAGCCAATATATAGTTTGGTTACCGGATAAAAAAGAGGCATTCTGGGCCTGGCCCGACTACTTCAACGCAGGTTGAGCTAGACGCTTGCAGTTACTCCCAAAGTTTGATGTATTTTCTTGGTGATTCCCACGTTCCTGACCCTCAGAGGGTTCTGAGAGCAGGGGGGTCGTAGAAATCTACTTGTTTTTGTTTACTGCCCCAGGATCATTCAAGACGCGGACGACGTTCGACCCACAAGTGATGATCGCGGGCTTTCTAGCAGCACTGGGTATCTGAATGGAAAATGGTGCTACTGAATCGATAAATCCAATGTTGGTGCGGTAGCCTGGAGACAAACATCGGGCATTCTGATCTCGTGAATTTTCTCTCTGTGAAATTTCTCGACGCACATGCGGCGGCACAACCGATTGACCTGCTGGAATTCAGGTGGTGTGATTTCCTAATAATGAAGGACGTGCTGCCGGAAGTGCTGGATGCCCGTCTCTGGCTCCCATTAAGGTTGATGAAGGACTTTCCTGTGGGGTTTGTGGAGGACGGCGACGACGCTGCCTTGACCGCGTGACGATCGGCGGCTGGTGGTTTTCCCGGACTCAATGCGTTCGATCGACTCGGTAACGTAGTCCTCAGTGAAAAGTGAGGGGGGGGGGGTTGATATGTACTTCTTGGGGACGCTCGGCGTTAGTCCCGCTTGGAGAAACTTCGGAAGGTCTGAGGTATCGTGAGTGTTTGTGCAAGGCTGGCAGCGAACCATCGACACTCGGCAGGGCGTGTCCCTGACTGGCATTCCTTTGGGAAGGTCGAGGACCATACCTTGGCGATCAAAGCGCGACCGCCAGGCGTCCATTCCGCAGAGGCGGGACCGACGGCTAAAATCGTGAAGAAAAGCCCGGTCCAGTTAAGCGAAGGCTTGGCTTGAGGGACCGTAGCGTCAGTGCCGGCTTGACCCTGTTGCTCGACGGTAGAGGAGTTGCTGTCGACGCATGTCTAACCACCGACGGCGTACATGGGGAGTTGGTTGAGACCGTCGGACGACGCAGAATTGCCGAGTTCAACACAGGAAATATTAAGGGTGGGTTGGTCGGGAGGCGTGGCGTACGAGCGCCGCTTATATTCGGCGGCGAGGTCGACACACTCGAGCTGGTCCCGAGCGAGAATTGAATGTCCGCGAAATTACGGGTGCTCGAGGATTCTGGGGTAACGGCGATGGAGGAGCTTCATGTGCAACTCGTTGCGGGTAAGCCCGGTGGCGGCAGTGACGGCCATGTTGTATGCAAATTCCACGTGTAAGTCACCCCACGGTAGGGGTTCCACGTTTTGTGCCGAAGGTTTCTTACCGATTGAGTTCCCTAAGTGAGAAACCCGCAGTGAAGATAAAAACATTACTCGTGTATTCCCTTTAAGACCGGCGCACTAACGAGCTGGTCGGGTGGCGCAAAACCAAATCTCCCAATTATGGTATCGGGTGAGATATTGAGCTCCTAATGTTAGGGGCTCAGGAACGTCTGGTGCACCCCTACCGTGGGATGGCTCGTGTGGCAAATGAGCATCTCAGTCATGTTGGTGTTCATTGACGATCACTAGGCAGCATCTGAGTCATGTTAGTTTGTTCATGCGCTGGACGATGCCCTTGTCGTTGGGATGAAAGGAGGTCGTGAATGATTTATGTAAGCCTCGTATATTGTAGATAGCGTTACAAATAGCTTTGAGCTAAATAGTAATCGGGTGTCAGGGTGATGACCCGCTGGTCATCTCGAAGGAGGAGTATACTTGTTTACCAATATATCAGCAGTGCCCTAGGCCGTGAGGTCAAACGCGGAAACCGCGTACATGTCTGCGCCCGGGGCCAAACGGTCGGTGAAAAGAAGAATGTAGGGGTTCCCGTTGGGGATAACCGGGTGGGGGCCAAACCAATCGACGCTGATCGCGATGCAGATCCAGAGGGCAGGGTGGGCGACAGAAAGGCCCAGCGCACTCTCTGCCGGGACGGTGTTCATGCTTGGCACTGGAGGTAATGTAAAAGTTACCTACAGGGTGCTCTCGTCCATGCCGATCCACCAATGAACGCGTTCATGCATATCAAACGTGCGAGCGACTCCAAACGGGAGGGGTTGTTGGCGTGGCAGGCTTGAATGATCCACGACCGCATGAGAAGAGGTACGAGGATGCAAGTGGGCTCATCGTCACGCAGACAAGCGGTGACCCCACTGAGCGCGCCAGGACCTGCTGTCGGGGCAGGGGTTGGTTTCCGCACCAACCTCTAGGGTATCATCATCATCCCTGTGGAGACGAAGAACGGATCCCCGACAGGAGGGGGCGCATGTGTGATGGAAGGTGAAGGCGAAAATCATCGCAGAGGGCCGGGGGGGTCCCGAGGAGGAGATACCTAACGGCGGAGTCACAGGTTTGCTCGTCGCCTTGTTTGCGCGTCCACTCAGAGCGTGAACACAGCGAAACGGACTAGCGGGCTTCGAATTCCGCTGGGGGTGGTAGCTCGGCGAGGGGTGTCCAAGGAACGGCGTCCGAGCTTCGAGCACCAAGTAGAGGGAAGCAGACTCAGTTGTGATGGTGGCCGACTGGGCGGTCGCAGATGTGGCCAAGTGAGAGGATTGGGCAGGCTTCTCGAGAAAAGGGCGAGGGTACCCGCGTCTTGGAACGTCGTCCCACAGCGGCTGCAGAGTTTGCCGCCGGTAGCGACACGTGGGCCGAAGGGTCGAAATAACAAACGACTGTCGGTTTATTGGGCCCGGCGGCCGCGGTTCGATGCCGGCGCGTTCTGGTCGATAAACATTCGACAGAGTAAGGGAGGCAGGCGAGCCTGAGAAGTGGACGATATATGAGGTGAAGCCGAGAGTACATCCGTCTTAAAGTCACTGTTGACCTTGGCTCCTTTTCGAACCTGTTGGAAGTTGGCAAGGGGAGGCTTGAGACGACCTGCCGCTCCTAAAACAAATATCATCAGGCTGAAGTCGTGAATCGAACATTATCTGTATCACGTTAACCGATTTGCCATATCAACATATGGCGATAAAATTCATATACAACGCCCCGGAGGTTACACGTGAAACAGGGAGCTGGGCTTGCATGGGGGAACGAATATTCTGACCGATGCCGGCGGTAGCCATGACGGATAGGGGCGGAGTGGGAGTGGGGGACATTGGTTCCTGACTTGCGCCGGCGGGAAACGTATAATCGCAAACCGCGTGTATGCCGGGAGTGAGAGTCCGGTTGCAACCTCGTGGAAATACGGAGGTTCGAAGGCGAGCGACGAAGTGTGCATAGGAGCGTCGAGGTAGTCAATCTTCATTTTGGGCTCGATTACGGGAAACACGCGAAGATTGATTCGAGGGAATGAGAGTCCACCCAATCCGATGTTTTGGCTGAAGGGCGCCAGCCCACCCAAGCCTAAACGTGGAGTTGAGGGGTGATCGACAAATAGGCCTGCATAAAATGTGAGGTAGATGCACTCGTCTTCGGACAGCGTCAGACGACTGCGTCCGCTCCGGTCATCCTCCGGCGAAGGTAGCGGTATCCGAGATAGAACGTTCGCGTAACCGTTGGCAGGGTCTTTGCGGTTTCCTAGAGTAGAACTATACGCCGTTAGAAATTCTAGCCATATCTGGACTCGGGGTGCTCAGCAACCATTGCGCGTTGTCGTCCGAAGAATGTGGAAGGAGGTACCCCACAGAAAAACCCGGAAGTGTTTGATGCTTCATATGATGATGCCAGCCTCGATTTCGAACGGCGTCCGGTGGCGCTCAGACTGGAGGGTAGTTTGGCTGTAGAAACCAGTAGGGCGTTCAGAACCGTGATATAGTTCTGCTCGAGAGGGCATTCAGCACTAACTATTGTTGATAGCATCACAGCAAAGGAGAAACACGGGAGTTGTCGACCACCACATCCCAGATCGCATAGACCGGGACCGGAGGCGCCGATCGTTTCTCAAAGAAGTTTCGCACGACAACCTTTATGGCAAGTCGAAACATATTTTTCACCCCTTGCTTCAGGAGTGATGTGATGGTCAGAATCGTTTTGGCTTTTTCACCCACGAATTTCCTCTAGTAGGTCGTTTAGTTCTTTGGGCATAGCTATGCTCTTGAGGGCAACAACCTTAGAAGCGTTCGGCGAAATGCCGGTGGGCCAGATAGTGTGGCCGAGAAAATATAGGCCGGTGGCATCGATCTTCGCATTTAATAGCGAGAGCGTAAGGTTGTTTTTTCTCAGTTGCTTGAAACGTTCCTTGATCTTGACGATGTAAGAAAACGGATTCTGGTCGAAGCCAATGACACCATGGAGGTAGTCGGCCACAGTGGTTAGGCCGTTGATGATCTCGTTGGCAACCTTGACAGACCATCCGGGTGCTGCGTCGCTCGCGTGTGACGTGTGGTTGTGCAAAAGGTTGGGAAGGGGATAGTTCCTTTGTGCATCGTAATTTGATGGGAAAAAGAGACCAAGTCAAAGAGGGAAAACCACGGCCACTGCCGAGCTTTTGCAGGACCTCGTCGACCCGGGGTATGGGGAGCTGCCCGAGGATGCTGTTCTTATTTGACTTCGTATAGTTGATGGTGAGTTGAATACCGCCAGAATACTTGGGTATGATGACCACAGGGCTCGCATATGGTGGGGTCGATTTTTGTGTGAGGCCGGCCCCAAGATATTCGTCCAATAGAGTCCCTTCCTTTATGCACGATGGCGTTCACCTGTCAGGGGCAAAATGTCACTGTTGGGCCGCCGGGCAAAAGCGAAATATCTAACGGCAGGAGGGAGCATGAACAAAACTCGGTAAATGGCGTGTACAATACGTGTGCAAACTTTGTGAGGGTGCCCTCTAACTGGGTTAAGACGGAAGGGTCTCAACCTGGGCCGTGGATATCAAACGAGGTTTCTTTGAAATTAACGAGGCCGTGTTTGCCATACCTGTACGAATCCGACGCGCTGCTCGCGGTTCGCCGCGAGGGTCTTGTCACAGCCGTGCCCAACTTGAGGGGGTGTTTCATTCACGAGGTGAACAAGAATCAGAGAAGGTGGGCGGGGGAGCGATATCTGTCCAAGGGCGCGTAACAGGACCATTGACGACCAAGTATGGTTCGTCGGGGGTGTCGAGGTGCCGTGTCCAGCCGCTGTCGTCTTGGTGCAAAACCGATGCGACAGGTACTGGAGAGAGTGGGCAGCGAGAGGTTTCGAGAAAATCGCCGCGTTCCAAATACGCTGGGCCAACCACCTGAAGCTGTTGGAGCCCATGTTTTGAGCAGGTGTTCGTCGGCGGAAAATATGGTGCAACCTCGAACTATTTCCACGAGATAACTCCCGTTCAAAGCTGGTGATCCGTGCTTGCCAACCGGAGCAACTTGAACAAGCGAAGTGTCGCCCAAAAGCGATGCACCGCCGTCACCGGCCCGAAGAAGGTGATTACGGACCGTTGGACCCGACAAATCAGCGACCGCGGCCACGGCGCCAGGTGCGGCTTGGTGACATACAACGACTTGACCGAGCACGCGATTATCCCCTGGTTGTTGAGGTGAAGTATAGTAAAAGCGCTCGTTGAATCGCATCTATCTGTCGCGGTCGCGGAGGACATCGTGCTACATGACCTCGTAGGAAACAATGTAAGCCCACAATGCGAGGGACGCAGTAGCTTTATCCTCGTTCAAGAACGGAATGCTCAAGCGGACTTTGGTAGAGGTCTGTCGGGAGGACGTCGTTCCGAAGCCGCCCCAGGATCGTGTCGGAGTTTGGTTTTCGTATAGAGTAGAAGCTGCGCCAGATTGCTCCATGTGCTTCGAGGTGTTGAGAGTCAGGAATGACTTGGGGGAGCCTGTATCCAAAAAGGCGAAGCATCCAAAGTTTGAGCGTGGCCGCTGTAGATCTTGACATTCGTTGTAAGTGAAAAGTGATCCATGGTGGCAATACCAGAGACCAGACGCGGTCTCTGGTTTGTGAAGGGTTGGGTGCTTGGGGGTTGCCTCCTGATCTGTGTGCCACTGAGAAATTGCTGCGAACGTCGTCCGACAGCACGTTCGGCACGAGTGTCGGATAGTTGGAGGGAGCGTTAATCGTGTAACAAGCCAACCTACACTGTTGAGATGAGGGATCCACCTCAAAGATAAAGTATCGACCGTTTGAGAGCGAGGCGTTGTGCGGGGGTGATGTACAGCGGCGGCGCGCCGGTGATGGAGCGAGATTACGATTGTGCTGGTGTACAATCTGCGGAGCGCTTCGTATCAGGTCGAGGCCGCACCATGTGCGGGGGGATGCTGGGCGTTATAGTGGTCCGCACACGGTAGCCTACCCCTTAGATTGTATCGTAACGGCTAGCTGCTGGAAGCATGTACCCAGTAGATGCTGCGGTATGGCTGGAGGTTGGGCGAAACTGTAGTAAGAGCCAACGACCACATCACTTTCACGCTCGTGCTCCCTCACGGCGTGATACACATTTTGAACCTTGCGTGCGTTTTGTTTGTGCAGCTTAGGGTCGGACACACGGACAACGGCTTGAAGCGCAAAGCGGGGGGTCTCGATCGGCCGTGCTTGCAGACGCAGAGCGCAACGACAATACGGAACTCTTGCGTCGGGAACTCCTGTTCCCACACCTCACGACGTTCTCTCCATCTGGAGAGAAAACGCCGGATGGTTTAGAGGCTTGTGGTGGAGTATTGGGAGACGCAAGCGAACAACATGCCACTCATGAAGCGCCCCACCTTCGCTCCACATCCGATGTAGAATCAGAATTCACGAAGCGCCCCACCTACGCTCCACATCCGATGTAGAATCAGAATTAATTCACGAAATGTCTGATCACGAAATCACGAATACCTGGCCCAGCGAGCGACCGCTGTCCAGATGTAAGCCACGGTCCCTGTCTGTTCGCGTGTTCTACCAGTCTGCCAGCACCGCTCCGTGCGGTATCCACTTGGTAGCCCCACAAGCGCGACAAACCAAACCGTGCCCGCTGTTGTTGTCGAGGTAAGCTACGTACCACTGGTACCTACTCAGCCAAAAAATGTGAACCATAACGCCTAATTCGCTCTACAACAACAAACTCCAGATTATTACTATATCGCTTCCCGATCTCTAATAATATTTTCCTTTGTGAAAGAGGGGGAAGTGTGGTACGGGCCCAGCCTCGGTGCTTGCTATTTTTCAGTGCGGGGTAATATTGTGGTACGATGCGTTTGGACTACGCGAGGGGGGGCAGCACCGTGCGCGCCCGGGCTGTACGGTGGAATCCCCGTCAAGGGGGGGAGTGTATTCTGTGTATTCCGTTTACACAAGAGGGGGACGCGTCATGCGTGCCCTTACTCGGCTTAAACAATTAGGATTGGGGCAGAACTCGTCCGTTTTAGTAGGTGCGAGTTCTGTTTGCCAAATCTGCTACATGCGTGACTGGAAGCTGGGGTAGACTGCTTGCTGCTGCGTGTTGTGGTTGTTGTTGCTGTTGTTGCTTCTTTCTTCTCCCGCTGCTTGTTTTCGTTGTCGGTGCTGCCTGCTACCCGCTTCCTGCTGATGCTGCTGCTTGCTGTCTGCGATGTCACGATTGATGCTGCGGCTGCAGCTGCTGTCATCATTATGAGCATCAGCATCGTCATCATGGTCTCACTATACCATCATCAAGATCAACATCATGCAAACGAACATCCTGGCACGAGACAATAGCAGACCGATATTATTACCTGGTTGTCATAATTTAGTATCAATAGTACGAGATGTATGAATACTACTGCACGCACTACTGCTCTACAAAGCAGTATGATCTTTACATCTCGCAGTATGTAACGGTTTGCGCATCCCTGCTGCCACATTCGAAGTAAAAGTGCAAGAAGAGGAGTCTTCGGGGGGCAGGCCTGCCTATAATCCACCAGAGAAGACGCGTGGGTCTCTGTGTTGGTACTCGACCCCAATAATAAACTCTGCTTGTTGTTCTAAAATATACTCTGTATTTTCTAGTCAACGACCGGGTATCGTGTGTGTAGGATCTATAGGAGGATCGACTTGTTTATACCTTGTGTACGAGGAGGAAAAGGTTTACCCGTACTCGTATTTGGAATTGACCTTTAATTTTGACCTCCTAACCCTCACCCTGACCCGAACCCACAGTAGTTTGGCTTGCAGGGGCTTCTGCTCAATGATTCGATATCAACGATGCGGACACGACAAATGCAAGTGGCCGGTAGGGTTTGGCACTGTAACAGTATGTACCGGTAGTAGTGGTCTACTGATTGACGTGGTCAGTACGTTCGCCAGCAGTGTTTTCTTTTTCAACTACGTCCAACAAACACGTCGTATTTGTTACTGAAACCCACCACAAGCATTCCCGGTGGATAGATAATTCAGGAGGAACTCTCCGCCACCCGTGGGCTGCTGGGAGTGTCGACGCGTTCCTTTCTTCCACTTGTATCATGTTTGCTCTGTTCCTATCTGGTGATACTACTGTATTACCGTACACGCATGCATATAGACGTAGTCCAATACACTCACAAACAATTGACGTGCTACTGAAGGGGGGGCGTATTTCTTCCCTCAACACCTCACGTCGAATTACTCGACTTCGACCCTCCCGACTGGTGACTGAGGTACTTGACCCCGCCCCTTCTCTCTACGCATTTGGAAACACCCTATAAAGCTGAACACAGGAGATGGTAGTTAGGCGTTTTCCCCGCCCTGAATCTTCCTTAGTACTCTAATACAGGTACTACTTGCTGGGTGGCTACCTGTACGCCTGTATAGCGACAACGACTGTACCTGTGGTGAGCGGTTCATAAGAGCTACGATGGACGAACAACCTGGTGGGAGAAATAAGAGGCATGCTATGTTGAGTGCGCTAAGTTCTTGCTTAAGCACATTGTAATAGGTCGCCGAACTTGGGCGCAAACTATGTATAAATTAATGTCGACCCTTGAACGTTTTTGAACTTTATGCGAGGGAATTTGCATCGGATCGCTGTCGCTGTCACACGAATCACACACATCACACCGACCACCAGCCACACACAAACCAGATATTTTGTTTGTCTTGACGCCTGACAGTGTGCGGGGGGGATGTAGGTGTGAGATATCAAAATCCCCGGTTGCGCCGTCGAGCTACCCGTATGAACCGTGTTCAACAAGACACACACGACAACGATGCACTCAACACCAAGCAAGTGCAAACTACAATCTATCAGTCGAAAACGGATGACAAAACAAACTAGGGTGGAGGCCTATGTTGGCCAGTGTACTCTCCAGGTGGTACTACATTCTACCTGCGTACGTGGCAGAGGACGAAAATCACTACTGCTGCACGCCACCGGTATTGAATAGGAACTAAAGGTTATGCCTCAAAGGGGCGCTGGCACCCAAGCGTCCCCTGGTTCCCGGGTTTCAAGTGACTCTAATCTCTATTAATAGATGTTTTGTCGCAAATTTTGAAAAGGAAAAAATCCGCTATATTAACACGCTTTGTTCAAACATTTGGCTCGGGTTCGTGCTCATCAGAGAGCGACCGTGACGTGGGAGGGGTTCATCACAGCGCAGGTTGGGTTTCTCTCGCAATCGACTCCCCGCAGGTTGTCAACAGAGGCCTACACCTCGACCAAGAGGTGCTCCAGTTGTCGCGATTGGTCGAACATTGGGGTGCACAAAATAAGATAAGAAACAAACCCCAACAATAGAACGTTTGCACTTTACTTGCGGACGGCTACAGCTCTTGACAGAAAACTCCAGCCCGCGAAAGTGAGGGATGATCAGGACGGCGTTTGTGAGCGCGTCGGGGGGGGGGCAGGCGGCAGTCGTAGGCAGCTATGAACAACACACGATATGTTTCGGTGTATTCGAAGTAGCGAGCGAATGCCACAAAAAAAACGCCAAAAAAGCTAAAATGTTTCCTTTTACTCAAGGGAGCATAGCACAAATAATGGCCACATCCCCGATGAAGATATAGCCTTGACTAGAAGACTGCTCCTTCCTAAGAGGGTGGTATAACTCGTAGGAAGTCGCCGTCCAAGATGCTGTCTGGCGCAAAGCTTCGTTCCCATGATGGGTAGTAGGTCATTGGGCCCAAGAAAGCGCAGATATGGGCGAAAAAGCTCAGGATCTTCGGTACACTTGCGTCGACCATTCTACAACCACGATATATGAATCTTGATTGCAAATCCCTCAGAACTGTACTTCCAAGTGTTGGGTACATGTTGCCGAAACCCCTACGCGCAAGCACTCGGCGACGTATTCCTGCGCGTGCCAGCGTCCCCGTAAAAAGGCGGGCGGTGTAAATATCTTCACTTTTTAAACGAGGAGAGGGCGCACCCCGTGGCCTCTACTAGGATGAAAGGCGACAGGCACAAGCTTTGCGCTGGTAGTGGTTACACAACCTGGCTTGTGCTCGCAAAGGATATAAGATGTGCAATGCTAAAAAGGCTTATTGTGGGTCAAAAACATAACCTAGACTATGTGAGAGAGTTTTCGGGGTGTATACATTCATTATCAACTCGGCAAATACACTTTCCACGGCTATGTGTACCCTACAAGGCAAAGCATTGACCGGCCTAACCCTAGCCATAACCTTGTCTCCTATCTGTTGATGCTTGCGCGGGGACGCGGGGAAAGCGTCAACTCGCTCGTGGCAATACCCATTCCACGTGATATTCTCAATGTAGCGACTGCCCGATCGTCGACCAAAGCAAGCACTCTCCTATCGTTCTGGTACGGCGATACCGGTACTACTGTACTATACCACGCTGAATACGTGATTGCGACGACTATTGCTAGTATAGACTACGCTTTACGAATAAAACATACCGAAATACACCGCGAACATATGTCAGTTTCAATCATGCTTCAGTAGTATGCGGCGATGACCGCACCCTCTGCTGTTTAACAATCCCAACATCGATCAAGACAGAAACCTGCTGGTGCGAGTTTCCTATCACTCTCCATCAACGAAAATGTCTATCAACGGTGTGAAGCCTCGGAGAAAATGGGCGGGTTTACCAAACGTCGTATTTACTTGACACGTTGGTGATTCACGGTAAATACACGAGAGTGTGAAGACGAAGCGCCTCGCACCAGGTTTGGACAAATAAATGCTGAATATCATAGTAGCGCTATATTTTGAACGGTAGGGGAGTTTCGTACGCTCCCAGAACATAAGTTACCTGGTAGCACCCTTCGCTCTTACCAATCCTGGTCCGCTGTCAGAAGTATGGATGGTCGGTAGACCAGCCCAATTTGCAATCGCATGCCCCGTGTGAGCCCCAGACCTCAGTCAGTGCTTGTTTGTAAAGCGTTCAACATCAATCAGTATGGATTAAGTTGTGGCCACACCCGTACTGCGAAAGCGTCCAACCAACTAGAGGCTACACCTACAGATCAACATCGCAATTAAAACCCACCCCCTGCCAAAACCCAATAGTTGCAATACAACGGAGGGTCAAGCATGCTTTGCGCACAGTATGAGGCTAACCCTTAGTCCACCTGAAGACTACGCTGTCTCGCTGGGTACCATGAGGGAACGTCCAAGCTGATGCTCGACGTTCGAGGTTTACCCAAACTCTCCCGAAACAGCACCACGAGTCTCGCAACGTTGGAGCTGAAGGTACCGACAAAAAGCTCAGCTGCCGCCAGCTTCTCGAGGTCTGCCAGAAAAAAGACGAATGACCCGTAATCCTTGCGAAAGTAGAGCAAGCACGCGGCGGGTCGACAAAGGGGACGGACGGAAAGCTGGGTGAGTTATGCTCATTTCTCCCAGCAAACTCTACATGTATGTGCGTGACATTGTTTGCCAGCTTCAGCGCAAGTGGGCCCCCCGATCTCGTGAGTTCTGTTCAATCCGAACATGCTTTTGGACGGCGAATTGAGTTGTATCTGCGCACGGGCTTCCTTGGCATTTTGGGAAAACATAAAAACTGATCAGATGTCTGGTAGGCGGGTACCCCGTTCAAGGCGAATTCTATATCGTGACGTTCCCGCCGCGCATCAAGGTTTCACCTTGGGCGAGACAATTCAGCTGTGTCGTCGCCGCTTAAAAGAGTGGGAAAATGGGATAATCTTCCAAGTGCCGCAAAACACACCTGTAGCGTGGAGAACGCATTTCCTTCCACCCCGTGTCCGACGTACACGATGGTCTCCATGGGTACGTTGGGAAAGTACGCGGGGGCGAGTGTACGAACCTCATCCGCAATTTCCGGAGTATCGGAGGCCACCCATATGGCTTTGATGCCATCCACTCCCGTTGAAGTAGTTTCGTCATCAAGGTAGGTAACCGCTGCCTTCAAGTATTCCTAGAGATATGAGCAACATGCATGTGAAAGTGTTCCAGGGTATATATATATATGTATGTATATATATATTTGTTCAAACAAAACATAGTGGCCTTACCGGCGTTTCAACAATTTCATGTTCTGCTTACCAAAGAGGTGAGGTGACTCAGATCTAGGCCACAATTAAATTCCGGAATAACATCTGTGCGGAACGAACCTTGACGTCAATCGCCTTGGCCTCGTTTGCTAGCTTATCTCCACGTCGGACGTGTATTCCCAAGAAGGGCAACCCTTCGACCACCTTCTGTGTGTGGATCACAAAGTTCACGTCGTTTCGGACCCAAGGCGTCATGTAACTCCATAGATATTTGGCCATCACCTGAAACATGACGGGACAAAACGTGCAAGGACTAGGTCGGCATGTATAGTGCACGCCACCCAGATTGCATATCACAACCAAATACCGAGACGATTTAGCTGCGTTGTCATAGCTGCCGTGCTGCCAGATTGCGGTAAGAGCGTGAGGCTCCACATCCACCCGAAACAGCTGACGGTTTGCTTGGAAAACCTCAGACATTTCCCCCCAAACCTCAGGTTCTTAGACTCGATCTCCACCACGGATCATGTTTTGGCTACAATATGTACAGACTTCTACAGGCCTATGCACGTGGTATTTCACGCGGTCGTGACGGGGGGGGTCACCTATTGGTAAGCTCTTCTTATATCTACCCATAAATATTGTCGAAGCTCACTGACAAAGCGCCCAAATGATCGATGTTCAGGTCCTGGAGAGAGTTGACGATGCTAGATGTCGAGCTGCGGATTCCGTCAAACGTGCAACCGGCGGCCGTATGTAGGTCTTCATCTGAAACATTTGCCGAAATAGAGTGGTTTGTCCAGGCCTGTCGCAGGGATATGAGGGTGCTTCAGCGTTAAATTGATGTTTCCCCATCATAGCGAACGCCAGTACTCGCAAGAGACTCAAGGGCAGATTGAAGAGGGACGACACAAAACAGAGTGCTCTTTCGTACAGTGTGTGGCTTAACTTCATGCCGTACCGCCATCATCCTGAAAAAAAAATATGAACGGCTTCCCAAACTGACCTCGGCTGTATCGAAGACGCACATGTGTGGCATGCTGCTAAATAAGCAGCCCCAGCCGTGAGACACCAAACCCCCACTCGCATTGAAGCAGTTCATGCTTTGGAACTGGTTGTCGTCGCATATAAGAGATATGTCGTTCCAGTCTTCCACTGCAAGGTAATACACCCAGGCGTTGAGCATGTCTGAAACACACGCGACGTTTGAGTGCGGGAAACGGGTGGAAAAGCACTTTACAGGTTACGTCATCATTTTCTACCCATGGCTAGCGTGAGGCATATATGCCAAGTGTCGCCACCGCGTCGTCGATATCGAACGGAACCCAAAGGAAAGTAGTGAGCAGTAGCAAAGAAGGGCATTGTCGTTCAGGGCACCAGGCGCTCAGTGGGGTGCCAGGAGTAAGGCCTTTGGGCATGATGTCATTGTCTGCAACCGAGTCCGAGCGGTAAACGTTACCGGCATACGCCTGGTTCGTGCGCTTGAATGTGGCCTCAATATACGTCGGGGCTCTACGTTATGTCACGCACCATCCGATGATTACTACTGACACCTCCTTCAGGTAACCGATCACACACAGAAACCCTGTAGTTTCACCACGTGCCAATAGGAGACAGGGGTCGACTTATGGCCCCCAGGGTAACACAGAGGGGCAAACGCGGCAGTCGTGGGCACTACAGCAGTAGGTACGGCTGATTTGAAGTTTCTAGAGGAACATGGAACATCACATTGTTTGGGCCCAACCATAGAGTGGCGATAGAGGTACACTCGACATTGCTGTATTTTTCCAGGGTCGCGAAGAGCATCCTTTTAGTTACTCACTGTTGATATTGCTGCCGAGGCCGCACGCTCGCCATGTGTAGCTCCCCCTACCCAGCGTACACTCGGGTGCTGCCTTGGTGTACTGCTCCAACCATGTCGGGGAGAAAACGTCCGTCTTGACACTCACGTCTTGGACTACCTGGATTGTCTCTGCTGTTTGGCTTCGCCCGACTGTCACACCACATGTCAACCCTTGGAGAAGAGCGAGTACACATAGGTGAGGCCTCTGCAGTATTCGTCCGAAACCGTACATACTGTGCGTGTTTGTTGCCTGGCCGGCAGTCAAGCCAACTCGTGTAAGTAGCGCCCCCCTCTGCGCATACACGTACGTACAGTGTGCGAACACATTGATTGAATCGAGATCAAGGGTGACAGAGGGGTAGCGGCAGTTTGTCGAATGATCCAGTTGGAACTTTATTCCATCGTGAGTTTACAAGAGTCAATTTGACGAAGGTTTCTCCGCGAAGAATAACAATCCGCGGAAACATGAAGGTCACAAGGACGTTGTCTCAAAACGTGACCAATACTCTAAACATGCTGCTTTCAGGCGGGGGCTTGTTTTCACCGACATGCGAATTGTACAAAATACATTCTGCCAAGCAGCCACTTTTCGTTGTAGTGTTTCGCTGTGCATCAATTGTAACCGGCCGTTGCTGATACAAGGATGGTGCTAAAATCTCGCTTAGCAGTGTGGGCCGACGTGCCACCCTCTTAGGCGCATTGCGGTGTCGGATTGGGGGTTATTCTTAGCGTCGACATCAAGACATCACGACTAAACGGCCGACGCAATGTTCGGAGAGGGAGACAACCGGGAGGTCGTGGTTCTGGAAGTTTTTAAGAGTGAAAATGTGTTCAACTTACGTCTGGTACAGACTAAACTCCATAGATAGTATGACCAACCGTTACACCCCAAATGATTTCAGATTGATTGCTGGTTGAGCGCTTAGAGCGTAAAATCGGAACAATATGTTGAACTAACCCAACCACACTACGAGACGGCTGAACACGTTTCATGTGCGCCTGTACCACGCGAATGCTCAGATGCACTTCACTAACGCGATGTCGGGTTGGGAGAAGTGCCGAACGAAGTCTAATCGGATAACTAAGCGATTTGTCCGCGACAAACGACCTTAAGCTCGCACCGACGTCAGTCTCATACACCGACGTCAGTAGCGGGCACACCCCGGGCTGCAATGAGACAAAAATTGGAGAATTGTTTTTACATATTTTCGTAAGTAAGTGAAAACAACTCTCCACGGTCAGGAACCTACTGATTCACATTGATTGGCAAATACATTGTCTATCAAAAGTTTGGACGTGTTTTTCGCCAGCCCGAGCGTTTTCTGGTCCACTTTTCAATGACGAACTTCGGGACAACGAGAACGACGACAGTAGTACAGAAGCCCAGGAGCTAGTGAACATCTATTTCTAACCAATTGACTTCAAATACTTGTACACTAATTGCGAAGCATTTGTGGATTCCCCCTCTTGAAATATAGGAAGGTTGTGTTCTGTCGGGTACGTACAGAACATACCCGGGGCATTTTCCTGCTGGGTATTACCCTACAAAGAACTTATGTGAGATATTTACGACACTAACACCTGTTCCCGGCACTTCTGTAGGTTCTGCACGACACTCATATCCTCACCCGGATTTTCTCTAATTCATTATGTGCGCTCGAGCCACAATACCTAGGGTACGCGTATGTCATTCTTATACCTGCCCAGAACTTAACTTCTGCGAGTTCTGTAAGCCCGTGCCACAATATCCGGAACTTCTGTGAGTTATGTATGACTTCTATACCCATACCAGGAACTTATTTGAGTTACGGATGCCATTCATACCCGCATGTAGAACCTCTGTAAATTCTGTGAGGCGTTTACACGATACCCGAAATACGACTGACTGTTGATATGCCTTTGTCACAATACCCGGGATCCTGGTACGCATTCGGGTTTAACCCTGGGAGTGCTCAACACCTATTTATGTCGATGATACGGACAGGCACAGCTACGTTGTATTGGGGCGAGGTCTGCGTTTGGTTGTATATACCGTGTGACCATGTCACACAATCATACATACATAATGTAAGCATTCTATATTGTTAAATTTCCTCTCTGACTATACTATGTCGTGCAGGGCAACCTTCACTCAGGGTGAGGAAACCTGCGCCACAATTCGTCGAGTACCATATTTTTTCTCTAACCAACTAGTACTACCCTTCCCTGCTTCTACTGGTACGTAATTATATACCCCCTACCGCCCTTCACCTGTTTTTTGTGGAAGCCTGGTATTTTCCAGGGCAGTCCTCGATATTTTTCCTTTCAACCATGGTTGGCGGTAAATGCCGTGATTGCGGGAACTACCGTTTTTATCGCTTCCCGTGGATGCGTGCCGTCCAAATGCCCTGACGTCTACTTACTGTACCGTGACTGCCGTGGATTTTTTTTACTGACTGCGAAAGCTTGCCGTGCAAATGCCGTGATTTCTGTTTGCTGTACCGCGACTGCCGTGGTACCGCGTAAAGATGCCGTGAAAATGCTGTGGTCACGAGTAACCGTGCCATGATCTACCGTATCAACATTTTATTCCGAGGCGGAGCTTTAGATTTCAGCCCGGCGGACACTCAGAGGGGGGATGGAATCCCCGCCTGCGTATATCGTCTGTGTACGTGTCCACATTTGGTTTCAATCATATCCTTCAAACAAATATAATTATTGCATGGTTTCAGTACAATGCGTACGATTTAACCCATAGTCTTCGTACGAGGCACCGGGATATATATGTGTTTCCTTTTTCGCTGCCTGGAGCGGAACGCCACCTCATCAAACAAAACCCCATGACGTGCGTACACCCCACATCGCCGAGGAGATGATACGGAAGGAATTCTTAGTAGTGACACCACAGAAGTGTACTGACGCCGGTGTATCGCCTCCGGGTTCAGGATCCGTAGCTGAAGGTTCTACAGCAGGAGAAGGTGGTCCCGTTTCCGGAGCAGTCGGTCCTGTCTCAGGAGCAGCCAATGGGTTCAAATGCCGAGTATTTTTATTTCTGCACCTAGAATGCCATGCTTTACGTTCACCGCGGAAGCGGGTCGTGGAAATGTCGTGATATCGGATTTCTCTACCGCGACTGCCGTGGGTTTCGCTCGCTGCGGAAGCGTGCCGTGGAAATGCCGTGATTTCAATTGGAACCATTGGGCATAAGCACACATAAAACCTGGCGAATGGTATGTACAACAGCAACAACAGCAGCAGCATCAGCAGCGGGTGGCGGGGGCGCGTGTCTTCAAGGCACGTGTCCCAATTGGGAGCTCAGGCTGGGGCGCCGGTCGAGAATGTACAAGAAAACAATGAAGTAGGGGGAATGGGGCATTGACACGTACGTACGTACGTACGTGCACTGATTCAGTAAAACGAGTGGCGGGGGCGGCGCGAGGCGCAGAGGAAAGCTAAAAAAAGCACAAATGGTCGAAACACCCGGTGCACGATCAGGCTCGCGGTCCTGACGGGAGCCCTCGATCGTGCATTTCTGCACCAGGCCGCGAGTCTTGAGGGGACCAGAATGCAAACGGGGGACGGAGAAAAGAGCGGGGGTACGCGTGCCCCAAAAGCCAGAGGAACCTCACTGCCAGGAGCGACGCGGACGTGCGACAGGTGGGTGTTCGACGCGGGGGTGGCTTCAGCGAGTGGGAGCGGAGCGGCTCTGCCGTGTGAAGCGAGGAAGGAGCGAAGGAAGACTGGATGGTCCGAGTGGGTTGGCAGAGAAGAGAGAGGGGGAACGGGTGGGAGTGCTAGTCGGTGGTTTTGTTCGTGGAAATTATACAAAGGTACGACGAGGGATGTTGAAGTTTTATATTTGCCCACCGCGGACGTAGGTTCACCCTTCGGTTCATTGGCAGTAGTTTCAGCGAGAGGTCGGTTGTCGACAGGTAGAGCCTTCTGCTTGTACATTGCGCCTCATCCTCCTTCGTTGTAGCTGTCTAGATACCACTTTACTCGGCTGTGCTGGTCGTCATCACACATTCCCCCCTGGGCAGAACGACTACCACGGCTGTCATTGTAGTACGGTAAACGAGGCGGCAGGCGAACAATGAAATTAAAAAGAGGAGACAAAAGGCGGAAAACAGTATACAAGTACGTACTACACTGTAGGTACCAGGTATCTCTTAATCGGCCCTTGGTTTGGGATTTTGGACGGGTGCTGCTCTGCAACACTGACTGCTTCAGTTGGAACTGCAACCAGAGTTGGCACGACGCCCAAGGCAAAGGGTGTGTTGAGTGCTGGGGCAGACGATCGTCCCTTAATGTTTTCTGCGCCCGACATCTTTCAATGAACTTCCTTTTGACCACTGTTTATATGCTGCGGTCTGTGCTTGGGATATTTCGGATTTTGTTTATTCCTTCGATCACCGCTGCAGTACGTAGCACCGACAGATACACTAGTACAAGTATTTCGTAGGAACCATGCACTTTCTATTTTTGCTTCATGTGATCACGGCATGGATAACAGTAAGGGCAATCAAAGCAGAAACGGGGGTTATCGTGCCTTTTAGCGAAGTAGCGCTGTCGAGGGGCGGAGGAATCGAGATGCAGGTAAGGATACATAGAAAGCGAGACGGCAGTGACTCTCTCCCAACCACGCCGGATTGCAATGTTGACTAGGAGCATTGCACGATCCTAATCGAGATGAAACATGCACGCAGCAGTCATAAACCAACCATTTGTACGGATAGCGAATTGTTGGTAGATGCTTCTTCGGGAATGCTTCGGAAGGAGGATTGGGCCTTTTCGGTCGGAGGTTGCAGGGTCAGGGGTACGGGAAGGCAGTGGTAGTACGTGGGGGGAGGGGGTGAGAAGGTGGTAGAGATACAGAGAGAGCTAGACAGCAAGGACTCCTTTATAGATACTACGGATGGCGGTGTAGACCAGCATCCGCCCACGACGTTTTGCGCGTTGAAAAATACTCGTAGCAGATATACACGAGCCATTTCGATGAACATCGGGTTGTTGGTCGGTGCTTCTCCGAGCGTGCTTGGGAAGGAGGACTGGGCCCTTGCGGTTGCAGGTGGAAGGGTGAGGGCTACAGTACGTAGCAGTAGATGTAATACGTGGGGGGAGGGGTTGGAGCAGGTGGAAGAGCTACAGATAGAGCGAGACGGCAGGGACTCTCTCCTAGTCACTATCGATAGAATAGACTTTCATCACCGCACGACCTCCTGCGCGTTGAAACATGCGCGTTGCAGTCAAACACCAGCCATGTTTATGGACAGCGGCTGTTTGTCGGATGCTTCTTAGGGAGTGCTGCGGCAGGGAGTGGGCCATTTCTGGTGGATGAGATGGAGGGATGTTGGTTGTGGTAGTCTTCATGTGCGTCACACCGGTCTTGATTAGTCGTATGATATTGCCGCCATTTCGTTCTGGAAAGTTCTTCACATTATGCTCCTCAGTTGTTTTCAGAACACTGCACTTTGTCAGATGGCAAGAACGAAAATAGATATTTCTGAACCGGAACTGCCGCAGTTTTCGCTGGCTGCGGAAGCATTCCGAGAAAATACCGTAATCGCGATTGCCCGTGGCATGATCTACAATATCAGCAGTTTATGCCGAAGACAACCCAGGTATGTTGGTATCATATGTTTTTCATTTTAATGATACTGATACCAACTCAGAATGTTGAAGAAGAGGGAAAAAGAAACCTTGGCTTGCAATGTTCATATTATTCACCTAGAATAAATAGAGGAGTATTCATGTGAAAACACACACCGAGATACAACTTAGGGGGTTCCGAGCCACTGAATGGTCAACGGCACTTGCCCCCTTGATGTTTGAAGTTGATTGAACACTGCGGTCCTCCCCAGCAAACATAACGGGGACGTGGTACCGCGGGGTCATCAAAGCAGCCGAACGGTTGACGGTGAGGTGGCACGAGAGTGAGGCGCAGTTGAACAGGCAGCGCCGCGCATACATACGGCGTGGGTGTTGCCCAAAGCAATTGAAATAGGGGGGGCAGCAGGAGGAGTGAAAGGAAACCCGACTGAGGGGAAGGGAACAGGAGGAGTAGAGGGAAAGCCGCGGTGGACGAAAGTAGGAACGATATGGTAGACAGGGCAGACAGGCAACAGGATGACTACGAAGTAGAACATGCCTGTGCTTCTCCTGCCGCCAATTGGTGCAGCGGGCTCGAACGTAGTCTTTCTTTGTCGTCGTTTTCTTTTTGCGCTTGACCCCCGGGGATTTCTATTTTGTTTGTTTATTGTTTTTATTTAGTTTGATCAGCCTTATGAATGGAGTCGTGTGGCATGGGCGGATGAGTATCCTACTTTGCATCTTTCGTATTGTCTCACGCCGATGGGCGGCACATAGTTTAGTTGCCGAACGCAGGACGGAAACGGCAGGCAGGTCAGGAAGGTTCCAAGCGGACAAGTACAAAAAACCTGGCTATGTTTCTCGTACCATAAACCGCTGAAGCTATCTGGAGGGTGTTTTGTGCTTGGGTTTACTTGTCAATTCCCCTCAGTTCTTAGTCTCACTCGGTTGATAAGTAGTGGTGTTTGTTTTGGCTCTTTATTTTCAGGTGTTTGGCACATACATCCCCTCCGGTTGGACACGACACCGTGTTTTTATCACTTTTTGTTATTTTCCTCTCCGCTCTGTTGTTTCTTTTTTTCACAGCAATCTATACAGCACCATGGTCTTAGTCTGCACCACCCCGCGTCAAGGTGGTCTCCGGTGTTTGGCACGGGAAGATAATTTCGTGCCGAGCAGGCGGTTCCGCGAGGGTGGTCTAGAAGATTTAAAGCTGTCAACGGGGGGTGCCGCCATAGTAAATACTCTTGGGTTGGCGGCCTCGCCGTGGCGAAACAAACAAAGCTAATAATTGGAAGTGGCTCTTTGCAGCTCCTAGTAGTGGAGCCCCTGGTATCTAGACCCTGAAGCCCCCTACTTCAGATTTTGGAGACCATGTGCCACGACTAACGCTTCAGGCGCATTCGTTTTAACCGGACAATCATTAACAGAACACCGCTCGTGGCGCGCGTTTTTTTTTGTGGTTTTAGTATTCCACTGATATTGGCTCAAACGGACAAGGTATACCTGATTTCGCCACTTACTTGCCCTTTTGGTTATTTATGCTTTTGTGGAGCTCATTCCACCAACAATAATATCACCACAGGGTGTTATACGAACGTACCAACTATCTCTGGATGAAATGCGCCTAGATTGTTCCAGTGGAAATTTCGTACAAAACGTAGCTTTGGTATAGCTTTCATGTTTTTCGTTTACTGGTTTGGGGGTGGTTCTAAACTGTTAGCAAGAGCTTGCACGCTCGTGTCGAGTAGGGAGGAGGGACAACAGCGGTATATATACTACGTACAAGGTATATGATAGTAATATTTTACATAACCTTGCTGTAGCATTATATACTCGAAAACCAGCATATATCTCGCTATTGTTATACAGCAAAAGCGTGTATATGGTGCTCTCACGTGTCCCTACGGTATCTGCCCCATGCTGACATTTAGTTCATTCCTTCCGGAGCGACGGTCCTATCACCTGGCTGGGTGGACACGATGCCCTGAGCTGCGGGAGGAGATCAGATCGGAGAACGAAGGTCGCGGCGAGGCATCCGTCCCAGATTGGTAGCGAGGGGGGAGATGATGCACGCGTGTACATACGCACGTCCTTCGAGTCGAGACCCATAAATTTGTTTTGATTCTGCTCGCGTGGCATCGCAACTGGAATGTATACCCCCCCCGCCCCCCCCCGCGCGCGCGTGCTTTTGTGTGCGGTATGCAACAATAGACTTGATTGCTCGGATTTTATTTTTATTTCGTAAATTGGAAAATGTTTGACTTTTGTGTGTGCTGACTGGGTCATGATCGGATACCTCCCCCCCCGCCCCTCCCCACCGCACGCCACTGAACAATTGTCGGATGAATACGGGCCACGATTGATTGTCTCGTAACCCCCCACCCCCCCCCCCCAATGCAGTGTTTAGTGTTTAGTTATTGCAAATATTGATGATACGGCATGATGTACGGTCGCGTACGTAGGGAGGAGCTAAGAGACTACGCATGATACTACATTTCGTGCGCGTACCTATTATTATTATAAATTAGGGTTAGGGAAATCTGAAAAATGGGAACGAAGCCTGAAATGAGAACCAAGCCGTATCTCCAGAACCATGTGGTGTATCAGAGAACCAAAATGATCCTGCGAAACCCCTTGGCCAGCCCTGTGCGAGGAGCTCGTCAGAACGGTCATGCTCCATCTCGTGCCTTCGGGTGGGCGCAAAAAGCGATATACGCTGGCTCTATTGTGATTTCTCTAGATGCTGGCTACCGCGGCGATGCCGAGGACTTCCAGCCTGAGCGACAGCTCATTCGAAGGCTGCTGTACAGCCCCACAGGACTGTCAACTTTTTTTCTTGGAGTTGTACACAATTGGTTTGCTTTCTAAAAAAAACAGTCCGTTCCCATTTTTTGTTTCGTTCCCATTTTTCCGTTTTGTCTGTCTATGCATTGTTTAGCACTGTTTGAATGCAATGGTTTTCTTTAGTGGTTGGTTGATAATGAAGACACAGCTTTGGTAAGATACGCCGTCGAGACATTCGGGTGGGATTCTACTGAATAGGAGGAGTGGGATGTTTCGGATTATTATAGTGAATGTACTGACTTGGAGGAGAATGACAGGTTGAATTTTATTCGTTTTTTGGAATTCGAAGGACGATGTGTACACAGCTGGGAGGCGGTTGTGCGTGTGTGTACTAGATTTTGAACTGACAGCCGTTTGAATATCGCGGGCAGAGGCCTGTAAATACGGCAGTGCAGTGGTTGTGAGATTGTTGAAGCTTACGCCAGTACAGTACGGTTTGGAATTTTGCATTAAATTTGAGTTTTTGGATTCGGGATGAGGTTGGTGATTTCTTAGCAGGGAGGTAAGGGTTTTATGTTTTTTTTTTGTGTTTTAATTGGCAGCAAGCACTACTACTTGTAGCGCCACGGCGACAGCCCCTATGTATTGGATGATTGTAGACCTACGGTAGTACGGCATTGCCACTACGATCATGACAGCAGTGTGCCGCGAATGGGGAGACTGTAAGACGTAGCAGTCGTTCACAGTCGCGCAAATGTCTGATGTATTCTGATTGATAGATTGGTGTGATTCATGAAGCTGAAAACTGCCCAACGGCATAATAATATGCGTTGGGTTTTGTGCTTTCCCGAATGGCTTGCATAAAATATATAGTTGGATGATTTTCCAGGGTCACGGGGAACAGGGATGAGAGGTCCATTGATCTCAGTCTGGTGGATAACGATTATTCTGGTACTTTCTGCAACACTAAACAAGAACAACACCATCTCTTCTTCTGCTCCCGCTCCTCATGGCAAGGTTGAGCGACGCAACACGCGTTGCACGAGTTGTCCCATCAGGGTGTGTTTATATATATATATTCTGCTGTAGTAGGCTAAGTGTGGATAAACTTCAACAACACTTACTTGAAAATAACAATTCCAGATTCATGAGCAAACAAACACATACATGCTTGCGACATTTAATTTAATTTCCTAAATGATAATTCTTTTTTTTCCCAGCTCCAACTGAACTGAACCATTGTCTGCGCGTTTTGTGTGTGTTAGTTGCATGTACCGCAGGCACCACATATCACGTTGACATTGTACAAGTCAGCCGCAACTGAAGAGTACTATTATATCTATATTTCTGCTCGTTTCCTTCTCTATTATTTGTCATGTCCCTATTAAAAGAGTCTTGTGGCGTGGGTAGACGACGAGTCTGCTTTCCTTGTGTCGTATTGCCTGACGCATCCTGTCCGGGGATGAGACATGTGTGACGAACGCAGGACGGCGACGGCAGACAGAGTGACAAGGTACACGACCGACTACCGGTTTAGTAGGGAAGACCTGGATATGCTACTCGTTCGACAAAACAGCTGCGGGTACCTGGAGAGTGCTTTATGTTTTGACGAACTCGTTATTTCCCTTGATTTTTAGTATTACTCTGTTTTTCAGCTGTAATTATTTTCAAGTGTCTGCCACATCTCATGCGGGGAGCGACACCTGTTTTGGTTTACTTATATTTCGCGTTTAGGACGAAATCACGGTTCGGCGAAAATCAGTTACGTAATATAAACCAGTAAGTACAAAACACCCCCCGGAAGCTCTGCTTTTAGCAAGGCTGACATCCTAACTGGGTTTGTCTCGAAAAAGCCAAGGTGTACCTGCCTTTTGTACTATGTTCAGCTCTCAACTGACTTTGGCCAACACTGAACCAATCAGAGAGGCCATACGTACACTGTTATCGTTTCTCTCCGTATGCGCCTGCCCTCCCTAGGTTGAAATTCGTTGGTATTAAACGCATAAACTCTGTACTCGTGCGGGGCACGTAAAAGTATAATATATATAATATATATGCGTACGATGGTTTCACTGTGTCTTCTTTGGGGTGTGCGATATGCTTCAGGTCTTATAAGTCATACCAGGTAGGTTGTTGTGATGCGTACTCCGTTGTTTTCTATTGCCACATTAGTCTAAAGCAGTAGCGTTTGTTTGTTCTTTCTTTGTTCTACACCCCTCGCGTAGCGTGCTAGACTACAATTTACTAAAATGTGTGTGTTCCTTTCTTGATTTCTTGCTTTCTTTTTATGTCTTGCCTGGCTCGAGGGCGCACGCAGACTGCAATATCATGCACCTAACGCCGCCCCCCCCCGGAGGGGGCGAAAACAATTGGCTTGACCTGTGTTTTTTTTTTATGATTTGTGTTGCAGTACTTACTTCTGAGGTACTGGAAAGGCGTACGTACTCCTTCACGTATATAGGCGTCGTTTCCCCTACTCGAAAACCTGGTACCTGGTATATTGTACCAGCCTGGTATATTATACCAGGTACCAGGTACCAGGTACCAGGTGTATACGATATATGTAGCACACGTGGTCTTAGTAGTATTCTGTTTTGATGCTTGATTGTCCACTGCGTCGTCGTGTGGTTTAACGGGCATACATAGCTGACATGTACGTGTAATTCAGGGTAATCGGTCTTTTCTACGGCCAAGCTAAACGTGCCGTTATGTATTATCTGAGTGTCCAGGAGATACTTTCGCTGATTTTCTGACAGTGACGTACACGACAAATACAGATTCAGGTACGCAGGCGAGGTGCATTGACACCAGGCAAGGTTAGATCGGTTTGTTTGGGCGATAGATTGTCGCTGGTCAGGTCTACACAGGTCAGGAATATACCTGCTATTTGTGGGACTATATATCCAGATATATCCTAGGGTTAGGTGATCAATGAATCTCTTGTCCATCCCCTCTTTTCACGCATGCCAACGATTCAATGCACAAACCCCAGATTTCTTCTGTTCAATCTTCTACGCTTATTTATTTCAGAAGACATAAAGTATATTGCCGGCAAGATGTGTTTCAGACGGATCAACCACCGAGTTTTGAAGTTTTGTTTTTCCGTGTTCCGTTACGGCGGTGTTTCAAGGATCCGAGGGGTTTCCAGAGAAGGGCACGGCGTAATAATCAAAGGGGACAATGCGAATTGAACCCGGAGAATAACGCCTGCCCATGGAGACGGAGTTTAGTGATGGGGGCCTCTCGGGTGCACAACATCTGTAGCTCAGGTAGTTTGTTCTGTTATCCTCGGTGCTATACTCCGCATGAAGCGTGCCGGGCAGAACAACCATACTAGACGACAGCTCACCAGCAAGGACAACAGGCTGCTTGGTACAACGGACAGTCTCTGCATGAACTCAGCGAGAGCGTGAAAGTGTCTTATTGGCAGGTCCGGTGCATGGCACGGACTGCCCCTCTGGAAAAAATACGAACAATGGTGTTTTAGTGTAAATGATCTTGTTACTGGGCCAACGGGGTCCCATCATGTGTGATATACATGCATTCAACACTACTACTGCACATCCAGGTTCGATACGCGTATATCAAAACTCTGTAACACTTCGTCATTTTGTCGGGGTAATTCGTTTTTGCGGCAAAAAGTAGTTAATATATGTTTGTGTGTGTTCTTCACATTAAACCGTTCTTTCTACCCGTCGACATCCAGCACAACCAGTGTCCGTGCCGATTCTTCAATCCTAGAAGAGATACAAGTTCTGTGGTCACAAAGCTACGCCACAGAGATACTACGTTGCCACGTGTGCAGTGTGAACTGCAGTGGGCAATGCAAAGCCATGTCATCATACTAGATACGACAGGCACGACATACGCAATCTATGAAATAGTGAAACGAAAAGAAACAATCAAAGAGAAAACAAAAACAAGGTAGACAAATCGAAAAAGAAAAAGAAGAAAAATGAAGGCAAAATCTAAGAGAAACAATCTGTCGTGCCCCCCCCCCCGCAGGCGAGGTGGCCAACACTTGAAAAAGAACGAGCTGGAAAAAAGAAGAAATAACAAAAAACACCACTGCTTGTGAACAGAGTAAGACAAAGAACCAAGGAGAAAGTAACAAGGAAAAATAACAAAGGGGAAATAACAGGCAGACCAAAGCCCAAAGCACCTTCCAGGTGGCGGCAGCAGCTTGTGGTACGAGTAGTATAGCCAGGTTCTCCCTGCTAATCCGCCTGGTACCTTGCTACCCAGACTGCCGTCTCCGCCCTGCGTTCGTCAACTATGCGGGAAGTCGACACAGCAAAGTGTTGTCATTCGTATTTTTTACATCGGTTTTTAACGCGCAGGGGCAACTTCCTGTGTATGCGAATTTTATGTTTATCAATGACGCGTTCTACGATAGAGGTAAAACATTTCCCCTTTTTTTGTTTTCTGAATGACGCGGCTCCTCAACCCAAAATCGTACGAAGGCCAATCTCGTTTCGAAACCAGGCAGTTTTGAGTCCTTGGGCCATGGGCACATCTATCGGGATGCAATTTCATGTTTGCTAAAGTGAGTTTTCGGGTGAGATAGGGAGCTCCTAGAGTTACGAGTAGGAGCCTCTAAAAAGTTAGGGTGAACCTCTATCGTAGAACGCATCAAATATTTAGGTGAAATATAGGCGAAAACCCCGCTTTTCCCAGGCTGCAGCTGTGGAGATTGTAGTGTGAAGGTGTTACCTACTCAGGTATAGGGGTAAAGGACCGATCGATTGCCCAGCCCAGGGTGATCCGAATAGCACTTTCCCCCCCTCTCAACGGCGGGATCTTTGGGGCGTCGGTACCGTATTCTGCCGTACGCTGATCTACCCGCTTTGTTTCATTACCTGGAGAACCAGGGAGATAGATGTGTTTTTTAGGTGTGCAAGCGTTTCTTCTGTAAAAAGAAACGTTCGAAATGAGATTCGAACCCGTGACCTGGACGATGTGAAATGTGAGAGTGTTGCCTACTGAGCTTTAGGGAGAAAAGACAGATCGATTACCCAGCCCATAGTAATCCTTATAACAGCAGTAGTAGCTCAAAATCGGCACGATGGATGTCGGAAAACTTGTCGGATTCGGATGAATTGGACCTGGACTTAGGACTGTTTTGTTTTTCGACAAAAAAACGTATACGGGCCGATAAAGGCCCTTTCATGAATCCTCATATTGTGTACGATATTTTATTATCCCTTTTGCCATCTGACAATGTGCAGCATGATCTTCAACATGGATCAGTCATAACTTTCCCGAAAGAAGAAAACCTCGGAAACAAAAAGAAATTTTATTGTAGTATATGGACAGACGTATCATTGTGGATAAATATTTAGTACCTGGTACAATATTTTATTTTTTTTCTGTATACGTACGAACGAGTGTCTTCTCGACTAGTCCACTAACGGTGGGCGTCGTCTCTCAATATGTTTTCTATTCGATTTTTTGATAATGTCTTTTTTTCAATATTTCAGTGTAATATCGGGGGAAATTTCAAAGAAAAAAACCATTGTCCATTGTTCATGGGTTTCTAGACCGGTTTCGGATCCCTCTTAATCGCGCGATTCTGGAGCTTTTTATTTCACCTACCTGTCAATTCTAAGAAATGAAGGAGAAAAAAAGGGTGCCCCCTTCGGAAAAATGTTCTGCCTGGACCATACTCCATGCCGGTACTGAGATTTAATACATACTTCTTGTGAGCAGCAGTGAGAGTTGTTAAAATTACAGTGCGTAGCAAAGCCAACTTTGAATAGGGGGAGAAGAAATATTATTGTCACGGAGTAGGTTGAAAGTTTATCGTGTAGTGTATGTTGTTTCCAAAACTTTTCACGGTATTACTGCGGGACGGTAACGGCGGGACGGGACGACGGTAAAACCGCCGTCAAATTGGTCCCGCCGTCCCATCCCACCGACAAATTCCCTGACCGTCGTCACTTACTTCCCGTCCCGTCACGCCGATAAAATCTCTCCCGTTGAAAAGTACCGTCCCGTCCCGCTATGACAAAGAACAATTACCGTCCCGTCCCGCCGTGACACCGAACAAATTTACGGTGCCGTCCCGCCGTGACACCGGACAATTTACCGTCCCGTCCCGCCGTGACACCGAACAATTACCGTCCCGTCCCGCCGTGACACCGAAATATTACCGTCCCGTCCCGCCGTGAGACCCAATAATTACCGTCCCGTCCCGCCGATAAAATCTCTCCCGCGAAAGTATGGCCTGCCGCGGACATAACGTGCCTCGTCCCCTGCCAGATACATTCATTCGTGGTCGTCTGTTTCCATCGATTCCCAGTTATTTAGCCTTTGTTTTTTTTTTCCTTGGTTCTTTGTCTTACTCTGTTTACGAGCAGCGGTGTTTTTGTTATTTTTTTTTTCCTTTTCTTTCCAGGTCGTTATTTTTTAAGTGGTGGCCACCTCGCCTGCCGGGGGGGGGGCAAGACCGATTGTTTCTTCCTTTTGTTTCTTTTTTACGTTTTCTCTTTCGAGTTGTCTTCTTTGTTTTTGTTTTCTTTCTCTTTGTCTCCTCTCGTTTCTTTAATTTCATGGAATATGCGCGTCGTGCCTGTCGTATCTAGTATGATGACATGACATTGCTTTGCCCATCGCTGTGCTTACTGGTGACGTGGCAACGTGGTATACCTGTGGCGTAGCTTTGTGACCACAGAACTTGTATCTCTTCTAGGATTGGAGAATCCGCACGGACACTGGTCGTGCTGGATGTCACAGGACACTGGTCAACGGGTAGCAAGAACGGTTTAATGTGAAGGAGACACACACCACGAATCGCGAAATTAAGACAATAAAATCGAGTTGTACTCAAAATTAGTAGTAATTCCTACCAGGATAAAACTAGGAGGTACTACATGTCATCACAAATTATAAACAACTCCCATATATATACTATTAATACTATGAGTTAAAGACGTATAGAACACAGTAGTAGGAGTAACTAGTTGTACTGGCGTATTACGCAGCTTGCAAAATTGGAAATTGAGTGTATCAACTCTTAATACTATACACCTGGTAATTAATACCCAGTCGAGCCGGTCGCCCCGGTGGTTCAAGTGGTAAACCTCGTCTTCTACTCGTGTTTGAGTTCGGGTACGAGCCCCAGGTGGGTCGGACATTTGACTTTATTTGCAAAACTGAAAATAAAAAGTATTCAATTGTTGAGAGCGCCTTGCAGCGTGGGTAGGCACAATTCGATGCGAGTCGACGAGGGAAGAAAAGGCTGAAATCTTCTCGCGAAAAATGAAGGCACGTACCCGTAGCGGGAAGGGAGTCGAATAGCCTGCTATGTGACCCCGGATCTGAGTTACGAGTTGGAAGGAGAGAGAGAAGAAGATGTGCGAAGATAGTGAATGGCATGAGCACAAACAAAAATAA
Source organism: Nereocystis luetkeana (assembly GCA_031213475.1). Taxonomy (NCBI): domain Eukaryota; class Phaeophyceae; order Laminariales; family Laminariaceae; genus Nereocystis; species Nereocystis luetkeana. The sequence continues at coordinate 11,259,223 of JARUPZ010000014.1, forward strand.
AAATACAATCACAGCTATGACTGAAGACATATTTCGGTCGTTTCATCACTTGAATGTTGGAAAACATGAATTTGCTCCGCACCACCTTTAGTTTGTTTTTAGCAGAAACATGCAAAAGGTGCTGGCGTTGATGATCAGCATCGATTAATAGTAGCTGCTGTATGGCTGGGCTTTTTATATATATATATGTTGAAATGAAAGTAAGGACCTCCACAGCAAGCAGTAAACAGACAAATCGGAAAAATGGGAACGAAACAAAAAATGAGAACGGACGGTTTTTTTTAGGAAGCAAACCAATTGTGCACAACTCCAAGAAAAAAAGTAGACAGTCCTGTGGGGCTGTACAGCAGCCTTCGAATGAGCTGTCGCTCAGGCTGGAAGTCCCCGGCATCGCCGCGGTAGCCAGCATCTAGAGAAATCACAATAGAGCCAGCGTGTATCGCTTTTTGCGCCCACCCGAAGGCACGAGATGGAGCATGACCGTTCTGACGAGCTCCTCTCACAGGGCTGGCCAAGGGGTTTCGCAGGATCATTTTGGTTATCTGATACACCACATGGTTCTGGAGATACGGCTTGGTTCTCATTTTAGGCTTTGTTCCCATTTTTCCGATTTAGTAGTAGCCGCAAGCTCGCCACTACACACGAATAGCACAGCGGCCACTCAACTCACGGCCACACCACCAAAATATATTTATACTGGTGTGGCCCAAAAAGATGTCAGGTGACCTGTCATCAAGCGAGACGCAAAACGTGCGCTGTCAACGATGTAGGGCCGAGTTTTCCACCCGAAACCTAGTAGTTTGGTGTCAGTCAAAGCATGTATGTATGTATGTATGTATGTATGTATGTATGTATGTATGTATGTATGTATGTATGTATGTATGTATGTATGTATGTATGTATGTATGTATGTATGTATGTATATATGTGTCGCAAGGCCGACTTGCTGTCTACGAAGGGGTAAAATGCTGTCTCCTAGCATATTTGGTATGACCGGTACGGACGCCATGGATGCCTATCTCACGGGCGGGGGGTCGATCAATCAGCAGAGAGCGGCAGTAGAATCACCGCCGCCGCCGGGTAAAATGCTGTCTCCTGGCATATTTGGTATGACCGGTACGGACGCCATGGATGCCTATCTCACGGGCGGGGGGTCGATCAATCAGCAGAGAGCGGCAGTAGAATCAGCGCCGCCGCCGCCACCGCCTCCACCACACCACATATCTCCGCCTACCTCCACAACCAAACCAGTAACACAGCGCAAGCACAATAATCTTCAGAATACCATGAGCTAGCACAGCAACAAGAGTACTTGAGGCAGGGGTGGGAAAAAAAGAGAAAATACGTCGGCCGTGTAGTGGTAGAACTTCTCGGAGCTTGTGGGCTGCGGGTCGAGAAGAACAACGGCTGCGTCGGGTTAGGGTTAGCTCCCTTCGCGCAATCAGCAGTGCTGTGGGGGAAAGTTCATACACAACCGCGCCGAGGCCTTGCAGCAATCAAAAAAATGTATATTTACCGTCCCGCTCAGCCGATGAGAAAAAATTACCGCCCCGCCCCGTCGAAGAAAAACAAAATTACCGTCCCGTCCCGCCGAGGGAAAAAAATGTATACCGTCCCGTCCGGCCGAGGGAAAAATATTTACCGCCCCGTCCCGCCGAGGAAAACAATAAATACCGTCCCGTCCCGCCGGAAAAAAAACCAATTAATTACCGTCCCGTCCCGTCGTGAAATTTGTCCTGTTGCATTTTACCGTCTCGTCCCGTCGAGAAATTGTGCACCCGCCGTCCCGTCCCGTCACACAAGTTTTTTTCTTTTCGTTTTACCGTCCCGTTGTCATTTGTTTTCCCGCCAAACAAGAAAAATATGTCCCGTCCCGTCCCGCCACGATTCTCAGTCACTGTGATAAGCCTTGGTTGTTTCCTCTATTTCGTCTCCCCGAGTGCTGAAAACAGATAACTCCCCTTACAGTCTATTAATATGACGCCCGCCCATTATCTCTGTTCAAGCATGCCAACGATTCGACACCTACCTACCTGTGTTCGTCCGATTTCAGTTTCGCTGGGATTGTGTGTGACGTTCCTTTGACGCCTGCGTTTTTTCGTGGGGGGGTAGACTATTCCCTCAAAGTACTGCAGTATAGTCCTGTCTTGGTGACAAACAACTCTAAAAATGTTTTTACCTCTTTTCTGCGAGGCGACGCATACAACTCACTGCTATGCTGTAGATATGTGGTAGGTCATAGGCAGACACTTCCCCCCCCTCCCTATTTTTGTCAACCATTAAAATGAACTCTGCCTGGTCTGCATCGCTACTTACTTGCTGCCCCGCAGTACAGCAAGCAGCAGCAACAACTACCACACACTGACTGGTGAGTTGTTGATTTTATTAGGTGCCGCGTGTGTTTTTCTTTAGGGGATAATAAACCTTTAGTACTGAGGTAGTACCGTTCTAGGGACTATCAGCATGAAATTGGTATGATACGTAATCCAATCCTATTAATAGTGTACTAAAGGTGGTCGCCCCGGTGGTTCAAGTGGTTAACCTCGTTTTCTACTTGTGGTGAGTCGTGGGTTCGAGCCCCAGGTGGGTCGGACTTTGGAGTTTATTCGCAAAAATAAATATAAAAAGGATTCAATTATTGAGAGCACCTTGCAGCGTGGGTAGGCACGATTCGATGCGAGTCGACGAGGGAAGAAAAGGCTGAAATCTTCTCGCGATAAAAATGAAGGTACGTACCGTAGCGGGAAGGGGGTAGAAGAGCCTGCTATGTGACCCCGGATCTGAGTTACAAGTTGGAATGAGAGAGAGAAGAAAAAGAAAATCGGCGAAGATACTGAATGGGATGAGCAAAAAAGAAAACACAAAACACAAAACACAAAATCAGGTAACCAAGGTAGAAATTTAATGTTAAAAAATTCCAAACTGAATTGCGTAGACTGGAAAAAGAAAGTTTGGTCGTAATCGTGTTCAGATGCGTGCCGTAGAAATCTGGCGGGCACAGTATGATAGTAATATTGGTAGTAAACCCGCCCACGTATAGAACGAGGAAACATAATATACAGGACCTATCGTACCCACAAAAACAATATACTTTTTTTTCCTGTTTCTACCATCAAGATTTGGTTATCTCTACGGTGGTCCCCTGTAATAGCACCACATATTTGTAGTGAATGTTTTTTTCGTGGTATATCATGGTCAGTGACTTGTCCTATGTGCACAGTCATTTCTTTCAAACTTATTTTTATTTGCCCCCCGACAATGTGCAGGGCGTTATGCATTCAAAATGAAAAGGCTGACATAATTCGTCGAATAACACCAACTTCATCCAACTGAACACCTATATGGTCGCCCCGGTGGTTCAAGTGGTTAACCTCGAATTCTACTTGTTTGAGTTCTGGGTTCGAGCCCCAGGTGGGTCGGACTTTGACTTTATTTGCAAAAATAAAAAAGGATTCAATAATTGTTGAGAGCGCCTTGTTGCGTGGGTAGGCACAATTCGATGCGAGTCGACGAGGGAAGAAAAGGCTGAAGTCTTCTCGCGATAAAAATAGAAGGCACGTACCGTAGCGGGAAGGGGGGAGAAGAGCCTTCTATGTGACCCCGGATCTGAGTTACGAGTTGGAAGGAGAGAGAGAAGAAGATGTGCGAAGATAGTGAACGGGATCAGAAAAAAACAACAACCTGAAATCGCAAGTGATGTTATTGGGCGTGTGTGACGTTGCTTTGGCGCCTGCGTTTTATTGTGGAGGGGGGGAGACTAACCCCTCAAACTAACCCTAACCCTAAGTCCTGTCTTGGAGACAAACAACTCTGTGTTTGTTTGCTCCCTTCTGCGATGCATCGCATACAACCCACTGAAGATCCGCGGTCGGTCATAGAGCAGGGACTTCTCCCCCCCCAATATTTTTGTCAAGTATTCAAACAAACTATGCCTGGTGTGTCATCATCGCTATTATTACAAATACCTGCCCGACTACGCCCGTTTATTTTTCTGGAGCTTTTGTTGTCGGTGCTTCCTTTCCGACAAAAGTAACGCAAGTACTGCTCTTTGTTGTGTTTTGATAGAGTGTTTATCATTTCGTCGACAATGCTGCAGAGCTTTCTCCGTGGAAAATAACACCTTTTGTTTTCTTTTGCTTGATTGCCGCAGAGCGTAGACTAGTCTGCATTATCTGTCGTGGGTTGTACGGGACGAGAAAACATCATACCTTCCCCTTGGACGGCTTTGGGCTTCCTCGATTTCGATTGTCGATGTTGATCGAGGGTTTCTCTTTGTTGTGATCATAGCTGAAGAGCATTCGTTGTTATTTGGGTTTTCGGGGCCAGACACTGGAAAACCATACCTGGTAGTTTTTCTTCTGGAGAGCGTAGACGAGAGCGTAGATGGGTGTGGGGCTTGTCTGCCGTGTGTGTGTGTGGGTGTTCTTCACATTAAACCGTTCTTTCTACCCGTCGAAATCCAGCACAACCAGTGTCCGTGCCTATTCTTCAATACTAGAAGAGATACAAGTTCTGTGGTCACAAAGCTACGCCACAGAGATACTACGTTGCCACGTGTGCAGTATGCACTGCAGTGGGTAATGCAAAGCCATGTATGTCATCATACTAGATACGACAGGCACGACATACGCAATCTAGGATATAGTGAAACGAAAAGAAACAATCAAAGAGAAAACAAAAACAAGGTAGCAGACAAATCGAAAGGGAAAAAGAAGAAACATGAAAGCAAAATCTAGGAGAAACAATCTGTCGTGCCCCCCCCCCGCAGGCGAGGTGGCCAACACTTTAAAAAGAACGAGCTGGAGAAAAGAAAGGAGAAAAATAAAATAAGAAAAAACAAAACTGCTTGTGAACAGAGTAAGACAAAGAACCAAGGAAAAAAGTAACAAGGAAAAAAAACAAACTTTAAAGGGGAAATAACGGGCAGACCAAAGCCCAAAGCACCTTCCAGGTGGCGGCAGCAGCTTGTGGTACGAGTAGTATGGCCAGGTTCTCCCTGCTAACCCGCCTGGTACCTTGCTACCCAGACTGCCGTCTCCGCCCTGCGTTCGTCAACTATGCCCAGCCCCTTGGCGTCAGACAATACGAAACGAGCAGAGCAGGGTCGTCTTCCAACCACGCCACACGGCTCCTTGAGTACGGCTTATCAATCAGAAAAGGAAAGGAAGAGAAAAATAATATGAAAATCACGGAGAGTCAGCGCAAGAAAGAAAAAAAAACAAAACAAGGAGAGAAGACAAGGGAAGACCACGTTCGAACCAGCTGCACCGGTTGGTAGCACTACTAGTAGTATGGTCATGTTCTACTTTCTAGTCGACTTGGTGCCTTGCTACCCTGTCTGCCATCTCCTTCCTACTTTCGTCTACCGCCGTTTCCCTTCTACCCCTCCTGTCCCCCCCCCTCTTCGCATTCCCTCGGTCGGGCTTTCTGCCACTTCTCCTGTTGTTGTTGCCCCCTCCCCCCCCGTTCCAACGTTTGGCTGCTTCAAGGATCCCCCGGTGCGTTGCGGGAAAGTAGTCTGAGAGTGTACTACATTCACGTATTGGAATACCTCGATTTCATCAACGGATTTGGCTGTGTTTTCTTCATCGCGTGCTTTTGTGTGCGTCATCCCTGGAAAACGTGGCTTAGGTTTGTTTGTTTGTTTTTTTGTCTTTTTTCATCCCATTCATTATCTTTGCACATCTTCTTCTCTCTCTCCTTCCAACTCGTAACTCAGATCCGGGGTCACATAGCAGGCTCTTCTCCCCCCTTCCCGCTACGGTACGTGCCTTCATTTTTTATCGCGAGAAGATTTCAGCCTTTTCTTCCCTCGTCGACTCGCATCGAATTGTGCCTACCCACGCTGCAAGGCGCTCTCAACAATTGAATCCCTTTTTTTATTTTTGCAAAAAAAGTCAAAGTCCGACCCTCCTGGGGCTCGAACCCAGGACTCAAACAAGTAGAATTCGAGGTTAACCACTTGAACCACCGGGGCGACCGGCTGTTGGGGCGCATTAATTGCGTCAGGGATCGACAATAATCGACAACATTATAACGGGACTTCGTTTAATGTCGCGGGTCTTCTTTATCTCATTCCGAAAGTCAGGAATCAACAATGGGACCTGTTTTTGGCGGACGGATTTCGAGCATCAAAACTTGCTCCTACATCAACGGCCCCTTGGCATCATAAACTGACGTGCCTTAGCCGTTAGCTGTAGGTTGCCTGCGTGTCATAACGCGTTGCCGGCGGACCTCAGCTTCGCCGCCTTTGGGTCTTAGCGTTGCTTAGCTTAGCCTTTGGGTCTTGACGTTAGCTTCGTTGGCGGTCATTATACCGCCAGCGAAGCACTCTTGTAGACCTATACGAAATAATATCAATAACGTAGAATTCTGAGCGACCGAATACTCGTATAGTGCGGAACGATTGATAACCGTGGTATACGAATTAGACCGCGGTGGTTAATCGTGGATTTGGTTATAGACGCTTTGGCTCTGCCCTCTTCTTGTTATGTCTTCCGTCTGGCCTTTTCTCGTTTTCCTTCTGTTCACCATCAGCTGGACACAACTCCGTTCCCCTCGCTGCCTCGGCAAGGAATGCTGCGAGGCATGCCCTATCCGGCTAATAGCGAGTGGGGTAGGTCTTTCTGGCGGGTGTAAGGCCGGACTCACCCTCAAGGAGTGATACCTTCTCGCTGCTGCCTGTGGCCGCGAGGCTCAGGCGGCAGTAGAGTTGGGTCGTACGTGGTGCGTCAGGCACGGACACCTACGATTCGCGCGTCTTTTTTAGGCAGCTGCGGCAGAGCAGTAATGCTCAATCGGGGTGTCCGTGCGCGGAGGCAGGCGCCACCACAGGCCACACTACGGCACAGTCTATTGCGCCGGTAGGAGGCTGGATTCGACGACGAGGGAGGAGGGAGACTGAGCGTCGACGAGCGGGGAAGAGACGGATTGACCTCCCCCTGCGCGAGAATTTTTATTTTCCAGATCAGAACCGCAAGTGCGAGGAGCATTTTGTTTTTCAGGATGACGGAGGAAGGGAAACGACTGGAAGGGAATGGCAACGAGTGCACGCGCAAAGGAGCGGGTGGATTGGGCCAAGGCGATGAGGCGGCCATGAAGAGCGGCAGGAAGACGGTGCATGGAGACCCATGATCTGCGCGCACACTATCATCACGAGAGAAGCAGTCATAGTTTGTTTTTTCCTGGTATTGCTTTTCACGAGGCAGAATAGTATCTACCGGTACTTGTTATAAACGTCGTCACTGCTGGTCTTTGTAGTTTAACGAGTTGTATACCCTTCATGGGGAATAACCTACGCAATTATCAGGGACGTGGTATCATAACTGTGCTGCACTTTTTTGTGTCAGACAGTCCAGGAAGAGATTATGGCGATCGTTGATATTCGTGTGGTAGTAAGGTTCGATTGCACCTTTTTTGACTGCATATCCGCGAGTCTTCACTCTGACAGCACCCCAGATAGCAGGCAGGTGTGTTTCTCTTTCGTTTTCACGACTACCGTGCGTTTCGTACGGTGCAGGCAGCACTTCAGACAGCATCCGCTGTAGTCAGCAGCCACGAGTTGACTAGTGGTGGGAACGGGGGTACTCTTCTATGTTATAGTTGAGAGGATATACCCGCGGCGATGTTAGTTCAGTTTTGCACATTGGTTTTATCTTGTGTGCTCTTTTTTCGTCTCGTGTATTTTGAGGCAGCCGAATTTTCGATTTTTTTTTTGGTTTTTCGGATCTTCCTAGGGCTCCAGCACCTTTGTGTGACCACGGACTCCTTCGTCAGAGAGTTAATGTGAGAACAACAACAACAACAACAATCATACCATACGTATGACTGACCGTACGAGCAAGCAGCAACCATTTTAGTTTTGTTTCGTTTCTTTCTTTCCTTGTTTTTTTTTGTTTCTCGATACGAGTAGTGTGTGTGTTCTTCACATTAAACAGGTTTTTCTACCCGTCGACATCCAGCACAACCAGTGTCCGTGCCGATTCTTCAATCCTAGAAGAGATACAAGTTATGTGGTCACAAAGCTACGCCACAGAGATACTACGTTGCCACGTGTGCAGTGTGAACTGCAGTGGGCAATGCAAAGCCATGTCATCATACTAGATACGACAGGCACGACATACGCAATCTATGAAATAGTGAAACGACAAGAAACAATCAAAGAGAAAACAAAAACAAGGTAGACAAATCGAAAAAGAAAAAGAAGAAAAATGAAGGCAAAATCTAAGAGAAACAATCTGTCGTGCCCCCCCCCCCGCAGGCGAGGTGGCCAACACTTGAAAAAGAACAAGATGGAAAAAGGAAGAAATAACAAAAAACACCACTGCTTGTGAACAGAGTAAGACAAAGAACCAAGGAGAAAGTAATAAGGAAAAATAACAAAGGGGAAATAACAGGCAGACCAAAGCCCAAAGCACCTTCCAGGTGGCGGCAGCAGCTTGTGGTACGAGTAGTATAGCCAGGTTCTCCCTGCTAATCCGCCTGGTACCTTGCTACCCAGACTGCCGTCTCCGCCCTGCGTTCGTCAACTATGCCCAGCCCCTTGGCGTCAGACAATACGAGCCGAGCAGAGCAGGTTCGCTTCCAACCACGCCACACGGCTCCTTGAGTACGGCTTATCAATCAGAAAAAGAAGAGGAAGAGAAAAAATGAAATGAAAATCACGGAGAGTCAGCGCAAAAGAGAAAAAAAAACAAAACTAAAAGAGAAGACAAGGGAAGACCACGTTCGAGCCAGCTGCACCAGTTGGTAGCACTACTAGTAGTATGGTCATATTCTACTTCCTAGTCGACTTGGCGCCTTGCTACCCTGTCTGCCATCTCCTTCCTACTTTCGTCTACCGCCGTGTCCCTTCTACCCCTCCTGTCCCCCCCCCTCTCCGCATTCCCTCGGTCGGGCTTTCTGCCACTTCTTCTGTTGTTGTTGTTGCCCCCTCCCCCCCCGTTCCAACGTTTCGCTGCTTCAAGGATCCCCCGGGGCGTTGCGGGAAAGTAGTCTGAGAGTGTACTACATTCACGTATTGGAATACCTCGATTTCATCCACGGATTTGGCTGTGTTTTCTTCATCGCGTGCTTTTGTGTGCGTCATCCCTGGAAAACGTGGCTTAGTTTTTTTTTTTTTTTTTTTTGTTTGTTTTTTTTTTTTTTTCCATCCCATTCATTATCTTCACACATCTTCTTCTCTCTCTCCTTCCAAATCGTAACTCAGATCCGGGGTCACATAGCAGGCTCTTCTCCTCCCTTCCCGCTACGGTACGTGCCTTCATTTTTATCGCGAGAAGATTTCAGCCTTTTCTTCCCTCGTCGACTCGCATCGAATTGTGCCTACCCACGCTGCAAGGCGCTCTCAACAATTGAATCCCTTTTTTTATTTTTGCAAATAAAGTCAAAGTCCGACCCTCCTAGGGCTCGAACCCAGGACTCAAACAAGTAGAATTCGAGGTTAACCACTTGAACCACCGGGGCGACCGGCTCATTAATTGCGTCAGGGATCGACAATAATCGACAACATTATAACGGGACTTCGTTTGATGTCGCGGGTCTTCTTTATCTCATGCGGTAAGTCAGGAATCAACAATAGGACCTGTTTTTGGCGGACGGATTTCGAGCATCAATCCTTGCTCTTACATTAACGGCCCCTTGGCATCATAAACTGACGTGCCTTAGCCGTTAGCTGTAGGTTGCCTGCGTGTCATAACGCGTTGCCGGCGGACCTCAGCTTCGCCGCCTTTGGGTCTTACTTAGCGTTGCTTAGCTTAGCCTTTGGATCTTGACGTTAGCTTCGTTGGCGGTCATTATACCGCCAGCGAAGCACTCTTGTAAACCTATACGAAAATAATATCAATAACGTAGAATTCTGAGCGACCGAATACTCGTATAGTGCGGAACGATTGATAACCGTGGTATACGAATTAGACCGCGGTGGTTAATCGTGGATTTGGTTATAGACGCTTTGGCTCTGCCCTCTTCTTGTTATGTCTTCCGTCTGGCCTTTTCTCGTTTTCCTTCTGTTTACCATCAGCTGGACACATCATACCATACGTATGACTGACCGTACGAGCAAGCAGCAACCATTTTAGTTTTGTTTCGTTTCTTTCTTTGCTTGTTTTTTTTTGTTTCTCGATACGAGTAGTGTGTGTGTTCTTCACATTAAACCGTTTTTTCTACCCGTCGACATCCAGCACAACCAGTGTCCGTGCCGATTCTTCAATCCTAGAAGAGATACAAGTTTTGTGGTCACAAAGCTACGCCACAGAGATACTACGTTGCCACGTGTGCAGTGTGAACTGCAGTGGGCAATGCAAAGCCATGTCATCATACTAGATACGACAGGCACGACATACGCAATCTATGAAATAGTGAAACGACAAGAAACAATTAAAGAGAAAACAAAAACAAGGTAGACAAATCGAAAAAGAAAAAGAAGAAAAATGAAGGCAAAATCTAAGAGAAACAATCTGTCGTGCCCCCCCCGCCGCAGGCGAGGTGGCCAACACTTGAAAAAGAACGAGCTGGAAAAAGTAAGAAATAACAAAAAACACCACTGCTTGTGAACAGAGTAAGACAAAGAACCAAGGAGAAAGTAACAAGGAAAAATAACAAAGGGGAAATAACAGGCAGACCAAAGCCCAAAGCACCTTCCAGGTGGCGGCAGCAGCTTGTGGTACGAGTAGTATAGCCAGGTTCTCCCTGCTAATCCGCCTGGTACCTTGCTACCCAGACTGCCGTCTCCGCCCTGCGTTCGTCAACTATGCCCAGCCCCTTGGCGTCAGACAATACGAGCCGAGCAGAGCAGGTTCGCTTCCAACCACGCCACACGGCTCCTTGAGTACGGCTTATCAATCAGAAAAGGAAGAGGAAGAGAAAAAATGAAATGAAGATCACGGAGAGTCAGCGCAAGAAAGAAAAAAAAACAAAACTAAAAGAGAAGACAAGGGAAGACCACGTTCGAGCCACCTGCACCAGTTGGTAGCACTAGTAGTATGGTCATATTCTACTTCCTAGTCGACTTGGTGCCTTGCTACCCTGTCTGCCATCTCCTTCCTACTTTCGTCTACCGCCGTTTCCCTTCTACCCCTCCTGTCCCCCCCCCTCTCCGCATTCCCTCGGTCGGGCTTTCTGCCACTTCTTCTGTTGTTGTTGTTGTTGCCCCCTCCCCCCCCGTTCCAACGTTTCGCTGCTTCAAGGATTCCCCGGGGCGTTGCGGGAAAGTAGTCTGAGAGTGTACTACATTCACGTATTGGAATACCTCGATTTCATCCACGGATTTGGCTGTGTTTTCTTCATCGCGTGCTTTTGTGTGCGTCATCCCTGGAAAACGTGGCTTAGGTTGGGGCGCATTAATTGCGTCAGGGATCGACAATAATCGACAACATTATAACGGGACTTCGTTTGATGTCGCGGGTCTTCTTTGTCTCATGCGGTAAGTCAGGAATCAACAATAGGACCTGTTTTTGGCGGACGGATTTCGAGCATCAATCCTTGCTCCTACATTAACGGCCCCTTGGCATCATAAACTGACGTGCCTTAGCCGTTAGCTGTAGGTTGCCTGCGTGTCATAACGCGTTGCCGGCGGACCTCAGCTTCGCCGCCTTTGGGTCTTAGCGTTGCTTAGCTTAGCCTTTGGGTCTTGACGTTAGCTTCGTTGGCGGTCATTATACTGCCAGCGAAGCACTCTTGTAGACCAATACGAAAATAATATCAATAACGTAGAATTCTGAGCGACCGAATACTCGTATAGTAGTGCGGAACGATTGATAACCGTGGTATACGAATTAGACCGCGGTGGTTAATCGTGGATTTGGTTATAGACGCTTTGGCTCTGCCCTCTTCTTGTTTTGTCTTCCGTCTGGCCTTTTCTCGTTTTCCTTCTGTTCACCATCAGCTGGACACATCATACCATTGTTGTTGTTGTTGTTGTTCTCACATTAACTCACAATTCAATGCAGTCCGTGGTCGCAGGACAGGCTCCAATAACTCTGGAGTGGAAGAAATACCTCAAGTAAAAACAGAGGCAAAAAACAAAAAACAAGCATACGCACTCCACCACTGCGGACACCATACGTATGACTGACCGTACGAGCAAGCAGCAACCATTTTAGTTTTGTTTTGTTTCTTTCTTTGCTTGTTTTTTTTTGTTTCTCGATACGAGTAGTGTGTGTGTTCTTCACATTAAACCGTTTTTTCTACCCGTCGACATCCAGCACAACCAGTGTCCGTGCCGATTCTTCAATCCTAGAAGAGATACAAGTTATGTGGTCACAAAGCTACGCCACAGAGATACTACGTTGCCACGTGTGCAGTGTGAACTGCAGTGGGCAATGCAAAGCCATGTCATCATACTAGATACGACAGGAACGACATACGCAATCTATGAAATAGTGAAACGAAAAGAAACAATCAAAGAGAAAACAAAAACAAGGTAGACAAATCGAAAAAGAAAAAGAAGAAAAATGAAAGCAAAATCTAAGAGAAACAATCTGTCGTGCCCCCCCCCCCGCAGGCGAGGTGGCCAACACTTGAAAAAGAACGAGCTGGAAAAAGGAAGAAATAACAAAAAACACCACTGCTTGTGAACAGAGTAAGACAAAGAACCAAGGAGAAAGTAACAAGGAAAAATAACAAAGGGGAAATAACAGGCAGACCAAAGCCCAAAGCACCTTCCAGGTGGCGGCAGCAGCTTGTGTTACGAGTAGTATAGCCAGGTTCTCCCTGCTAATCCGCCTGGTACCTTGCTACCCAGACTGCCGTCTCCGCCCTGCGTTCGTCAACTATGCCCAGCCCCTTGGCGTCAGACAATACGAGCCGAGCAGAGCAGGTTCGCTTCCAACCACGCAACACGGCTCCTTGAGTACGGCTTATCAATCAGAAAAGGAAGAGGAAGAGAAAAAATGAAATGAAGATCACGGAGAGTCAGCGCAAGAAAGAGAAAAAACAAAACTAAAAGAGAAGACAAGGGAAGACCACGTTCGAGCCAGCTGCACCAGTTGGTAGCACTAGTAGTATGGTCATATTCTACTTCCTAGTCGACTTGGTGCCTTGCTACCCTGTCTGCCATCTCCTTCCTACTTTCGTCTACCGCCGTTTCCCTTCTACCCCTCCTGTTCCCCCCCCTCTCCGCATTCCCTCGGTCGGGCTTTATGCCACTTCTTCTGTTGTTGTTGTTGCCCCCTCCCCCCCCGTTGCTTTGGGCACCATCCACGGCGGATGCGTGGCGCTGTCTACTCATGTCAGCCTCAGCCTCGTGCGACCTCACCATGAACCGTTCGGCTGCTTCAAGGATCCCACGGTACCACTTCCCCACCTTTTTGGCTGCAGTGGACCACAACGCGGTCTCAACTCCAAACACCAAGGGGGCAACTTCCGTTGACCCTTCGGTGGCTCGGAACTCCCTAAGGTCTTCGACTATGCATCTATGCCAAGTCTTACACTGTCCGCCTGGTCTCGGGTTCTCCCCACCAGCTATCGTCCCGAGCATTACCCGATTGGGTAATCGCTCCTTGCTTTGCCGTGCCACGCCCCCCGCAAAGAAGAGCCGCCGTTTACGAATGGTCGTTTCGATGCTCTCGCAACGTGTCATCTTGAGGGCCTTCGCGTACGAGAGGGTGGCATGGTCAGTATGAAGTCGGCGCTGGAAGCCAATGACTCGCAACAGGACTTGGTGGTGAGCCGTTCGAAGCTTGGCAAAGTGTTCCGCTCTGAGAGTCCACGTCACACACCCGTACAGCAGGGTCTCAATCAATAGTACTGGTTATCAGTTACGAGTTACCAGGTACCTCGTACCTGGTATAGCCCACTATCCTCACGAGAGAAGAAGCAGTCATAGTTTGTTTTTTCCTGGTATTGTTTTTCACGAGGCAGAATAGTATCTACCAGTACTTGTTATTCATATTAACGTCGTCATTGGTCTTTGTAGTTTAACGAGTTGTATACCCTTCATGGGGAATAACCTACGCAATTATCAGGGACGTGGTATCATAACTGTGCTGCACCTTTTTGTGTCAGACAGCCCAGGAAGAGATGGCGATCGTTGATATTCGTGTGGTAGTATGGTTCGATTGCTCCTTTTTTTACTGCATATCCGCGAGTCTTCACTCTGACAGCACTCCAGATAGCAGGCAGGTGTGTTCATCTTTCATTTTCACGACTACCGTGCGTTTCGCACGGTGCAGGCAGCACTCCAGACAGGAGCCGCTGTAGTCAGCAGCCACAACTTGGTTAGTGGTGGGAACGGGGGTACTCTATGTTATTGTTGAGAGGATATACCCGCGGCCATGTCATTAATAGTTCAGTTTGCACATACATGGGTTTTAGCTCGTCGACGTGTGCGCTTTCTTCGTCTCGTTCATTTTGAGGCAGCCGAATTTTCGATTTTTTTGTTTTTTCTGATCTTCCTAGGGCTCCAGCACCTTTGTGTGACCACGGACTCCTTCCCTCTTAGCACCGCACTACCATATATATATGGGGACAAACCAGTCAAATTCCAAGTAGTTTGTCCCCAAAACGGGGCTGGGGTCCTAAAAGGGTTAATGTGAGAACAACAACAACAACAATAGTGCTGACGGAAAGATGTTCCGAAGAGGCTGATGTCGGCGAGGTACATTCGGGCAAGTTGGGCCACCACGGGAAATACCGCTCCGACTTCCACCACTTGAGTGGACCTCCTACTTGTTTTGGTGTTGTCCTGGGAGCACCTGGGCGTGTTGTTGTGGATTGTGGGCTGCCGTGGCAAAAAGGCCGCGAGGCGTCGTTGAAATTGTGTTTTCCTGCTGTTTCGGGGTGATCTGGCGTGATATCACATGATATATCGCGATATATAGTTATGTCATATTTTATATCATTAGATAGTGCAAGATACGAGACATCGAGAGGGTTATCCATATATATCCTGAATTTTGGGGGCTGATATCGGTCGTATTCGGTCGAAAACAAGGTCGACACCGAACACTTTAACATGTACCAGGTATATATTTAGGAATTATTACTGAAGTTTAGGGCAACTCCAAATTTCTTGATAAATTTCGCAATTAGTGGTGGGAATGGATGGGAACAGACGGTCACGAATGCATCTGGCAGTGGAAGAGGCAAGTTATGCCCGCCGAAGGCCGTGTCACGACCGGACGGGACGGTCATTTTTCGTTGTCACGGCGGGACGGAACGGTCATTTTTCGAAGTCTCGGTTGGACGGGACAGTAATTGTTCGAAGTCCCGGCGACGGGACGGTAATTGTTGGGTGTCACGGTGAGGGCGGGACGGTCATTGTTCGATGTCACGGCGGGACGGGACGGTAATACTCAACGGGAGATAATCTATCGGCGGGACGGGACGGTAAGTCACCACGGTCAGGGAATTTGTCAGGGGACGGGACGGCGGGGCCTAACCCTAACCCTAAGTTTGACGGCGGTTTTACCGTCCCGCGGAAATAACGTGGTAAGCCTTGAAAATTCTGCTACACGAGACGAAGAAAGCGTACAATATGAAATCAATGTAAAGACAACTGCCAAGATCATGGACCGCTGGACACTTTTGTATCCCTGGGTTAGGTCTGCCTCGTAAGCCGGTACTCGTTGATACTCACATTATAACATGTGTTGCTTGTTTAGAGATAGAACAGCAGCTTCATTCTTTTTTTTTTTCGTGCGCGACGGAGACCGAGGTTCATTCTTGTCGGAGAGCGTTTTTTCCAAAATCTTATTGAGACGACGCTTGTAAAATGTGCATCGGCACGATATTTTCCAGGTGAATTATCGCGGGTCGCTACACCAGAGGGCAAGGCAGGCACAATAATACTGAACCCTACGGTGCCATCTTGTGGACGGGACGCACGACTAAAATCTCGAGCGGCCGTCTCGCTCCCTTTGACAGCAGTATCAAACCTTGCAGCAGGACTGTAGGTTCCAGCAAAATCGGCACTGGTGGCCACAGCAGCGGGCAACGCAGGTGCACTATTGAAATGCAGTGTACCGTCGTGTGGGCGAGGCGTGGGAAAAAATAAGAGCGGCCATATCTCTCCCTCTAACAGCAGCATCAAAACTCGCAGGCCTACTGGAATTTTCATCAGAATCGGCGTGGGTGGTCACAGCAGCGGGCAAAGCGGGCGCAATACCGAAATCCAGTGTGCCGTCTTGTGGGCGAGGCGTGAGAAAATCTTCACGAGCGGCCGTATCGCTCCCTTTAACAGGAGTAGTAAACCTCAAAGCAGTACTGGAGTTTCCAGGACATCTGTTTGTTGCTACAGCAGCGAGGGAAGTAGGCTCAATACTGAAATCCAGTGTGACGTCTTGTGGGCTTACGGGCGAGGCGCGGAAAAAACTCACGAGCAGCAGCATCGCTCCCTCTATCAGGAGTATTCAAATGCACAGTAGAACGGAATTGCCAGACACAGAATCTTCGTTTGCAGGAAAAGCAGCGAGGGAAGCGGGATCAATACCGAAATCCAGTGTGTCATTGTGTGACTCAGGCACGGAAACAATCGCACCGTGTGCTCGCATCGCGGGAAAGAAAACCCGAGAGGCAGCATCGCTCGCGGCTATCCTACACGTGCGAGCGAGGTCGGGCAGCAACGGAATAAAAGGCGGATAAACAGTCTCAATCACTCTCCCGTCTGGCCCAGAAGCAGGTAGATCCGACGACGAAGAGCGCAGCTGGGTGGCGTGGAAAGTGCTACGTCCAAGTTTGTCCGACGCGCTCCGGTCCCGAGCAGAAGCAACTGGCGCAACGCTCTCAGCGGAGCCAGGTGACTTGGACGGCGGAGCTCGCACCGGCGAGCGAGAAGTCCGGGAAAAGGTTTTGAACGAGGTCCGTTTGCCGGAAGCTGCTCGAGCTTCGTCTTGGAGCTCCAGCCGAGGCTCTGGCTCCTCGCGCGGGCGTGTTGTACAGGCGCACGATCCACGTCGTCATCATGGGGCAAACGCCGAGACACACGCTCCGCTTGGTGGTCTGCTGTGCAATGTGCTCGGTCTCCATCGACAAGCCATGGGCGGTGGAGCACTGAAGGGCTCTGGGCCTCAGTGCCTTCGTCAAGCATGAGGGTAAGCAGACCCTCCCTAATCATGAGTCTCCATTGTGAAGTGGGTTGAGCAAACTCACTCGACTAAAAAAGCAAAGCGAAAGGAAAACATTAACAGAAAACTTATTTTGACAAAAAAGCGCAAGGTCGTAAGCCGACAAACGCCACGTACGTGTTGAGGTACAGGACAGCGGGACACTTTGTATCCCTGGACAGGTCTGCCTATTGAGCCGGTACTCGTTGGTACTCACATGTGTTTCTGGCTTAGAGATAGAAGATCGGCTTTATCCCTTTCGTGCACGACGCGCCTGTGTTGCATTGCCCACCAAGAACAAGGTATTTTGGCCAATTGTGCACTCAAATAAGTGCCTGGAAGCACCTCTACTTCCGTTAATTTTGCCGCCGATATTTTGTTTTTCGGCTTTACTGTAGCTCAGACCTTTTCCATTGATCATATATTTGGCAAGGCAGATATGGGCCCTTTGGTTTACTCCCGTGACGGTGGCAAAGCCGCAGCAGTTCCCGTGCCCTGCTTCATGTCGGACCTCGTCCCCGTGACGGTGGCAAAGCCGCAGCAGTTTCCGTGCCCTGCTTCATGTCGGACCTCGTCGCCTAAGTATGAAAATCACCCTAAAAAATACGGTTCCAGGCGTTTGAATTGTATGTTCTTGTTCTTGAGGCAAATATATTTTTGCTGCTGCTGTAGAAAAGTTGTTCGTACATACTCGTCGTGCCAGTTTCATTGGGATGGTTTTTAGTAACTTTGTTTTAAAATGATATTTGGTCTAGCCCAGCGGCAAAAGCGTAGAACATGCTCCGCCGCTTTGCCGCTGCTCTTCCCAAGGATACGGTACCTGCTGTAATACCAAGGACAGCACGTACCACCTCTCTGCGTATGCATCGGTACATAAAACAGGCTTCGACTGTCGGCACAAGCAAGAAGAGCAGGATAGCCGTTTTGGTCATGTTTTTGGTATTTTTCTTTAGGCACCATTCTTAGGTCGACCGTGGCAGCTGGAGGTTGGATCCTTAATCTCGCGGAAATGACATGATTGGCTGTATGCGAGCACACAGCCGGACCTCTGGTCAATTTCGTCAAGGTCTACGAGTCGGACCTCGACTGTCACAGTGAAAATGGCCTAATCGGGCGGCACAATAGCCTCGACTAAAGCTGCCGTTAGCTTGAAAGCCGCGATAAAACCGAATTTATTTATCCAAGCTTAGGACGGCCAAGCGCCAACTAGCCACAAAATGGGCCCTATGACTTGGTTGAGTTCCTCGGAGCGTCCTGTGTCATTTGAGTGCTTCAGTAGGCAGCACGGTGACCGCGAAGAGAGCCTCAAGAGGCGCTCTGTGGGTCTGATCTCTGCCAAACCCCGGTCTCAATAATATTCGCATTTTTTATTGCACCTAAAAACCCTTTATTTATAGGCAATGCAACACAGGTGGACGGAGAGTGAGACCACGCTCGTGCCTCTGAGGAAAATCCTCTGGTTTCCCACCTAAGATACCCCTTGCAAGTGCTACAAATACGATCCCAGAGCCTAAACCCAGGTAACTACAAATAAATACGATCCCAGAGCATAAACCCAGGTAATCACCGGGCTTTCAACTTCATACAAAGCAAAACGTCATAGCACAAAACAAAGAGTTTCGTAGATAAAGCATAATATATCACACAACAAGAAGGTAGGTAGACCTTGTGCATAGGTTTCCTTTCTGTACGGGAATTCCTTCTTTCAGGATTGTTTTGATTGATGAACGTGGGAGCTCATGCTGCACATTGTCGAACGGCAAGACTTACAATAATACGGAATAATGTACTAACTGTCTGACGTGGCGGCGGGTTAATTCTCTTAATTTAATAAACCACAGCTTTTAGACTTCCCCCCGTTCCCACGACAATTGTAACGAACTCGTGGTTACTGACAACAGCGGTGATTGCTATTTGGAGACTGCTGCCAAAACCGTACGAAACGCACTGTGGTCGTGAACACAGAGAGAAACACGCCTGCTGTCTGGGGTGCTGTCAGAATGAAGACTTGAGGTCATGCAGTGCGAAAGGAGCACAATTGACCCAACACCCACCACACAAATAGAAACGATGGCCATCTTGTCGGACATGGTCGTATGATGTAGCCGTACACATGTCTGATACGTGTCATTGTCGTATTAGTTCAAGTGTCTTGAGTAACTGTTGTGTCACTGCAATCCATTTACGGAGATTGTGATGATAACTATGTTTCCCCGAGGGGTTGCATAAAATTGTGTTTGACCTGCTTTCAGGGGTCTTAATAGAGTCTAGGGGAACGTGGCCCCCTTGCTCTCAGTACACTAAAAATAATTGATACCTTTCTACTTCTTCTACACACCGCCTCATGGCAAGCCCCACCCACGCATCAC
This sequence comes from Nereocystis luetkeana, assembly GCA_031213475.1. Lineage (NCBI taxonomy): Eukaryota > Phaeophyceae > Laminariales > Laminariaceae > Nereocystis > Nereocystis luetkeana. The sequence goes on from JARUPZ010000014.1 coordinate 11,278,634, forward strand.
CCAAGCGCACCCGGTGCTCGAATTGATCCCTTACGCTAGCGTTAGCCTCTGACATATGGTCACGGTCGCTCGGGCACGGGGTGTAGCGCACCATGGTGGGTTTAGTGGTTTTAGGGGAGGAGCTTCCTTGGATGACAAGGATCCTCGATCAGGAGAGGCGACACCGCGAGGGAGCGGACATCGGGTTGGGGACATGGACTCCTGAAGAATGGAAGAAGCTACAGGAAACAGCAGCAGCCCCATCAGCAGCATCAGCAGCAGCAGCATCAGCGGCGGCAGCGGCAGCAGCAGCAAAGCTGCAGAAGCAGGAGCAGGAGCAGGAGGAGCGTCACGGTAGGCCGGGCGCAGGATGCCGCATGGATTTATCATCTTTCCACTTGCTTACCGTCAAGGAGCAACAAGAAGCCATTGAAAAACATGTTGACCAGCAGCTGAGAGCTAGGAGGGGTTACGCAACCGCCGCGAATACACGAGAGGAGGCAAGGAAAAAGACAGAGAACACGCACCAAGCCCAGGACAATGGTTCGAGGAGCTGCGACAACTCGTCACCCGCCGACCCAGTGCTATCGAGAGCAAAAAGTGCGGCCCAACAGCAACAGCAGCAGCAACAACAAGTACGGGCGTCTACGTACGTCAAGAAAGGCGACGAGGAGGAGTTGATGGATATTACTGAGGAGGAGGAGTCGGATGAGGAGGAGCAGCATGGTTTGGAGCGTGAAGTGGTACCGGTGGATGGCATGGGGATGGTGAGGGAGACGGAACTGGAGGAGTCGGATGAGGAGGAGCAGCACGGTTTGGAACGTGAGGTGGTACCAATGGATGGCATGGGTCTGGTGGGGGAGATTGGTGTGACGGAAGGAGCTGTCGGGTGTTCGGAGAACATTGACGAGGACGACGGTGCGCCGAATGGAAGCGCTTGGGAGCGAGTTGGGATCGGTACGGGTTGGTCATGCAGCGGCACCTTCGTGGGGTGGGGGTGTGAGGTGGCCGGTCGGCGTCCGACTCGGCTACGGCGGGCGCGCGTGCGAGAAAAGTGAAGGACCATCATCTTCGAGCAATTGCTCATCAGGTGGACGGTTGACGAGAGGACCAAATCACGACCGGGCATGGTGAACGGAGAAAATGAGGTGGATGCTCGACGGTCGTGATGTGTGGTTGTAGTGGTACTATTATATTGGGTAACGGTTGGTATTGATAGTGTTTTTGTTGTGTCTTTTTTATTATTTTGCTCGGTACTGCTATGTAAAAAGCGCAGGTAGTGGTTCGTTTTTGCTTGACATTGTGTGTAGCTTCTTCCAGTCAGATCTTGCCGACACAAGTTCTACTGCCATTTTGACTGTTGAGCAGGCTTTCGTGCAGTCTGATCTTGAGGAAAATGTTTTCATGCGTTTGCCTCAGGGATGCGGTAGACTGTCGGGGAAGATAGTAAGACTGAACAAGAGCTTGTACGGTTTGAAGCAGGCATCGAGGCAGTGGCATGCTCACCTCACTAGGTGCTTACTGACTTTAGGGTTTGAGCAGTGTCTGGCTGATGCATGCGTGTTTCGTTTGATGGATGAGGGGAGAGTAGTGATGACTATACTGGTGCATGTGGATGATATTTTTGCGGTAGGGGAGAAGGCAAGGTGTGACCAGTTTGGCAAGGAATTGGACAAGATGGTTCCAGTTAAGAACCTGGGAGAGTTGCGTTGGTATTCGGGGTGTTTCTACGAGAAGATTGGTACATGTGCTGGTATAGTTTTTGGGCATGCCCTATTGCATGAAATTAGTCGAATCTCACCGTACAACTCTGGTGTGCTCTATACCCATACCCGGCTTGTAGGACCGCAGTGTGTTGGTCAATGAGATGTTTGACGCTTTTCTTGAATGTCATTAAATGTGTGCCCACAGAAGAGAGGCTATAGGCTTTGAGTGGTACATGGTTATTGAATAACAAGCTGGTATGATAGTTGAGGGAATAATATTGATTTGGTATTCGACTGATATGGATGAATTTCAGAGTCTTTCATTTTTGAGACTATATTGAGATTGATACTGAAATCTGGAAGGCCAATCTACTATTTTTCCTGTTTCATGCAGTTGAACCTACCATAGGGAAGGCTGTATGTTGATTACCGGAAAGAGGTTGGAGTAAGGCCAATATTTTGTTTCACCTTGATTGAATTGGTTTGAGTCTGGGTTTTGGAGGTTTTGGTGTTTTGACAGCAGGGAGGCAGCTGTTTGGTTCTATAGTGGGTTTTGGAATTTCTGTTTTTGGGGTGAATACACTGCTACTTGTAGTGTCACGACAAGAGGATTTTTATGTGTTGGATGAGTGTGGACCTGGTACGGAATAGGCACAATTATCCTGACAGTGTGCCACGTCTAGGAAGGCTGTCGGACATGGTCGTATGATGTAGCCGTACACATGTCTGATACGTGTCATTGTCGTATTAGTTCAAGTGTCTTGAGTAACTGTTGTGTCACTGCAATCCATTTACGGAGATTGTGATGATAACTATGTTTCCCCGAGGGGTTGCATAAAATTGTGTTTGACCTGCTTTCAGGGGTCTTAATAGAGTCTAGGGGAACGTGGCCCCCTTGCTCTCAGTACACTAAAAATAATTGATACCTTTCTACTTCTTCTACCCACCGCCTCATGGCAAGCCCCACCCACGCATCACGTGTAGCCGGTCGCCCCGGTGGTTCAAGTGGTTAACCTCGAATTCTACTTGTTTGAGTCCTGGGTTCGAGCCCTAGGAGGGTCGGACGTTGACTTTATTTGCAAAAATAAAAAAGGGATTCAATTGTTGAGAGCGCCTTGCAGCGTGGGTAGGCACAACTCGATGCGAGTCGACGAGGGAAGAAAAGGCTGAAATCTTCTCGCGATAAAAATGAAGGCACGTACCGTAGCGGGAAGGGGGGAGAAGAGCCTGCTATGTGACCCCGGATCTGAGTTACGAGTTGGAAGGAGAGAGAGAAGAAGATGTGCGAAGATAATGAATGGGATGGAAAAAAAAAAAAAAAAAAAAAATCACCCAAGCGCACCCGGTGCTCGAATTGATCCCTTACATCTCTCCCCGGAGTGTCTGAAAAAAGGTGCAGCACGGGTTGGTATGTTACCACGTCCGTCCCAGCCAATTGCGGGGGTCATTAGTTCCCCATGAAGGGTGTGTGGGTGTTCTGTACATTCATCATTCTAGAATTATTTTTACCCGTCGACATCGACACAAAACCAGTGTCCGTGCCGATTTTTCAACGCTAGAGAGATAAAAGTTCTGTGGTCACAAATAGATGTATATGTTTGTTCTTCACCTTAAACATTAAACTGTTCTTTGCACCCGTCGGCATCCACAACAACCAGTGTCCGTGCCGATACTTCAATCCTAGAGAGATACATGTTATTACGTGGCCGCAAAACTACGCCACATATATACTATTAATACATACCTGGTACGATCGTACGAGGTAATACTATGTACCAGGTACGCAGTAAGCACAGCAGTCGGCAATGCAATGCCAGCTCATGATACTGGGTATTATAGCAGACACGACATACAAATTCTATCAGAGAAAACGACGAAAACGACGAAAACAGAAAATAAACGAGAAAAACGCGGAGGAAAAAAATGTTAGTATTCCCCCGAAGGAGATGTGGCAGACACTTCAAAAGAACGACCTAGACAGAAAACACCACTGCTTAGCGCCGTTTTTAAGGATGCGGTGAAAACTTGCCTAAGAAGCAAGTTTTTGAAAATTCGGGCTTTGAAGTGGTGCTAAAAACTTGCCAAATGAAATAGAAAGACCAAATTAAAAACAATTGCCAACTACGGGCTTGGGGAATACCCCTATAAAAGCTTGATTTTATCACGGCATTTCCTCGAGACGATAACGGCCGTAACGTTTGGACGCGACGGGATACGACGGTTCAACCGCCGTCAAAATGGTCCCGCCGTCCCGTCCCGCCGACCGAGTCCCTGACCGTCGTCAGTTAGGGTCGTTTCTAACGACAGATTGAAATAGAAAAACACTTGCTATTTTGGCAAGTCATCCTTTCCATAAAGTTGCCAAAACCTTCAATCGTGAAACACTGCATATATATGTCCATGTATGTGGCAATATTTGGCAAGTATTTGCAACATAACGCCCTTAGAGTTGTCGTCAAACCCCTACAGCAGCAGCAGCAGGTAGCCGACTGCACGCGAACGCGCTCTATGGAATAAATGCTGTCGCAGAAAGGACTCCAGGCGCAGTCAACGTACCTCAGAGGTCGGCAGTTCTTCCAACCCATCCAAACTCTCTTTGGACAAGCTGGGACGGCTGGGAAAAGCTGGGACGGCTGCTGTTTGTGATTCTGTTTTATTCCCCGCACAAAACGATACCGATGCCCTATCCACCCACGGCTCACGGCCAGTGTCGCCAGCCCTATTATCGCTGTGATCAATGCCACCGGGTATCCTTCGTATCTCCCTCTATTCCACAAGTTAGAGCGAGTATATCTAGTCTACGTTCGTCGTGGGGTGGTCTGGTTTGGACAGCCTTGCGTAAGCGTTATTGGGCTCAAATAGCAAAAAAATAGCAAATATCACTTTCCAGAAACTTGCCAACGAAGCAGAACGGAAATATCAAAAAAAAACTTTGGCAAGTTTTTTGCTATTTTTGCAAGTCCGCTCTGCCAAATGTTTGCTATTTTGGCAAATTATTTGCCACATATAATATATAATATATATGTCGTGAAACACTGCATATGTGGCAATATTTGGCAAGTATTCGCAACATAACGCCCTCAGAGTTGTCGTCAAACCCCTACAGCAGCAGCAGCAGCAGGCAGCCGACGGCACGCCAACGCGCTCTATGGAGTAAATGCTGTCGCAGAAAGGACTCCAGGCGCAGTCAACGTACGTCAGAGGTCGGCAGTTCTTCCAACCCAGCCAAACTCTCTTTGAAAAAGCTGGGACGGCTGGAAAAAGCTGGGACGGCTGCTGTTTGTGATTCTGTTTTATTCCCCGCACAAAACGATACCGATGCCCTATCCACCCACGGCTCACGGCCAGTGTCGCCAGCCCTAATAGCTATATCGCTGTGATCAATGCCACCGGGTATCCTTCGTATCTCCCTCTATTCAGCAGGTAGCCGACGGCACGCCAACGCGCTCTATGGAGTAAATGCTGTCGCAGAAAGGACTCCAGGCGCAGTCAACGTACCTCAGAGGTCGGCAGTTCTTCCAACCCAGCCAAACCCTCTTTGGAAAAGCTGGGACGGCTGGGAAAAGCTGGGACGGCTGCTGTTTGTGATTCTGTTTTATTTCCCGCACAAAACGATACCGATGCCCTATCCACCCACGGCTCACGGCCAGTGTCGCCAGCCCTATTATCGCTGTGATCAATGCCACCGGGTATCTTTCTTATCTCCCTTTATTCCACAGGTGAGAGCGAGTATATTTAGTCTACGTGCGTCGTGGGGTGGTCTGGTTTGTACAGCCTTGCGTAAGCGTTATTGGGCTCAAATAGCAAAAAAATAGCAAATATCACTTTCCATAAACTTGCCAACGAGGCAGAACGAAAATATCAAAAAAAAACTTTGGCCAAGTCTTTTGCTTTTTTGGCATATTCACTATTCCATAAACTTGCTATTTTGGCAAAATATTCGCCAAATATGTGTCGTTAGAAATGCCCCTTACTGTCCCGTCCCGCCGAAAAAATCTCTCCCGTTGAAAATTATTACCGTTCCGTCCCGCCGTGGCATCGAACAATTACTGTCCCGTCTCGTCGTGACACCGAAAAATTACCGTCCCGTCCGGCCGTGACACCGACAAATTGCCGTCCTGTCCCGGCGATAAAGTCACTCCCGTTGGATATTGTCGTCCCATCCTGTGGTGACACGGCCCCCGGCGGATATAGCTTGCCTCTTCCCCTACGAGATACATTCGGGGTCCTATGTTCCCATTTAATTTTTTTTTTGTGTGTGTTTTCTTCACATGAGTTCTTTCTACCCGTCGACATCCAGCACAACCAGTGTCCGTGCCGATTCTTCAATCTAGAAGAGATACAAGTTCTGTGGTCACAAAGCTACGCCACAGAGATACTACGTTGCCACGTGTGCAGTATGCACTGCAGTGGGCAATGCAAAGCCATGTATGTCATCATACTAGATACGACAGGCACGACATACGCAATCTAAAAAATTGTGAAACGAAAAGAAACAATCAAAGAGAAAACAAAAACAAGTTAGACAAATCGAAGGAGAAAAAGAAGAAAAATGAAAGCAAAATCTAGGAGAAACAATCTGTCGTGCCCCCCCCCCGCATGCGAGGTGGCCAACACTTAAAAAAGAACGAGCTGGAAAAAAAGGAAGAAAAAATAATAAGAAAAAACACCACTGCTTGTAAACAGAGTAAGACAAAGAACCAAGGAAAAAAGTAACAAGGAAAAATACCAAAAAGGAGATAACAGGCAGACCAAAGCCCAAAGCACCTTCCAGGTGGCGGCAGCAGTTTGTGGTACGAGTAGTATAGCCAGGTTCTCCCTGCTAATCCGCCTGGTACCTTGCTACCCAGACTGCCGTATCCGCCCCGCGTTCGTCAAGTATGCCCAACCCCTTGGCGTCAGACAATACGAAACGAGCAGAGCAGGTTCGTCATCCAACCACGCCACACGGCTTCCTCAGTACGGCTTATCAATCAGAAAAGAGTAGGCCGGTTAGGGATCGACAATACACCCTCACGGATTGTTAGGAGGGACATGTCGAGACGCTTCAGCTACCAGGACTGCAAGAAGTTAGTTTGCTTCACCCGGGAACCGGTACGATTATTTTGTAACACTTTACGCGAAACACAAAGATTACTGCAGTGTGTACGAGTCTTTTTTGCACTACTGCTGTACAAGCCCATATATATCATGTTGTCTTGCATCAGATCAGAATCTGTACTATGTACGGGTAGATGCCCTTTCGAGTATTTTTTTTTTTTTTTTTTTTTTTTCATCCCCTTTATTATCTTCGCACATCTTCTTCTCTCTCTCCTTCTAACTCGTAACTCAGATCCGGGGTCACATAGCAGGCTCTTCTCCCCCCTTCCCGCTACGGTACGTGCCTTCATTTTTTATCGCGAGAAGATTTCAGCCTTTTCTTCCCTCGTCGACTCGCATCGAATTGTGCCTACCCACGCTGCAAGGCGCTCTCAACAATTGAATCCCTTTTATTTTATTTTTGCAAATAAAGTCAAAGTCCGACCCTCCTGGGGCTCGAACCCAGGACTCAAACAAGTAGAATTCGAGGTTAACCACTTGACCTACCGGGGCGACCGGCGCTCGCCTCAACCCTCTACCGCTTTTTGCCGCTGTACCGATTTGGAGGCGTCGTCTCATAGTTATCCAAAGAGTACACCTCGCCTTGTGTTCGGAGTGTTTCAAGTAATGATATGTACTTGATGGAGTGGTGGTGCTTGGGTGATGTTGTTGCTGTTGCTTTCGGTTGAACGAGGTCTGTTTTTAAGGTTTATTTCAGTATTTTCACGATATTTCGGTATTTATTTGTCGGTTTTATCCTATAATAGGAAAATACCGAAAATTCTGGAACAAACTGAAAAAAACTGCAACACACTCCTCGTTAAGATGGAAGTAGAGGGTCGATTTTAAGGAGGACTGTTTTTTGTTGTTTATTGCAGTATTTTCACGAGATTTCGATATTTATCGGTTTTTTCCTATAGAAAGATACCGCAATTTCGAGAAAATACTGTAAAAAATAGAAACACCCCTCGTTAAAAAGGCCCCTTGATAAGTAGTTTCGCTTTTCGACGGATTTCGACGTACGGGTTAGCTGTGGGTTGTGCGCTTGGTACGGTTGAACGAGGTCGGTTTTTGAGGTTTATTTCGGTATATTCACGAAAGTTCGGTATTTGTCGGCTTTTTCATATAGGAAAATACCGAAATTTCTGGAAAAAACTGAAAATAAACTCAAAAACACTCCTCGTTCAGATTGACGTAGAGGGTCGATCTTAAGGGCTGTTTTTTTTGTGTATTTCAGTATTTTCACGAAATAAATACCTATATTTATCGGTGTTTTCCTATTGGAAAATACAGAAATGTCGGGGAAATACTGAAAAAAATAAAAAAAAAACTCTCCTCGTTAAAAAGGCCGCTTGATAAGTAGTTTCGCTTTTCGACGGTTTTCGACGTACGGGTATTCTGCGGGTTGTGCGCTTAGTACACACCCCTCCGGCGATAACTCCGCCTGAAACGAGTATTCAAGTTCTTGACTTAAAAAACAGCGGGCAACAGCTGTAGCAGACGCAACGACTTATTTATATCGAATTACTGCTGTGCCACGTATCAACAACGACAAGCCACGGAACAGCGGTGACCACTCGCCGTCGAGCAACCTCTAGTATTTGAGGTAATAAACTATCAGGTACTAACAGACAAAACGGAAAAATGAGAACGAAACAAAAAATGGGAACGGACGGTTTTTTTTAGAAAGCAAACCAATTGTGTACAACTCCAAGAAAAAAAGTTGACAGTCCTGTGGGGCTGTACAGCAGCCTTCGAATGAGCTGTCGCTCAGGCTGGAAGTCCTCGGCATCGCCGCGGTAGCCAGCATCTAGAGAAATCACAATAGAGCCAGCGTATATCGCTTTTTGCGCCCACCCGAAGGCACGAGATGGAGCATGACCGTTCTGACGAGCTCCTCTCACAGGGCTGGTCAAGGGGTTTCGCAGGATCATCTTGGTTCTCTGATACACCACATGGTTCTGGAGATACGGCTTGGTTCTCATTTTAGGCTTCGTTCCCATTTTTCAGATTTGTCTGTTTACTGCTGTATTTTGGTACGTAGTACCTCCCACGCATGCCAAGACAAGCGTTTTCTACGCGGTAACCGTTACGATGGGAGCCGTGGTACTATTGTCGGCATTTATCCCCACCTCTCACTTCAACCCCAGTTGCCTCTACGGCGCGAGTTTGGGTAGACTGTAGTAGTCCTACTCGTATCGCGTTCCATTTGACAACAATAAATAGTGTATATGCTGTAGTGTGTACCAGGCGGATTAGCAGGGAGAACCTGGCCATACTACTCGTACCACAAGCTGCTGCCGCCACCTGGAAGGTGCTTTGGGCTTTGGTCTTCCTGTTATTTCCCCTTCGTTATTTTTCCTTGTTACTTTCTCCTTGGTTCTTTGTCTTACTCTGTTCACAAGCAGTGGTGTTTTTTGTTATTTCTTCTTTTTTCCAGCTCGTTCTTTTTCAAGTGTTGGCCACCTCGCCTGCGGGGGGGGGGGCACGACAGATTGTTTCTCTTAGATTTAGCTTTTATTTTTCTTCTTTTTCTTTTTCGATTTGTCTACCTTGTTTTCGTTTTCTCTTTAATTGTTTCTTTTCGTTTCACTATTTCATAGATTGCGTATGTCGTGCCTGTCGTATCTAGTTGTTTGTTGTTGTTGTTCTCACATTAACTCTCTGCCCAAGGAGTCCGTGGTCACACAAAGGTGCTGGAGCCCTAGGAAGATCCGAAAAACAAAAAAAAAACGAAAATTCGGCTGCCTCACAATACACGAGACGGAAAAAGCGCACACAATATAAAACCAATGTGCAAAACTGAACTAACATGGCCGCGGGTATATCCTCTACACTATAATATAGAAGAGTACCCCCGTTCCCACCACTAACCAGTATGATGACATGGCTTTGCATTGCCCACTGCAGTGCACACTGCACACGTGGCAACGTAGTATCTCTGTGGCGTAGCTTTGTGACCACAGAACTTGTATCTCTTCTAGGATTGAAGAATCGGCACGGACACTGGTTGTGCTGGATGTCGACGGGTAGAAAGATCGGTTTAATGTGAAGAACACACACACACACCTCTCACGGTGGCTGATACACGCACTCGAAACGAAGAGCCCGCAAACTCAGCAGATACTCATACATCTAAAAAATTGAATAGTCGGAGACGCAAAATGATGTACATGCCGTCTCCATTAACCTACGAGGAACATAGGATATTAAATTAGAGCAGGCTACGCATACTACTGTTCCTTTCTGCTTTACGAATAAGGTATTCGCAACACTCAACAACCTTTTTACTACACCCTTACACCTCGCCGTGGTACGTCCATTTGAAAACGCAGATCGCTACGATGATGGGTAGCGTCTTCCCGTTGCGATTCGTGCCCTCTCACGCATGCCAAGACAAGCGTTTTCTACACGGTAACCGGTACGATGGGAGCCGTGGTACTGTCGGCATTTATCCCCACCTCCCACTTCACCCCCAGTTGCCTCTACTGCGCGAGTTTGGGTATACGGTAGTAGTCCTACTCGTATCGTGTTCTATTTGACAGCAATAAATAGTGTATCTGCTGTAGTGTACCTCTCACGGTGGCTGATACACGCACTCGAAACGAAGAGCTCTCAAACTCAGCAGATACTCATACATCCGAAAAATTGAAGAGTCGGAGACGCAAAATGATGTACATGCCGTCTCCATTAACCTACGAGAAACATAGGATATGAAATGAAAGCGGGCTACGCATACTACTGTTCCTTTCTGCTTTACGGATAAGGTATTCGCAACACTCAACAACCTTTTTACTACACCCTTACACCTCGCCGTGGTACGTCCATTTATTTGACAACGCAGACCGCTACGATGATGGGTAGCCTGGGTGTTCCCGTTGCGATTCGTGCCCTCTCACGCATGCCAAGACAAGCGTTTTCTACACGGTAACCGTTACGATGGGAGCCGTGGTACTGTCGGCATTTATCCCCACCTCTCACGTCAATCCCAGTTGCCTCTACGGCGCGAGTTTGGGTATACGGTAGTGGTCCTACTCGTATCGTGTTCCATTTGACAGCAATAAAAAGTGTATCTGCTGTAGTGTACCTCTCACGGTGGCTGATACACGCACTCGAAAGAAAGAGCTCTCAAACTCAGCAGATACTCATACATCTGAAAAATTGAAGAGTCGGAGACGCAAAATGATATACATGTCGTCTCCATTATCCTACGAGGAACATAGGATATGAAATGAAAGCGGGCTACGCATACTACTGTTCCTTTACGGATAAGGTATTCGCAACACTCAACAACCTTTTTACTACACCCTTACACCTCGCCGTGGTAGTCCATTTGAAAACGCAGATCGCTACGATGATGGGTAGCCTGGGTATTCCCGTTGCGATTGGTGCCCTCCCACGCATGCCAAGACAAGCGTTTTTTACACGGTAACCGTTACGATGGGAGCCGTGGTACTGTCGGCATTTATCCCCACCTCCCGCTTCAACCCCAGTTGCCTCTACGGCGCGAGTTTGGGTATACGGTAGTAGTCCTACCCGTATCGTGTTTCATTTGACAGCAATAAAAAGTGTATCTGCTGCAGTGTGTACCAGGCGGATTAGCAGGGAGAACCTGGCCATACTACTCGTACCACAAGCTGCTGCCGCCACCTGGAAGGTGCTTTGGGCTTTTGTCTTCCTGTTATTTCCCCTTTGTTTTTTTTCCTCGTTACTTTCTCCTTGGTTCTTTGTCTTACTCTGTTCACAAGCAGTGGTGTTCTTTGTTATTTCTTCTTTTTTCCAGCTCGTTCTTGTTAAAGTGTTGGTCACCTCGCCTGCGGGGGGGGGGGCACGACAGATTGTTTCTCTTAGATTTAGCTTTTATTTTTCTTCTTTTTCTTTTTCGATTTGTCTACCTTGTCTTAGTTTTCTCTTTGATTGTTTCTTTTCGTTTCACTATTTTCTATATTGCGAATGTCGTGCCTGTCGTATCTAGTATGATGACATGGCTTTGCATTGCCCACCGCAGGGCACACTGCACACGTGGCAACGTAGTATCTCTGTGGCGTAGCTTTCTGACCACAGAACTTGTATTTCTTCCCTTAATAGGATTGAAGAATCGGCACGGACACTGGTTTTGCTGGATGTCGACGGGTAGAAAGAACGGTTTAATGTGAAGAACACAGACACACACCTCTCACGGTGGCTGATACACGCACTCGAAACGAAGAGCCCGCAAACTCAGCAGATACTCATACATCCGAAAAATTGAAGAGTCGGAGACGCAAAATGATGTACATGCCGTCTCCATTAACCTACGAGGAACATAGGATATTAAATTAGAGCGAGCTACGCATACTACTGTTCCTTTCTGCTTTACGGATAAGGTATTCGCAACACTCAACAACCTTTTTACTACACCCTTACACCTCGCCGTGGTACGTCCATTTGAAAACGCAAATCGCTACGATGATGGGTAGCCTGGGTGTTACCGTTGTGATTCGTGCCCTTCCACGCATGCCAAGACAAGTGTTTTCTACACGGTAACCGTTACGACGGGAGCCGTGGTACTGTCGGCATTTATCCCGACCTCTCACTTCAACCCCAGTTGCCTCTACGGCGCGAGTTTGGGTATACTGTATTAATAGTAGTCCTACTCGTATCGTGGTTTATTTGACAGCAATAAATAGCGTATCTGCTGTATGTAGTGTACCTCTCACGGTGGCTGATACACGCACTCGAAACGAAGAGCCCGCAAACTCAGCAGATACTCATACATCTGAAAAATTGAAGAGTCGGAGACGCAAAATGATGTACATGCCGTCTCCATTATCCTACGAGGAACAAAGGATATAAAATGAAAGCGAGCTACGCATACTACTGTTCCTTTACGGATAAGGTATTCGCAACACTCAACAACCTTTTTACTACACCCTTACACCTCGCCGTGGTACGTCCATTTGAAAACGCAGATCGCTACGATGATGGGTAGCCTGGGTCTTCCCGTTGCGGTTCGTGCCCTCCCACGCATGCCAAGACAAGCGTTTTCTACACGGTAACCGTTACGATGGGAGCCGAGGTACTGTCGGCATTTATCCCCTCCTCTCACTTCAACCCCAGTTGCCTCTGCGTCGCGAGTTTGGGTATACGGTAGTAGTCCTACTCGTATCGTGTTCCATTTGACAGCAATAAATAGTGTATCTGCTGTAGTGTACCTCTCACGGTGGCTGATACACGCACTCGAAACAAAGAGCTCTCAAACTCAGCAGATACTCATACATCTGAAAAATTGAAGAGTCGGAGACGCAAAATGATGTACATGCCGTCTCCATTAACCTACGAGGAACAAAGGATATGAAATGAAAGCGGGCTACGCATACTACTGTTCCTTTCTGCTTTACGGATAAGGTATTCGCAACACTCAACAACCTTTTTACTACACCCTTCCACCTCGCCGTGGTACGCCCATTTGAAAACGCAGACCGCTACGATGATGGGTAGCCTGGGTGTTCCCGTTGCGATTCGTACCCTCTCACGCATGCCAAGACGAGCGTTTTCTACACGGTAACCGTTACGATGGGAGCCGTGGTACTGTCGGCATTTATCCCCACCTCTCACGTCACCCCCAGTTGCCTCTACGGCGCGAGTTTGGGTATACGGTAGTGGTCCTACTCGCATCGTGTTCCATTTGACAGCAATAAATAGTGTATCTGCTGTAGTGTACCTCTCACGGTGGCTGATACACGCACTCGAAAGAAAGAGCCCGCAGAATCAGCAGATACTCATACATCTGAAAAATTGAAGAGTCGGAGACGCAAAATGATGTACATGCCGTCTCCATTAACCTACGAGAAACATAGGATATGAAATGAAAGCGGGCTACGCATACTACTGTTCCTTTCTGCTTTACGGATAAGGTATTCGCAACACTCAACAACCTTTTTACTACACCCTTACACCTCGCCGTGGTACGTCCATTTGAAAACGCAGATCGCTACGATGATGGGTAGCCTGGGTGTTCCCGTTGCGATTCGTACCCTCTCACGCATGCCAAGACAAGCGTTTTCTACACGGTAACCGTTACGATGGGAGCCGTGGTACTGTCGGCGTTTATCCCCACCTCTCACGTCAACCCCAGTTGCCTCTACGGCGCGAGTTTGGGTATACGGTAGTGGTCCTACTCGTATCGTGTTACATTTGACAGCAATATATAGTGTATCTGCTGTAGTGTACCTCTCACGGTGGCTGATACACGCACTCGAAAGAAAGAGCCCGCAGAATCAGCAGATACTCATACATCTGAAAAATTGAGGAGTCGGAGACGCAAAATGATGTACATGCCGTCTCCATTAACCTACGAGGAACATAGGATATGAAATGAAAGCGGGCTACGCATACTACTGTTCCTTTCTGCTTTACGGATAAGGTATTCGCAACACTCAACAACCTTTTTACTACACCCTTACACCTCGCCGTGGTACGCCCATTTATTTGAAAACGCAGACCGCTACGATGATGGGTAGCCTGGGTGTTCCCGTTGCGATTCGTACCCTCTCACGCATGCCAAGACAAGCGTTTTCTACACGGTAACCGTTACGATGGGAGCCGTGGTACTGTCGGCATTTATCCCCACCTCTCAAGTCAACCCCAGTTGCCTCTACGGCGCGAGTTTGGGTATACGGTAGTGGTCCTACTCGTATCGTGTTCCATTTGACAGCAATAAATAGTGTATCTGCTGTAGTGTACCTCTCACGGTGGCTGATACACGCACTCGAAAGAAAGAGCCCGCAAACTCAGCAGATACTCATACATCTGAAAAATTGAAGAGTCGGAGACGCAAAATGATGTACATGCCGTCTCCATTAACCTACGAGGAACAAAGGATATGAAATGAAAGCGGGCTACGCATACTACTGTTCCTTTCTGCTTTATGGATAAGGTATTCGCAACACTCAACAACCTTTTTACTACACCCTTACACCTCGCCGTGGTACGCCCAATTGAAAACGCAGACCGCTACGATGATGGGTAGCCTGGGTGTTCCCGTTGCGATTCGTACCCTCTCACGCATGCCAAGACGAGCGTTTTCTACACGGTAACCGTTCCGATGGGAGCCGTGGTACTGTCGGCATTTATCCCCACCTCTCACGTCACCCCCAGTTGCCTCTACGGCGCGAGTTTGGGTATACGGTAGTGGTCCTACTCGCATCGTGTTCCATTTGACAGCAATAAATAGTGTATCTGCTGTAGTGTACCTCTCACGGTGGCTGATACACGCACTCGAAAGAAAGAGCCCGCAGAATCAGCAGATACTCATACATCTGAAAAATTGAAGAGTCGGAGACGCAAAATGATGTACATGCCGTCTCCATTAACCTACGAGGAACATAGGATATGAAATGAAAGCGGGCTACGCATACTACTGTTCCTTTCTGCTTTACGGATAAGGTATTCGCAACACTCAACAACCTTTTTACTACACCCTTACACCTCGCCGTGGTACGCCCATTTATTTGAAACCGCAGACCGCTACGATGATGGGTAGCCTGGGTGTTCCCGTTGCGATTCGTACCCTCTCACGCATGCCAAGACAAGCGTTTTCTACACGATAACCGTTACGATGGGAGCCGTGGTACTGTCGGCATTTATGCCCACCTCTCACGTCAACCCCAGTTGCCTCTACGGCGCGAGTTTGGGTATACGGTAGTGGTTCTACTCGTATCGTGTTCCATTTGACAGCAATAAATAGTGTATCTGCTGTAGTGTACCTCTCACGGTGGCTGATACACGCACTCGAAACAAAGAGCTCTCAAACTCAGCAGATACTCATACATCTGAAAAATTGAAGAGTCGGAGACGCAAAATGATGTACATGCCGTCTCCATTAACCTACGAGGAACAAAGGATATGAAATGAAAGCGGGCTACGCATACTACTGTTCCTTTCTGCTTTACGGATAAGGTATTCGCAACACTCAACAACCTTTTTACTACACCCTTCCACCTCGCCGTGGTACGCCCAATTGAAAACGCAGACCGCTACGATGATGGGTAGCCTGGGTGTTCCCGTTGCGATTCGTACCCTCTCACGCATGCCAAGACGAGCGTTTTCTACACGGTAACCGTTACGATGGGAGCCGTGGTACTGTCGGCATTTATCCCCACCTCTCACGTCACCCCCAGTTGCCTCTACGGCGCGAGTTTGGGTATACGGTAGTGGTCCTACTCGCATCGTGTTCCATTTGACAGCAATAAATAGTGTATCTGCTGTAGTGTACCTCTCACGGTGGCTGATACACGCACTCGAAAGAAAGAGCCCGCAGAATCAGCAGATACTCATACATCTGAAAAATTGAAGAGTCGGAGACGCAAAATGATGTACATGCCGTCTCCATTAACCTACGAGAAACATAGGGTATGAAATGAAAGCGGGCTACGCATACTACTGTTTCTTTCTGCTTTACGGATAAGGTATTCGCAACACTCAACAACCTTTTTACTACACCCTTACACCTCGCCGTGGTACGTCCATTTGAAAACGCAGATCGCTACGATGATGGGTAGGCTGGGTGTTCCCGTTGCGATTCGTACCCTCTCACGCATGCCAAGACAAGCGTTTTCTACACGGTAACCGTTACGATGGGAGCCGTGGTACTGTCGGCATTTATCCCCACCTCTCACGTCAACCCCAGTTGCCTCTACGGCGCGAGTTTGGGTATACGGTAGTGGTCCTACTCGTATCGTGTTCCATTTGACAGCAATAAAAAGTGTATCTGCTGTAGTGTACCTCTCACGGTGGCTGATACACGCACTCGAAAGAAAGAGCCCGCAAACTCAGCAGATACTCATACATCTGAAAAATTGAAGAGTCGGAGACGCAAAATGATGTACATGTCGTCTCCATTATCCTACGAGGAACATAGGATATGAAATGAAAGCGGGCTACGCATACTACTGTTCCTTTCTGCTTTACGGATAAGGTATTCGCAACACTCAACAACCTTTTTACTACACCCTTACACCTCGCCGTGGTACGCCCATTTGAAAACGCAGACCGCTACGATGATGGGTAGCCTGGGTGTTCCCGTTGCGATTCGTGCCCTCTCACGCATGCCAAGACAAGCGTTTTCTGCACGGTAACCGTTACGATTCGAGCCGTGGTACTGTCGGCATTTATCCCCACCTCCCACTTCACCCCCAGTTGCCTCTGCGGCGCGAGTTTGGGTATACTGTAGTAGTCCTACTCGTAATCTCTTCTTTTTGACAGCAATAAATAGTGTATCTGCTGTAGTGTACCTCTCACGGTGGCTGATACACGCACTCGAAACGAAGAGCTCGCAAACTCAGCAGATACTCATACATCCGAAAAATTGAAGAGTCGGAGACGCAAAATGATGTACATGCCGTCTCCATTAACCTACGATGAACATAGGATATGAAATGAAAGCGGGCTGCGCATACTACTGTTCCTTTCTGCTTTACGGATAAGGTATTCGCAACACTCAACAACCTTTTTACTACACCCTTACACCTCGCCGTGGTACGCCCATTTGAAAACGCAGACCGCTACGATGATGGGTAGCCTGGGTGTTCCCGTTGCGATTCGTACCCTCTCACGCATGCCAAGACAAGCGTTTTCTACACGGTAACCGTTACGATGGGAGCCGTGGTACTGTCGGCATTTATCCCCACCTCTCAAGTCAACCCCAGTTGCCTCTACGGTGCGAGTTTGGGTATACGGTAGTGGTCCTACTCGTATCGTGTTCCATTTGACAGCAATAAATAGTGTATCTGCTGTAGTGTACCTCTCACGGTGGCTGATACACGCACTCGAAAGAAAGAGCCCGCAGAATCAGCAGATACTCATACATCTGAAAAATTGAAGAGTCGGAGACGCAAAATGATGTACATGCCGTCTCCATTAACCTACGAGGAACATAGGATATGAAATGAAAGCGGGCTACGCATACTACTGTTCCTTTCTGCTTTACGGATAAGGTATTCGCAACACTCAACAACCTTTTTACTACACCCTTACACCTCGCCGTGGTACGCCCATTTGAAAACGCAGACCGCTACGATGATGGGTAGCCTGGGTGTTCCCGTTGGGATTCGTACCCTCTCACGCATGCCAAGACAAGCGTTTTCTACACGATAACCGTTACGATGGGAGCCGTGGTACTGTCGGCATTTATCCCCACCTCCCACGTCAACCCCAGTTGCCTCTACGGCGCGAGTTTGGGTATACGGTAGTGGTCCTACTCGTATCGTGTTCCATTTGACAGCAATAAATAGTGTATGTGTGTGTGTGTGTGTTCTTCACATTAAACCGTTCTTTCTACCCGTCGACATCCAGCACAACCAGTGTCCGTGCCGATTCTTCCATCCTAGAAGAGATACAAGTTCTGTGGTCACAAAGCTACGCCACAGAGATACTACGTTGCCACGTGTGCAGTGTGAACTGCAGTGGGCAATGCAAAGCCATGTCATCATACTAGCTACGACAGGCACGACATACGCAATCTATGAAATAGTGAAACAAAAAGAAACAATCAAAAAGAAAACAAAAACAAGGTAGACAAGTCGAAAAAGAAAAAGAAAAATGAAAGCAAAATCTAAGAGAAACAATCTGTCGTGCCCCCCCCCCCGCAGGCGAGGTGGCCTACACTTGAAAAAGAACGAGCTGGAAAAAGGAAGAAATAACAAAAAACACCACTGCTTGTGAACAGAGTAAGACAAAGAACCAAGGAGAAAGTAACAAGGAAAAATAACAAAGGGGAAATAACAGGCAGACCAAAGCCCAAAGCACCTTCTAGGTGGCGGCAGCAGCTTGTGGTACGAGTAGTATAGCCAGGTTCTCCCTGCTAATCCGCCTGGTACCTTGCTACCCAGACTGCCGTCTCCGCCCTGCGTTCGTCAACTATGCCCAGCCCCTTGGCGTCAGACAATACGAGCCGAGCAGAGCAGGTTCGTCTTCCAACCACGCCACACGGCTCCTTGAGTACGGCTTATCAATCAGAAAAGGAAGAGGAAGAGAAAAAATGAAATGAAAATCACGGAGAGTCAGCGCAAGAAAAAAAAAACAAAAAAAAAAAAAACAAAAAAAAAAAAAAAACAAAGTATCTGCTGTAGTGTACCTCTCACGGTGTCTGATACACGCACTCGAAACGAAGAGCCCGCAGAATCAGCAGATACTCATACATCTGAAAAATTGAGGAGTCGGAGACGCAAAATGATGTACATGCCGTCTCCATTAACCTACGATGAACATAGGATATGAAATGAAAGCGGGCTACGCATACTACTGTTCCTTTACGGATAAGGTATTCGCAACACTCAACAACCTTTTTACTACACCCTTACACCTCGCCGTGGTACGTCCATTTGAAAACGCAGATCGCTACGATGATGGGTAGCCTGGGTATTCCCGTTGGGATTCGTGCCCTCCCACGCTTGCCAAGACAAGCGTTTTCTACACGGTAACCGTTACGATGGGAGCCGTGGTACTGTCGGCATGTATCCCCTCCTCTCACTTCAACCCCAGTTGCCTCTGCGGCGCGAGTTTGGGTATACGGTAGTAGTCCTACTCGTATCGTGTTCTATTTGACAGCAATAAAAAGTGTATCTGCTGTAGTGTACCTCTCACGGTGGCTGATACACGCACTCGAAACGTAGAGCTCTCAAACTCAGCAGATACTCATACATCTGAAAAATTGAAGAGTCGGAGACGCAAAATGATGCACATGCCGTCTCCATTAACCTACGAGGAACATAGGATATGAAATGAAAGCGGGCTGCGCATACTACTGTTCCTTTCTGCTTTACGGATAAGGTATTCGCAACACTCAACAACCTTTTTACTACACCCTTACACCTCGCCGTGGTACGTCCATTTGAAAACGCAGACCGCTACGATGATGGGTAGCCTGGGTGTTCCCGTTGCGATTCGTACCCTCTCACGCATGACAAGACAAGCGTTTTCTACACGGTATCCGTTACGATGGGAGCCGTGGTACTGTCGGCATTTATCCCCACCTCTCACGTCAACCCCAGTTGCCTCTACGGCGCGAGTTTGGGTATACGGTAGTGATCCTACTCGTATCGTGTTCCATTTGGCAGCAATAAATAGTGTATCTGCTGTAGTGTACGTCTCACGGTGGCTGATACACGCACTCGAAAGAAAGAGCCCGCAGAATCAGCAGATACTCATACATCTGAAAAATTGAAGAGTCGGAGACGCAAAATGATATACATGTCGTCTCCATTATCCTACGAGGAACATAGGATATGAAATGAAAGCGGGCTACGCATACTACTGCTCCTTTACGGATAAGGTATTCGCAACACTCAACAACCTTTTTACTACACCCTTACACCTCGCCGTGGTACGTCCATTTGAAAACGCAGATCGCTACGATGATGGGTAGCCTGGGTATTCCCGTTGCGATTCGTGCCCTCCCACGCATGCCAAGACAAGCGTTTTTTACACGGTAACCGTTACGATGGGAGCCGTGGTACTGTCGGCATTTATCCCCACCTCCCGCTTCAACCCCAGTTGCCTCTACGGCGCGAGTTTGGGTATACGGTAGTAGTCCTACCCGTATCGTGTTTCATTTGACAGCAATAAAAAGTGTATCTGCTGTAGTGTGTACCAGGCGGATTAGCAGGGAGAACCTGGCCATACTACTCGTACCACAAGCTGCTGCCGCCACCTGGAAGGTGCTTTGGGCTTTTGTCTTCCTGGTGTTTCCCCTTTGTTTTTTTTCCTCGTTACTTTCTCCTTGGTTCTTTGTCTTACTCTGTTCACAAGCAGTGGTGTTTTTTGTTATTTCTTCTTTTTTCCAGCTCGTTCTTGTTAAAGTGTTGGTCACCTCGCCTGCGGGGGGGGGGGCACGACAGATTGTTTCTGTTAGATTTAGGTTTCATTTTTCTTCCTTTTCTTTTTCGATTTGTCTACCTTGTCTTAGTTTTCTCTTTGATTGTTTCTTTTCGTTTCACTATTTTCTATATTGCGTATGTCGTGCCTGTCGTATCTAGTATGATGACATGGCTTTGCATTGCCCACCGCAGTGCACACTGCACACGTGGCAACGTAGTATCTCTGTGGCGTAGCTTTCTGACCACAGAACTTGTATTTCTTCTAGGATTGAAGAATCGGCACGGACACTGGTTGTGCTGGATGTCGACGGGTAGAAAGAACGGTTTAATGTGAAGAACACACACACACACCTCTCACGGTGGCTGATACACGCACTCGAAACGAAGAGCCCGCAAACTCAGCAGATACTCATACATCCGAAAAATTGAAGAGTCGGAGACGCAAAATGATGTACATGTCGTCTCCATTAACCTACGAGGAACATAGGATATTAAATTAGAGCGAGCTACGCATACTACTGTTCCTTTCTGCTTTACGGATAAGGTATTCGCAACACTCAACAACCTTTTTACCACACCCTTACATCTCGCCGTGGTACGTCCATTTGAAAACGCAGATCGCTACGATGATGGGTAGCCTGGGTGTTCCCGTTGTGATTCGTGCCGACTGCGACTATGTCGTGTCGGGGCGTGAGGCGTTCTGCATCCACTTGTATCGCTCGGCGTTCCCATATCGGCTGACAGACATGGGCATGTTATTCGGCGTCGCGGAATCATGCATCAGCGAGGCTTTCAACTCCATGTTACACTTACTACACGAACTTGACATGGATAGACTGATTCCTCGGGTCGGGGACTTCGCGGAGCCCTGCGCTCGTGGGGATATCGCCTGGACAACTGTTGGGGGTTTGTCGACGGCACTGTTCGCGGCATTGCAAGGCAAGTACGGAAGAACACGTGCTCGAAAGTAGGATAGATAAAGCAGTCGACCCGCAGCTTGCGCGATAGTCGTGGCAAAGTGCTTGAGTCGTCGCAATAGTCCAGTCGCACTTATAAGTGTAGCAAAGAAGTATAAGTATCAGTATGTTGATCGTAAAGGTTAAACTCAAGTTAAGGGACGATACATCTTTATACAGCTAAATTACAAACTGGCACCCCACCCAGGGGTGCACGAAAAAAAAAAAAAACGACACCACACTCCAAAATTTATTTTTGGGAAACCAAATATAGGGGGGGGGGTGTCAAGTTTTTTATTTAGGCACCCTTCGGCGTATAGGGGGCTGCACACCACACTAAATCCTATATAAACGAAATCAGACCACCCATAAAGCGCAGTACCATACTATTTCCTATATAATCCGAATCCATACTAAAACCTATATACACCAATATTAACAGCAGGGGATGAGATTGAATCGTCCCCGCGTTCCCGAGGGTACGCAAGGCCTTCTAGACAATACAACACCACCCAGCGTTTCCGCTTGTAGCTGAACACTCTGGGGAAGAAAAAACATGGACACGGCCGAGAGCATGAGCACCGTCGATGCCGTGGAAGCAGGCACAGCAGCGCCGTTCACTGCTCAGGGTTGGTTGCAGCGTCACTACAGCAAGAGCTCCAGCGACGCTGGAAGCGGTGGACACGACGTGTGGGTTTGCTGCTGCGGCCATGATTTCGGGGATGGTTCGACGCTTGACGCGGCATTGGCTAGAGAGCACGAGTGTTCCAAGGAGCACGAACGGTGAGTGGCAGCGCTACTGGGTCGAGTATGTATCATAAATCACGATATCTTGACTCGGTTGACTCGCAGCAAATGTTCTCCTATTTTATAGAAGGCTCGCAAAGGCTGCTTTCTTAATGATTTCTTGCTGGAGTTTCAAGCTGGTACAAACTTGTACATAAATACCGGGGCAGCGGCTTGGCAGCGGCCAAAAACAGGTATACGTGGTCCGTTTGCGGCCAAAAACAAGTACATACTTGAACTCAAGTGAAAACGCACTCCACGTGTCCTGCCATTGGTCCAAAACTCGTTGTACGTGTTTTTGCCTACTGTGTGTGGGTGTGTATGTTCTTCACATTAAACCTTCCTTTCTACCCGTCGACATCCAGCACACCCAGTGTCTGTGCCGATTCTTCATCCTAGAGAGGTACCAGTTCTGTGGTCACAAAACTACGACACACAGATACTACGCTGAACAGTGCAGTAAGCAGAGCAGACAATGCATACTGTAGGTATACCTGATTCTGTCTACTCTGCTTGACTTTCACCGTTTTTTTGTGTCATTTTTAAGCCAATCAAAGGCTCTTTATATGTCCACGCTATGCCCCCTACGTATACAAATTTAACAGACAAAACGTAAACATGGGAACGAAACAAAAAATGGGAACGGACGTTTTTTTTTAGAAAGCAAACCAATTGTGTACAACTCCAAGAACGAAAAAGTTGACAGTCCTGTGGGGCTGTACAGCAGCCTTCGAATGAGCTGTCGCTCAGGCTGGAAGTCCTCGGCATCGCCGCGGTAGCCAGCATCTAGAGAAATCACAATAGAGCCAGCGTATATCGCTTTTTGCGCCCACCCGAAGGCACGGATGGAGCATGACCGTTCTGACGAGTTCCTCTCACAGGGCTGGCCAAGGGGTTTCGCAGGATCATTTTGGTTCTCTGATACACCACATGGTTCTGGAGATACGGCTTGGTTCTCAGTTTAGGCTTCGTTCCCATTTTTCCGATTTGTCTGTTAATGCCGACGTACGCGGAGACCCCCTCCTCCCTTCGCACGTCGCACCACACGGCACTCGAGCGACACACATACCTGCCTGCACACCTCCGCCGGAATAATACGAGATAGAAGGCTCCCCTTCGGGATTGTGGTTGACTTGGAATACCAGGGGTGCCGCAAGTTGAGAAGGGAGAATACAGCAGCAGGCGTTCGTTCCTCGTACTAGTAATAGCAGCTACTCGTATACGTAGCCACCGGGAGAGCACGAAGAACACAAAAAAAAACTCTTCAAAGCGACAGAAAATGAAACCTTCCCGTACGTTTGTTTCACAACCTCCGTGTACGTGCAGCCCAGTGAAGTTCACCGAGCGTGATTGGCCGTTGGCACGTATAGCCACGAGGAACAGCAGTGGAAAGTGGGTCTGCAAGTGTGGGAAATATTTTGGGGTTGACCCAAGCAAGACCACCGGCACGCACGTGCAGCGGCATGAGGCTTCAACCAAACACAAGTGAGAGCATGGATCCCCGCCACTGTTATTTTCCATTGGTCGCCTCACTACTGCTCACCCAGGGCGCCACAAAAAAACACGTTTTGTCGACTACGAGTAGGCCCTACTTTCGTCGGGTTGCAGTGGTACAGCAATTAAGACATACGGTAGGCAACGTAAATTGATGCACGGGGTGACTAACAAAATATCGGCCGCGTTCATGTTTTCGTGCCGGCAGGGACTACGTTACGTCGACACAGACCAGGAAGACGTTGTTTGACTATTTCCAGTCTGCCGCGAGTAGCACCACAGAGAAGACTGCGAAAACATCATCGGCGATGGAGGACAGTGGCAAAGGTTCCGAAAGGGATGAGGTCGAGGTGGTTTCGCCGCCATCATAAGCCGGGCCAAAGGTAGACGACGATAGTAGCACCGAAGCAATCTTGTCCGCGACGACCAACAGCGTTCTACGGGCGGGAACCTCCTACCCTTGCACGGGGCTTTCACCTGACGTCCCTGAGCCTCGAGTCAGGAACTACCCGGTGACTTTGCACAGTGTTGCCAGTCAGCGACTTCCGTGGGAGACACGGGTAAGGGCGGGTCGACTCTCTCTTCATGCTGTGGAAAGTACGACCGCGGGAACTTACTGATCGGCTCGATGCTGCTGCTGCGTTGGAGGAGATCTACAACAAACACCCGGACTGGGCAAAGGCCTCCAGGCGCTTGAGCGAGACTCTCGACCACATGAACTTCCTAACGTGGGTGAAGGGGGGACCCCCAGGGAATTGCGACGTGCGGGGTGTGGACGTGACCGCATGCTGGAAGGCGGGGCGGGCGGACGCTTCTGCGGTCTTGCGGGGCCACTCCGACTACACCGAGGTGTCACAGCAAACGTTCGCGGACTTGAGGGACGAGAACATCACCATGCTTCGACCTTTCGAGTACGCACCTCGTCGTACATGTTTCCCCCCCCCCTGTGTCTCTCTTCAGAAGCCATTCGACCATTCATACGGTATTGTCATGGTGTTATGTTTGCGGGGTGCGACAGGTAACTCATCCACGTCTTCGTAATGCGGGCATGCAAAACGAACTGTCGAATTTCCGGAATATCACGCGAATTTCCGGCCGGTCCTTGCAATACGGTTATCGTGTTGCTGGCACCCACCAGTTCCTGTTTTGTCGATATGATGCTGTCGGTTCGCATGCCACTCGCATGCCATCCTGATCTCGCGTGGAAACCTGACTTGAGCTGCGTTATGCTTGCATTTAACCTGTAAGGCCAACGAAAGGTATTCCCGGCATGCGATCACCATCTGATCCCGACGTGGACGGCGATCCCGAGGGTGATCTTCGCGAGGAGCCGACGAATGGTGGCTCAAATCCTCCGGCTTCTACACCACGCCAAGACGCAGCCGGCGGGGATCCACATGACGTCGTCATCGATCAGGCGCTGGAGACGAACGACCCAGGGCTGACGAAACACTCGCAGTACCTTGACCTCGGCGGCAAAAAGGTGCGTCCCTAAAGGTACACCCTTGTCCAACTGCAAAATTACGTCCACACAACTTTCGACTATCATTCAATCTATAGAATCAGCCACTTGCACCAATGCGTCATGTTTGTTTCTCATGCCCCCCTCTTAATCATCTGCTGGCAGGTCCATAAGGCATCGGCGCTGAAGGAATACACTGGACAGCACTTCCGTAACGCCTCGCGCGACCGGCTTGCGCGTGTGCGGGGATTCCCAGACCCTTCAGACGTGTCGGCGGTGGACGCCCCCGGAACCGACCAAACGGACTACGCTGAACGGTTGCAGGTCGGAGACCCATTTGCAACACTTTTCAAACTTCCTTCGCAACGCAATGAGCCCACTACCTACGCTGTCGGAGTTTTGTCGGCAACAGCACCGCCAAGCACGGATACCCGGGTCGGATCGGTGGGTGGACAGGTCGTGAAGGGGTACCTTATGAAGCTGGTGGTGGGGGGAAATGGTACACTTTTCGAGTGGGAGGCGCGAAAGCTGTTCACAGAGATCACCTACATCTGCCCTCTAAAGTTTGTGATAGACCCGAACATGAGCGTGGATAAGATGACGTACGTGTTCAGCATGGAGGAGTTATTTTCCACGCAGGAGGTACTGGTTGAGACCGTGGGACTCGTGGAGGGGTTTAACGAAACTTCTGTCATGCGAACGGTTCCCCACACCGTCGACTCTCTTCCTCTGCACGCTGACTTAACCTACACGTCGGGTGTGGCTCCGACACCAGAGGAAGTACCCGCATCCTCTACTGCTGGGACGGTCGAGTGTCCAGCTTGCAAAATGGCGATGGTTGTGCGGGAACTGCGGCAGCACGTATGGGGGCACATTCAAGAGACCAAGGTGCGCCCTGTCTGCCTTCTTCGTACAAGTATGTACCCACGCTTGACCCACGCAAACCCACGCGTAGTGTTTTATTGCGCGAGGCGTATCGCACTGCCTTGAAAACTCTAGCCATGACAAATCTGCGCAATTCGTGTTCTGATTCGATTTACCTGCGTTGTTCGTGCGTGTACAAAATCGGCGTGTACTCCACAGGCCGTGCAGGAGAGCAACACATGCGGCTTCTGTGGTGTGGCGGGTGTGGGGGCCTGCAAGACATGGGTACATGTGCACCCGAAGGGGGAAAAGGCGCCTAGCGTGTTCTTCAGCTGCACTTTCGCTCCAAGGGCGGACGAGCGAAACGCCTCCGTCACGCTCAGGCTGAAAACGGCGTCGAAAGGTAGCAAGCATTCGCCGTGCACTAACGTGCCCCTCAAGTGCCTTTTTTGCTAAGATGACCGTTGGGTATGGAAGTACTCTATGGCCCACCACGTGCCGATGGAACACGCCGTGGCCGTCGCCGTGAGGTCCAACGATGCCGTGGCTTTGGCGTTCCAAGCCAAGTACGACGTGAGCGAGTCAGAGGAAGTAGCCGTGAGGGAGAGGATGCATTCAATTAGGTCGCGAAAGCGCCCCAAGAAAGGAGCCAGCGTGACGCTTCGACCACGCAAGAGATCGGGTGGAACGGCAGGAAAAGGAACCCGACAGCAAGCAAGCGGCGTTCCCATCGACATCGATGCGTCGGACGAAGAGGAGGAGGAGGAGGAGGACGACGACGACGACGGGGAAGACGAGGTGGACGACGAGGAGGAAGAGGGGGACGATGAGGAGGAAGAGGGCGACGACAAGGAGGACGAGGGGAGCGACGAGGAGGAAGACGGGGAAGACGAAGAGGAAGAGGACGAAGAGGGGGTGGATGAGGAGGAGGAGGACGAACAAAAAAAAGACAAGGAGGAGGAAGAGGAAGGAAACATCGAAGCAGAGGAGGAGGAGGAGGAGGAGGAGGACAAGGAGGAAGAGAGGGGGGGGGGGAACAACGAGGACGACAGTCGGGGAGTCGATGGGGTAGGGAATAAGGATTGCGGGCGTGGGGATCGGGGGGTAGGGGCAGCAACGCCTTACGCTGTAAGCAGAACCGGGCGGCGCTGCACGTCGAAGAGGCAGTGGAGTCAGTTGGGTTGATTCGGGTACGTACGTAGATTTGTCTTGAGTATGTTTCGCTCGGGTTATTGTGCACGATCGTGGGATACTGTCGTGCTAGGGGATTATCACCGGCACACGGTACGACAGCTTCAATTGACCTTGACGCAAGCTTTGTACTACTGTAGTATATCGTGGAGCAACATCGAGGTAGTCTGGTGTTGTGTCGGATTTTGTTTTTTCGAAGACCCGGGTAGTGGACACCGTAGTGTAAGATGGCAGTGGTGTTATTCTATTAATAGTACGCGCAACTGTCGGCACGTGCACCTTCCACCCAGGTTCGCACGCCGGTATATTTCACAACGCAGGTTTTTTATCAATCTTGTTACGAGTGGCTGGTGTGGCGAGCGTGGTGGCGGTTCCCCAACTCCGACCCTCCCGACAGTATCAACACATTCTTGTGCATATCATACAAACCTTGTACAAAC